>CCBP010000034.1:297972-397024 GCA_000765035.1 Trametes cinnabarina
AAGGCCCTAACCTCATAAACCAGCCCCACCCCGACCCTGCTCTCCTCACCACCGAGCCTCCCAGCGCAGACAACATCGCTGAGGATGCCTCGAAGCTGAACATCGTCTCTCCCGACTTCAAGCAGCATCCTGCCACTACCACCTCCGTTCAGGACGTTCCGAAGGCCGCGACTCCTGGTGCCCCAGCCGGTGCTGGCGAGAGCAGGCCGCGTCGCTACCTCCACGAGGCGGAGGAGGAGGGTTCTTACCTCTGGAACGTCGCGAAGTACTACATTCTTCAACCTGGGGTTGCCGGCGGTCTTCTTGGCCTCTGTACGTGCCCTTCATTCTACAATACCTGTCGCGTGACTCGCTCACGTCTTGCCCAGTGAACCTTGGTCTGATTGGTGGTGCCGCATACACCTACTATACCAAGCCCCATCTCCGCCGCGACACTCGTGCCATCGCGGCCACTGTCGCTGCAGCCCTCTCGCTGTTGGGTGCGGAAGGCTACGCCGCGGAGAAGTATCGCGAGACCCCTCGCGGTCAACGCGAGGCTGAGAAGGCAAAGAAGGAGGGTGCAGCGCTCTACAGAGTCGCACGTGAGCACATCCTTAGGCCTGGTGTCCTCGGAGGCCTTTTGGGTGTCTGTGAGTGCTAGCACGTCATGCAGCGAGACGATCGTACTCACGCGCATATTCTAATAGTGAACGCTGGTGTCCTGGGCGCCGTGGGATACTTCTCCTACATCAACTGGGACCGTCCTTACTGGGACAGGCGGACGGTGTCTGCTGTGACTGTTGGTCTTCTGACTCTCTGGACAGGAGAGGGGTGAGATGCATCAGTTGATAGCAATGCGGCGATATCGCTGACATGGCCTGTATAGTTTCCTCGCGGAGCGGTACCGCACCTCTCACCACTAAATACTGACTCGCAAAGAGTCTTTACCGGACGGAACACGAATGCGGACTCCCAAGACGGCATGTTTATGACTCGGACGACGCCTAGTGTACCATCCATGTACTATATAGCATAGCTTTATTCTTTGATATGCAACAATCTTCTCAGCTCATGCGGACTTGCAGTTTGGTGTAGGTGAGTGTTCACTGTGAAATCAATCTCTGGAATGTCGTCGCCGGGTTGAAGCACGGCTGAATGATAAGTACTATGGAGGTGTGAGAGGCCATAGATTTGAGGTACTACATACAATACCTATAATAATAGCTAGACGCTGAGAATGAAACAAGGGAGTTTCGTATGAGGCCTTCCGGATATGGGATGTTTACATAAGCGCGACTCACGGCCGACCGAAACCTAATTTTTTGTGTGGTCGCTGCGGTGCTGAAGGACATCGTCGTCGACCTCGACTCCCTCGCTGCGGGCAAACCTACGCCTTTTATCTCGCCGACTACACCTAAAACAAGGCCCATACGATGTCCAGATTCTTCCGTCAAGCAGGCGATTCTGATTCCGAGAGCTCGTCCTCTGAGGAGGAGGAGCTCATGTCCAGCGAGGACGAAGCCCCGAAGCCCGCCGCACCCGCGGGGAAGCCGGTCATGTCCCGATTTCTGAAGACGCAGGGAGAATCGAGCTCGTCAGACGAGGAGTCGTCCGACGAGGAGGAGAGCGAGGCAAGCGACGATGAGGAGCAGGCGAAGCCCCGGGCGGGGCGCTTCCTGCACGGCGCTTCGTCCGATGAGGAGTCGGACGAGGACGTGAAGCGGGTGGTGAAGAGCGCAAAGGACAAGCGGCTGGAGGAGATGGAGGCGACGGGGAAGGTGATGGACAATGCGCTCAAGATCAACGACTGGGTTGCGATCTCGAACGGTGCGCCTCATCCGAGCTTTTCGCCACCGATCCGCCGTCCTCCCCGCCATGTCGGGTGGGATTGAGGACATCGTCTTACACGGCTTTTTATGATGTGCAGAGTTCGACAAGTTGATTCGGATGGTGCAGCGGCAGCAGAACGTGTCGGAGCCCGTACCGCCGTTCTTCATCCGCACGCTCGCAAACCTCGAGACGTCGCTCAATGCTGCGGTCGCGAAGGACAAGGAGTCCAAGAAAAAGATGAACGCGAGCAACGCGCGCGCGCTCACCGCAATGAAGCAGAAGGTCAAGAAGATCAGCAAGGAGTACGAGCAGGAGCTCAAGCGGTTCCAGGAGGTATGTCCCGGGTGATCGCTTGCGTGGTTCCACCGTCTATCTGAGTAGAGGGCGCTGATTTTGGTGTTAGGATCCTGAGGCATTCGAGCGCGAATACCAGCAGATCGTAGCGCCCGAAGTCGCACCAGCGCCTGTAAAGGCGAAAAAGGCAAAGAAGGCGGACGATGAGGAGGAGGAAGATGAGGATTTCACGACCGTGGGCAAGGGGGGCAAGGGCATCCAGTTCACTCCCGAAAACATCTTCAAGAATCTGCAAGTCGTCCAGGAGAATCGTGGTAAGAAGGTAAGACGTCTCGAACCCGATTCTCAGTCCTGCAGAAGGCTCATTGTAGCGTTTCAGAACACGGATCGCATGGAGCAGATCCGCATTCTCGAGAAGCTCCTCGAGGTTGCGATCACCCCGTACCAGCGCATCCGCGTGCTTCTTGCACTGCTCGCGGCCCGATTCGACTACAATTCCTCTGTTGCCACCCACATGCCCATCGACCTCTGGATAGCCGCCCAGAAGGAGGTCGACCAACTCATCGCGATCGTCGTGAAGGAGCCTGGCTATTCCATCCAGGAGATCACCGAGGATTATGACGACCTCGTGGAGCGTTCGCCTGCGACGGAGAAGGATGGTATCGTCCGCATCCGTGGCAGCGTGATCAGCTTCGTCGATCGGCTGGACGACGAGTTCACCAAGAGCTTGCAGCACATTGATCCCCACGGCACGGAATATGTAGACAGGCTGAAGGATGAGAAGGTCCTATACCTCACGATCTGCCGTGCACAGGCCCTCTATGAGAAGACGAAGCAGGAGGACCCTCTTGCTCGTGTCATCATGCGCCGCCTGGAGCACATCTACTCGAAGGTATGGAGCCGCAACGCAAAATATATGCGATTTGCTGATTAGTCTATCCCAGCCGGATGCTGTTGTTCAAGCTCTCGAAGCGACCGCTGCTACATCAGACATCAAGCCTTCCATCCTCCTTTCCTCCGACAGCCCGACCTCCTCTCTCATTCATGCCCTCTGCGTCCACCTATACAAGTCTGGCAACACCCTTCTCCGCACCCGTGCCATGCTCTGCCACATCTATCATTATGCCCTCCACAACGACTTCCATACGGCGCGCGACATGCTCCTCATGTCGCATCTCCAGGAGTCGATCCACAACGCCGACGTCGCCACCCAGATCCTGTACAACCGGACGGTCGTGCAGCTTGGTCTGAGCGCGTTCCGCTGCGGCCTCATTAAGGAGGCACAGGCGACTCTCCAGGACATCTTCGCGACGCAGCGTGTGAAGGAGCTCCTCGCGCAGGGCGTTCATCAGCAACGATACCAAGTGCTTACTCCCGAGCAGGAAAAGGCCGAGCGCCAGCGCCAGCTGCCCTTCCACATGCATATCAACACCGAGCTGCTCGAAGCTGCGTTCCTCGTGTCCAGCATGCTCGTTGAGATCCCTCTGCTCGCGAGCATCGACTCGGAGGAGCAGAAGCGCAAGGTGATCTCCAAGCCGTTCCGTCGGCTACTCGACTTCGCGGACCGCCAGGTGTTCACGGGCCCGCCCGAAAGCACGCGCGATCACATCATGCAGGCGAGCAAGGCGCTGCAGAACGGCGAGTGGGAGAAGTGCCGGGACCTCATCCAGAGCATCAAGATCTGGAGCCTCATGCCCGAGTGCGCGCAGGTGAAGGAGATGCTCGCGAAGCGGATACAGGAGGAGGGCCTCCGCACGTACCTCTTCACGTACGCGCCGCACTATAGCACGCTCTCGCTCTCGCTGCTCGCGCGCACGTTCTCGCTCCCGCTCCGCTCGGTCACGTCGATCGTGTCGAAGATGATATGGACGGAGGAGCTCGCGGCGTCCCTCGACCAGTCTGCTGGCGCCGTCGTCTTCAACCGCGTCGACCTCACGCGGACGCAGCAGCTCGCGCAGACTCTGGCGGAGAAGGTGAACGCGCTTGTCGAGCAGAACGAGAAGGCGCTCGACCAGAAGCTCGGCATCAGCACGTCTTGGAACGAGCGTGCGGACGGCGCGAAGGGCGACAAGCGCGGCGAGCAGACGCAGGAGAGGAATCGCCGTGGCGATCGCAACCGGGGCAGCGCACGTGGTGAGTCCAGTTCTGATGATTCCGAGTCGAGTGTGTATTGAAGGCAGGCGTTCTTCTAGGTGGCGCGCGGGGCGGTCGTGGGGCGCGGTTTGCGCAGGGTCTTGGGTCGCAGATGGCTGGAAACACACAAAGAAACCGATAGACATGTACGTGGTGGGTGTTTGTCTGGTCTACCCCGGGTCGGTCACGGTCGCGCTATGAATACATCACCATGTTCGCTACACATTGCTCTCAGCTCGCGATTGTACTGTATTGTTGTGTCACTAGCATTACATGCAGTCATATATACGAACACTTCTTTCTTGCCCTCTACACATGCGTCTATGATTGTCTCCAGATCACTCGCTCGAGTCCTCAGATGTGTCCTCGCACTCGTCAGAGCCTTGACTCTCGGAGGTATCCCGTGCAGTCCAATCCGAAATCTCGAGCTTCTCGTTCCGAGCCGTCTCTGCCAACTCAATTAGTATGCAATGGGGGAGGGCTGCGGCATTAACGACTCACCGCCCTCACCGACCTCGTAGCCGGGTTGAGTGACGCAGCGAGAGAGCTCGGCTTTCGCGCCGATCTTCGTGTATGTGCCGAGGATACACCCATCCAACTTGGCACTTTACATTCCAAAGGTGTCAGCTCCTATCGCGCACACCACGCAATTTATAAACCCACCCATCCGCGACCACACAGTGGTCAAGGAGGATACAGCCGACGACCTTGGCCATTTTGCCGATCACACAGTGCTTGCCAATGACGGAGCGCTTAATGCTCGCGCGCTCCTCGACGCGCGTCGAGCGGCCGATCATCGAGTCAGACGATATTTGCGCCTTCTGGTCTATGAGACTGCGGTTCTCAGGATCCGATGGGAGGACCCATGTCGTTTGGCCGAGGAACTGCGGCGTCCAGGATCAGCGCTCGTCCACGCTGAGCGAAGACTACGGACGTACGAAGCGATTGAGCTCGAGGTACGCATGCAAGTTGTTCGCTCTAGACGCGAACCCTGAGGAGGCGCGGTGTGCGACAAGGCCTATCCGCAGGCTTGGCTCGACAGACTCCTCATCGTCATCCTCCACTGGCGATGGCACTACCGATCGTAGGTGCTCATCATCGGCCTCGGAACCTGCTGCAGATCGCCTCAGGTGCTGCTTCCGAGTGGGAAGGTGTAAGGTCGAATGTTTGAGAGCAAGCGCTTGCGACAGGTTGTTCGTGACTGGGCTCAGGACTGCGTATAAAGGTGTGAGGGGGTATGTCTCTTGGGAAACAATGTATGAATAATACCTACTGTGGCTGTACTTTTCTCGCCTTGTGCGCTGGTATTGAGGCTTGCATAGCCAGGGAATAAACTCTTCCTTGATCGAATCAAAGTGTGGTTTCGCGTTGAGAGCGTCAAGCACTGTCCGTCTGCATACGTAGACATGAGAGTCGCGGAAACTTGCTGACAGTTTAGTCCTAGGATACCTAGAGCAAGCTATGAGATGCGACATGACAATACTGCGTAGTGTGTACTTACTGTGAGAGGAGACTCATCCTGAGCTCGAACTCGTTGTTGTTCTTGTCGACGTCATCCGGCGAGTCAATGTGTAGCAAAGTGCCACTCCTCTCGTCAAATACGATGGGTAGGTTTATCGGAATCATACCCCAATCCTCGGTCACGGTACCCTTGTCCGGTTTACCAGCTTCGTAGAAACAAGCGGTGGCGATCGCACCATCGTAGGTGGATTCCGTGCGGAATTTGTTCAGCAAGTGGGTGAGGGAGAGCGACGGTGGCGGAACAAAATCGCAAGGTAGGAGGATGAAGTCAGACTGGATGCGAGAGGAGAACTGCCGGAGGACAGTGCATGTCCCGGGCGCCATGTCTTGTGACTCTTCACAGGTCTGCAGGTCGATGCGGAGGGACGGGTAGGACGACGAGATGTCGGATTGGATATAGTTTGACAGAGGACGGCGGAGCGGGTGTAGAGTTGGTTGGGACAAATCAAGAGCACATCTGGGTTATGGTGAGATCGCTTGTATCTGAGGTACGAAGGTGGGAACTACCAGTGATCCCTGACTGCTCTAACCACACCAGAGGATATTCGAGCATCGGCTTGTTTGCGATGGGCAACAACGCCTTCGGACATGGTTCATCTCCATGACTGCTGGTCAGAGGTAGCAACCTGGTGATAAAAAAGGCTCGTGAGCATGGGACATCTACGCGACTCACGCGAACAGGCGCATACCGCACCTGCACTCCGTGGCTGTGGCTGAGATGTCTCTCGCGCGAGCTGGCTCTTCGGAACGCAGGTGCTGCACGACCCATCCTGTTTCACATAAGAGTTGATTCTCTTACTCATTACCAAATCCTGCGAGGACGACGGCAAGAAACTCGCGCGTTACGATTTTTGTGGTAGATGACTCGTCGAAGTCCATGGTCAAAGTGTGAACCCCGATCTAGGGTTGGGTTCTGCAGCTACGGTATGTACGGTAGACGCCCATGTACCAGCGGAAGCAGACATAAGCTTATACCCTTGCTTCGGTGGTACGTATCACTGTAGTTCGGCAAGATTGACGCATTTTTGTTGAATATATTCACAGTAGCTAGTACTGTTTCAGTGACGCTATGAGGTGGGTACTAGCACAGTAGCAGATGAGTACTACTACTACCAGTAGCGACCCGGCGGGACCTGGAAGACGCTGGCTGTAGTGCCGCCGACAGACGCCCACGATAGAAAAGCAGATCTAGAGTGAGATCCGCTGTGGCTGTTAACACCGAGTCCGACTCGGAGTTCGCGTTAAGTTGACCCACTGTATTCACTCTCGCTGCAACCCGTCTCTCGCCAATAAGCCATGCTTGGTCTCGTCTTGTAGGGGGTGTTCTAACACCCTGAGATATCTGCTTTCTTGCGCATCGCTCTTCATGGTACTGGGCCGTTCACCATCACATCACACGCGTCTCCTCGGTTGCGTCCACTCCTGCGTCTTGGCGTTGTCCTACACCCCTATACGATGCCTCAAGTCTCCGTACATCAACTCTATCAGCGCCTTGAGACGATAGGGAAGGGCGCATATGGATCCGTACACAAAGGGAGGGATCTCCGCACGGGAGAAGTGGTGGCGCTCAAAATCATCAACCTCGACACCGAGGACGATGATGTTGGAGACATCCAGCGAGAAGTTGCTCTCCTGACCCAGCTCCGGGATGCACCGAACGTCACAAAATACTATGGCTGTTTTATGGACGGACCGCGCGTATGGATTGTCATGGAGTATGCCCAAGGAGGTAGCGTGCGCACCCTCATGAAGGCATGCAAGGATGGCATAGTCGAGGAGAAGTACGTCGCGGTGATCACTCGAGAGGTCTTGAACGGACTCAGCTACCTCCACAAGTCGTCTATCATCCACCGAGATCTCAAGGCTGCCAACATTCTCATCACCGCCGCGGGCAAAGTCATGATCTGCGACTTCGGTGTATCCGCCTTGCTGGTTACTGCATCGAGTAAACGAAATACCCTAGTAGGCACGCCTCACTGGATGGCCCCAGAAGTGGCACATGCGTCTGCGTACGACACGAAGGCGGACATCTGGAGTCTCGGCATCATGATCTACGAAATGATTAAAGGCAGCGCCCCGAACTCGCACATAGTAGACCAGCACAAGCTTATCCAGCTCATACCGCGAATGAAGCCTCCGCGTCTGGCCGAGTCGGATGGGAGCAAAGAACTTCGCGACTTCGTAGCTGCTTGTCTCCGAGAGTCGCCCAGCGATGTACGGTCCTTTCTTTGCATGCATGACCTTCATTCATTTACCATGTCACACAGCGCCTATCTGCGGACGAGCTAATGAAGACAAAGTGGATACAATCCGTCCGAAAGGTCCCCGTAACAATCCTCCGAGACCTGATTCTCCGTTACGATGCGTGGATCAAGGGTGGTGGGACGAGGGCTAGCATGGCTGCACCTCTCCCATGGGAAGAAGAGGAAGAGCGGGAACGAGAGTACGTATAATCATATATTTGCTCGTGTCGTCATCCTGAAGCCTCCTTTGGTTGTGCAGGATACAGAGCGGCTCTGATCCTGACCTCGAAGAAGATAATCCTTGGGAGTTTGACACTGTCCGTGGGAGGTCGACCTCCGGATCAGACAACTTTGACCCTGATAACGCCCTGCTGGGCCTACTGGAAGAGGAAGGCGTTGGCGGTCAATCTACCGTCCGTCCACCCCCAACCAATGTACCCGCCACTCTACGCAACCTATTTGATTACGGCGATCCTCCACCCGACTCATTCCGCATGCCTACTTTCGAGATGCCTTCGGACGATCTGCTCGCCAATCCCTCGCTGAATCTTTCCCCACCTTCTGTACGGGGTCGAAGTCCTTCCAGAGGTCGCGGCACTCCAGAACCAAGCGATGATCCAAGGACCGCAAAGCAGTCTGCTTTTGTGTTCCCGCCGCGATCGTCCACTCCTCGGTCGAAGGTGCCCATAAGTGATCAAGAAGAGGAACCACCCGCCTCACCCCTTGACCGCAAGCGAGAACGTCTCCCGCCATTAGGCCCTGGTATACCGCGCGGAACAGCCCCCACACTTCCCAAAGCGGACGTGGAAAGCAAGCCTACAACGCTCATATTGAAGCCTGTGCCGGCCTATCGGGAAGTCAGGTCAAACCGCGGGGTGCCCGATATTGAGATCCCCGCGGCCTCGCCTACTCAGGCGGCAACTGACAGCCCCCCACCTCCCATCATGTTATCGACCTCTTCTCCGGAGCGATCAACTTCTAAGGAACCCCCCATGGGTCGAAAGCGGTCGCAGAGTAGTGCTGGAGATACCGCGTCCCCCGTTACCCGAGGCCGCACCCTGGCTACCCCCGACTTCCGCTTCCCTCCCATCTCGCCCCTATCTCCCAGCGCGAGGAACGACTCTGCGCCGTCGCCGTTGCCTACATTCAAGCTGCCACATGGCCATGAGCGCATATCACCTACGCGTTCAAGTGTCTCTACGATTTCTACTGTCTCCACCGTCTCCACCACTTCGAGTGTCCACCAGACCTCCCAATCGCTAGACGCCTCCATTCTGCCCAAACGACTCGCATCGCCTGGGGGGTCATTGCCCACGCCGCCACCCATAATGCGCGCTCGATCAGCCACTGCGATTGAGCCGCCTCAGTCCTTTGCGGCAGCACAGAACTCTGTCATTGCTTCAGCCAAGACGCCGTCGAGACGACCGAGTTTGAACCGGCTAGGTTCTGCGGGCATACTTGACATGCCTGTACGGCCCTTCGCCAAAGGCGAGGGTCGTAGCGGTAGTCCAGCAGAATCGTCGTTCAGCCAATCTTCAGGTATTCCACTACCGGGACTTCGAGACGTTTTGAAGGCATGTTTTTTTTTCTTTATTTGCATGGATGGGAGAATGTGCTGAAGCCTATTCACAGATTCCGACCCTGAGCTCGGAGCATAAACTCGGAATGAGCGATCTTCTTCCGCCCTCACCGTCCCCCTTTCCTCCACCGCATCGACCGGCAAAGTCCTCCAGCAGTGCCCTTCCTCAACCTAACTCGACCGCATCATCCTCCACGACCTCCCTCAATTCGCTCTCCTCGTATGCCAATCATTCATCCACCGATCTTCGTCTCGCCCCATCCGACATGTTCTCGTCCTTCACCTCGCATGGTCGCTCGCTTTCTCTCGGGGGCTCTCATCCGCTCCCATCCTTGCCTTCGGACATACTCGCTGGTCCACCCATCCGACCGCTCGATCTCGCGCCGCTCATGCACTCGCACGAAGCGACGCACGCAGAACTCGCGAGGACCGTTGACGAGCTGCAGCAATGGATGTCCGTCGTCGAAGCTGGCCTGACGCAGATGCTTGACCGGCCTAACCAAGACACGATCGAGGAGGAGCAGGAGGACGTGGTCGTGTACGATCGCAGCGTGCGCTCGGGATCAGCCGTGAGGGAGGAACCGTTCGCGGACGGACGGACAGAAAGTACTGACACGGCTACGCCTGGCGGTTTCGCGGTCCCCGTTGCCCTTGAGTAGTTCACATTCTGCGTGCATGGTTATGTGTCTTCCGACTTCGTCTCTTCGCTTCCTTCTCAAAGACTTTAGTCCTTTGTATCCGCCGTTCATGACAGACACTTGAGGCATGTATATCTAGCCATGTTCTCTCTCTATGTAAATCTAGCTTGCGTCTCGCATTCACACCGCCATGTTCACTTTCGGTCCCAGTATCGACGACAGGCTTCTATCAGATGAACTGTTTCTACCTACTCCTACACGCCCAGGTATAATCAAAGCCAGCGATATGTGAGCGAATAAATTAGATGAAGCCTTTTTGCGAGAGATACTCGGTGATGCGCCTGACCGCCTCCGTCACGTCGCACTCGTCCGTCCTGATGTGGATCTCCGGGCTCTCGGGCGCCTCATACGGCGCAGAGATACCAGTGAAGTCTGGATGAAAATCGAGGTCAGCCTCTGATGTAGATAGAAGAGGCGAACGGCGATTGCGCGTACCCTTTATTTCGCCCGCGCGGGCCTTCTTGTATAGACCCTTGGGGTCGCGCTGCTCGACGACGTGCAGGGGCGCGTCCACGAAGACCTCGATGAACGCGAGTCCCGACTTCTCGTGCAGCTCGCGCGCGACGGCGCGATCTGCGCGGTACGGCGAGATGAACGCCGTGAGCGTGATACAGCACGAGTCCGCAAACAGCTTCGAGACCTGCGCGCGAGTGCGACCGTACAAGGAGAGGCCGCACGAGCGAGCAGACGGGAAGCGATTGTCAGCGGCGCGTTCGTGCAAGGATAAAAGAGGAACGGTTCGCACCTCGCCGATGCGGCGGATGTTCTCGTTGCGCGACTTCTCGTCGAACCCGAGGTCCTTGTTCAGCCCGAAGCGGATGTTATCGCCGTCGAGGCGGTATGTGAACCTGTGCAGGTGCAGGAGGTGCTGCTCAAGCGCGCACGCGATCGTCGACTACAGGGTTCCAACGTCGGGTTGATCAGCGCATCCCATCCACGCCGCCAGGGTGGGCTGCGCTCACCTTGCCACTCGCGCTGAGGCCGGTGAACCAGATCGTGATTCCCTTCTGGTTGAGCAGCTGAGAGCGCTCCTCCGCGCTCACAGATCCTGGCCGGCCCTCCACCGTCAGCACCCCACACCGGCCGCGCTTGCGGGGCAGCAAACTTACCGGGATGAAAGGTGATGTTCGTCGCCATCTCAAATAAGTTGGCGCAATCTCAGAATCGGGTGGGGAGGGATTTGAGGGTTGTGCAGCTCTGGCGGTCGTGCAGCCAACGCTTGCGCCATAGTGGTATAAGTACAAGCCGTGCACGTGACGCCTATGTCGCGTCCTGTCGCGCATCCGCGCGGGTAGCGAATCGCGCGCTGGGCAATGCGCGTGGATGATTCAGCTTTGGACTTAATTCCAGATTGCTGTTGGCAGCGCGGGGCTCAGTGTGCATCGAGCAATTGCGCGTCCAATGGTGGGGAAGCGGTATGCGCAGAGCGGTGCGCGGAGGGCCAGGATCGAGGGAGAGGCATGGGAGAGTACGGATACGCGCGACGTCTAACTGGCTCCGGCTGGCGCTGGGCATGCGGAGAGCACTGATGGATTGGTACGTCATACATTGAGATATATACAGCTGCGGTCCAATTGGAAGACGTGGTATAACACAATGCGACAGCGACGGTGAGAAGAGCATAAAGGGAAGGACGCTGAGCCATGAAGTCATCGTGCCGGACGTGCGGAAGAAGGGCACAAGGATAGGCACCATGGTAAACACGACGTCTACTGAGACTCTCATGGTTGATGCTGACGGCCGCAGACCCACAGGACGATGCGTTGAATGGCGTCCGTGACCTGCGCCGTGCTCAGTGGCTGATCGACCGGGGGGCAATGCATAAAAAGCACGGGCGTGCTCTTCGGAGGTGTGCTCCGGTCCTTGAACTTCTCCTGAGGAACGACATGCCTCCTTGACTCGGCCAGTGAGCAGTAGAACATGAAGTCGCAAAGGTAGTGGCCCGCGTCCATGGAAGAGTACACTTGCTATGTACGCAATCAGCGATCTGACTTTGCTGCAGCAGGAGCGTGGTAGCACACGTACGTCGATCCCGTTCTCCTTGAGATGTACGATCAGTTTCGGGACGTCTATCTCCGTTGATAGTTCATCCGGGAAGTTCTCGTAGCCTTTTCCGAAGCCGCGATTGGGCACGGCTGGAATCTCCATGACCTCGGAAGGACCGGGGCCCTCGGGACCACTAGGACCTGGGAGAGGTGAGCCCACGAGCATGCGCTCCATGCGCTCGAGCTCCGCGTCGGCAGTGTCCCGGATGGGGTCTTTCGGAAGGTGAACGATGGGGGCATACTCCCCGTCGGCATCCTTCATCCTGTATCCGTTCTTGTGGCCTATGCGCTCGATGCGCAACGGGCCGCGTCCGGCAACGCCGACGTGAAATATGAAGTCGTATCCGTTCGCGGGGGGCGGCGGAATGGCCAGGGACGGGTCGGTGGGGTTAGGGAGGGAAGGCGGGCGAGTGTGCATACCGGGGACGATATTGAGCACGGCTTGGTACGAGACGGGAACTTCAAGCGTCGTGATGTGAATTTGCTGGGGCCGACGAAGGAACTCCTCCATCTCGTCGGTGATCATCGCTGCCTGATCGCTCGGAGTGAACATGTCGGTGGGTGGGTCGGTGTAGAGGATGGTGTTATGAAGGGGCTTCACAGCGAGCCATGAGGGGTTCTCCTTGTACTTCCCGAAGGGCTGCGGTGGGAGATGCTATAGGCACGGTGCGTCGGAGGACGCGATGGCAAGTACTCACTCCGAAGCCGGTGATGAGTACGCGAATGGCGTTCGGGTCGATACCATCGGTAGCTTGCACGATAGGGGGCATGTTCGCGATTGTTTATGACGCGTCGAAAACGGTGTAGGTGGTGGTGAGAAGGCAAGATGCGGGAGAACTGGGAGAAGGCGGATAAGCAGGATGCTGGCAGGACGAGCAAGTGGCGGCAGGGGGCGGCGCCTGAATCGACGCAGCGCGATACTGTCAGCTGCAGGCGGACATCATGCATCATCGCATGCCTGCCCTCCCATTGAGTGATAAGCTCATGCATACTGTTTCTTGACCGTGTTCACGTCTTCTGACATGAAAATGCGGCCGTGAGCTCCCAAGTCCGAGAGGAATCTGCCACACGGACGGCGATTCATTCATATCCCTGCATGCCGACACGGATTTTCGCGCTCACCAGCCGGTTCCGCGGAAGCTCGTCAATGGCCTCCGCATGCCCTCGTCATACTACCCTCTCTCAATCAATACTCACTCACAAGCAAATGTGTTTGCCTGAACACGATGACCTTTGGTTCCCATTCGACACGTACAACCCTCGTCTGTTCATCTCCTGAGCCGGTTCGTGTAAGCGCCCATCAATGAATATGAAGACACGTGACAGGACGCGTCTTGCGGCGCGCCGGGCTTCCCTTCGTTTCTCCTTCCACGTCCCACCTCTCTCTCTCCTTCCTTCGACTTTCATTGTCGATTCGATACTGCTTTTTAGTGGGAACGCTAATTGCTACTGCCACTGCAGCCAAGACATGAACGCGGACAAGGGCTTGACAGGTTCGTGCACATGTATAATCGCGGCGCTCTTCAGAACAGCTCAATGTAACGCGATAATCACCTCTATCGACAGTGACATGGTACGCTCTGCATGTCAGCTACGCTGATAACGTATTGATTGACGTGTATGCAGCCCTGTTTGCTCCAAGAGCGTGAACGAGAAAGATATCAATCGGCACCTCGACAACAACTGCGCTGATGATGTGCCGACGCCCAGCACGCAAAAGGGGAAGATGTCACAGGCATCTTTGACCTCGCTGTTTACCCCCTTTGGAAAGGCAGCACAGTCATCGTCATCTTACACCCAGCCATCCTCATCGCGGTCGGGGCACACGCGAAAACGTAGCGAAGCGGAGGATTTATCGGCTGCGGATGTCACTCCCTTGAAGCGTCCACGCATTACCGCGTCCTCGCGGTTGCAGTCCGTCGCTCCGCTTGCAGAACGTTTGCGGCCGCAGTCCCTCGAAGAGTTTGTTGGCCAGCCGCACTTGACCGGTTCGAATTCGCTTTTGATGAGACAGCTCGAGCGAGGCGCTACGGGAAGTATCATCTTTTGGGGCCCTCCAGGGTAAGTACCATCCTAAGAAGCCTAATTTTGTGGTCCACTTGAGCGTTTCAAGTTAGTTGTGGAAAGACGACTCTCGCCCGACTGCTTGCGAAGCGGACAAACGCAGTATTCAAGGAACTAAGCGCGACCGACTCCGGAATCGCCGACGTGCGCGCAGTCGTCGAAGAGGCTAAGAACTTGCTCGCCCTAACCGGCAGGTCACCACCATCTCCTTGCCTTTATCAACGAATTCTCACAATGTTGTTTTGTTTTGTGTCCAGACGCACCGTCTTATTCCTGGACGAAGTGCATCGATTTAACAAAGCTCAGCAGGTACGGTCCCTAGCTTCCCATACCGTGCGGCGATAATGACGCTGCCATAGGACATCTTCCTGCCATTCATCGAACAGGGATACATACAGGTACGGCCAATACTTCTCTTGTGTCAGGACCAGTGTTCTGACCCGCTGGGGTAAGCTCATAGGTGCAACCACCGAGAACCCCTCCTTCCGCCTCACAAGCGCTCTTCTAAGCCGTTGTCGGTATGCATTCTCTCATCTACGACCGCTCTCACTGTCTTAATCTTGCTTGTAGTGTATTTGTTTTGGAACGTCTGACCGACGATGACATCCGACTAATCATTAGCCAAGCCGTCGAACGCGTTTCTCAGATTGAATCCGCCCAAACAGCATCAGCAGCAGGTTCTCAACAACGAACCGCGGACGAGGCTCACGTCATAGATGACGGAGCGAGCGACGTCGCGAGCTCCCAGCCTGACATCGAGGAACCGCTGTCACCGCCGTCACCTCCCTTCTCACAAAGCGCGCAGCCCGATGCTGGGTCTTCCACCGCTCAGACAACCTCGCAATCACCCTCGCCGCTCTTCCCAGCCTACCCCCACCTCACTCCTAAAGTCCTCTCCACGATCGTCTCGCTCTCGACGGGCGACGCGCGCACGGCGCTCTCCCTTCTCGAGCTCGTCCTCTCCGCGCCGCCGATATCCGAGGAGGGCGCGCTCCTCGGCGCGCTCCGCCGGTCCGTCTCTACCGCATACGACCGAAGCGGGGATGCGCGCTACGACATGATTTCCGCGCTACACAAGAGCGTGCGTGGAAGCCAGGGCAGCGCCGCTCTCTACTGGCTCGCGCGCATGCTGAGCGCGGGCGAGGACCCCCTGTATATCGCTCGCCGGATGGTGGTCTGCGCGAGCGAGGACATCGGGCTCGCAGATAACCACGCGTTGCCTCTGGTAGGTCGCCGCGTGCGTTCTTGCTCTACACCTGTCGTACTCACCGTGGCATGTAGGCGGTCACAACATACCAGGCGTGTCAGATCATCGGGATGCCCGAATGCCGCATCAACCTCGCGCATCTCGTCTCCTACCTCTCCGAAGCTCCCAAGTCGACGCGTTCATACGAAGGCTACAACCGCGCAGAGGAAGCCGCGAAGCTCGACCCATCGATCCCCGTTCCACTTATGGTGCGCAACGCACCGACGGGACTCATGAAGGACCTCGGGTATGCGCGAGGCTACAAGTACAACCCCGAGTACGCGTGAGTATACGCCCAAAGCCTCAGATGTTTGACGTAAACGATATTAATGCAATTGACGGCTTGCCTGCAGGCACCCGGTCACGAACGACTACCTGCCCATCCAGTTCCGCGGCGATGAGTTCCTCAGAAAGGAGGGTGACAAGAGAGACAAAGTCTGGGATGAAGATGCACTTCGCCAATGGGAGTTTGAGGAGAATGGCGGGCGGCCTTGGTCCGGTCGACCCTCAGAGTCCGGAGATGCGCCATCCAAGTCCTCTTGAGAAAACCTATGCCCGCATGAAATCTACGAGGCTGCCGCATCTTGCTTGTTGAATATGTGCTTGTCTTTGCTTTTTTGCTAGCTCTCACTTTCACACATCTTGTCCCATTTTGTATTTCATGATACCTTCATTAGATTTGAACATAGTTATGTCTGGACTCTGTGCATTGCAATTTGGAGTTACTCCTATAATGCTGCTTGGATGTATATACAATCACATAATTGACCAGAATATGCAATAGTGATGTACAAAGAACCAATATGAATGCTCATAATGAATGTCACAGATGCTCCCATCCAACCCTACTTCCACATGGTGCCCCTGCAGTTGACAGCCCCACACTGACAAGTAACATAGACAGCATCACCCTTGTCAGGCTTTGTGTCTATCCCCATGTCATCATCCGACTGCCCATAGTAGGAGAAGCAGAGCTCTTCATAAGGCTCCACATCTCTGCAAGTGAATATGGCAAGCAGGGGTTTGTCCAGGTTCGCCTCGTTGATGTAGCAGGCATTGATGACACAGTTGGGCTCACAGCTGTGATTCTATGTAGGATGTCAGCATTGGAATCCTATAATGTTTACTTGAAGTGGACTGACCAGATATCGGGTGAACTGTGCATCATAGGTATGATAGGTATGAAGTGAAAATCTGCATCAATGACAGACAGAGAGAAGACTTACATTTCCAGCATGATATGCATCAATGCAGTATTTCACCTTCCTGTCCATCCCTTCCTCATTGAGGAACCAGAAGTCAAGGTCAAACAGATATGTTCTCCCGAACTTGTTGTAAATGCTATATGATCACTGATGAGAGATGCCCACTATCTATAGCAAATGTGCATAGGAAACTCACGTTCCTCTGACCTCTCCTTCATGGTCTGTGAGGTATTCCCCAGCATAGATACCGACATAGGAATTGGCAGGAATTTTCTTGGTTCCAGCAAAGACCCCTGTTGCGGCATTTGGTTGATCATGAACCAACCGTTCGAAGCTTTATCACTCACCCCAGCCCTTGTTGAGTGTCTTGCATATTGCAATTTCAAACTGCCTACCGAGCTGCACCACCTATATAGCCTTTCAATCACTGATATCTATCACTGAAAATAACTTTCACATACCCGATTCATACAGTCCTCGGAGCAACTGCAATTCATGTTGCACTCGAATATGGGGTATTCATGTTGTCGAAGTTTGCCCTTCCGGTCGTATATGAAGCCACTGCTCCCACCGTCCCAATATTTTCGCTGCCGCTGAACGCATGCACACGTCTTCGACGTCGGGTCACATGGACCGACGCAGTCGCAACCTTGCAGGTTGTCGTGGTCAGGCTTCGGTACACCCTCCCCATGCCACATGAGGTTGGAATAGTAGAACTCCAACGGCGGTGTTGGCTCGTCGTCGACCTCGTTGACAATATAGATCGGTGGCGCGTCCGGCTCGTCCTGCGCAGTGTTCGCTTGAATCTCTGCTTCGAAGACTAGCACTTGCATGCTCCCCGCCTGTCGAGCGGCGAGGCTGAGGGAGTTCAAGCGATCATGGAGGTCATGCGGTATATCCTTCGCCAACTGCATAACGGGGGCAAACTCTGTCGCGATCCGTTTCCGGTCCTTCTGCCATGAGATGGCCTCAAACCCTGCGTTGGAGAACACTTCGATAAACGAGTGGCTTGGCTGCCGCGTAATCTCCCCTTGACTGGCCACTCGTTCATCGCTGTGGGTCCTGACGTATGGCCGGTAGCGCCGGGAGCGGCTGACAGGGAGCTCAGCAGGCTCAACAGAAGAACTGGCAGAGTTCGATGTTAGGCGCGCGGACCGCCGAGGACCAGATGCCTCCGAGGACGCGTCCGACGTTGCCTGACTGCGCGTGTGCCGTCCATGCTGGACGAGCGGTGCATGGTCCAGCTCTCGTTCGCCGGCCATCTTTAAGCATTGTTCACTCAGTCATCGCGGAATTAAGGATACTCATACATCAATTTCACGCACCTGGACTTCAGGGGTGCCCTCGGCAGTGTCCGGATAGATGAGACTCAGGCATTCTTCCTCTTCCATTGCCTCAGGGCTCGACGGCCTTGGCGGCGTCGCTTCTTCGTGGTCCGCCTCACCTATCACAACAGGCCCAGGCTGGGCCGTGTCTCCAAGGGCGGCGATCTCGTGGACGTGTAAAGGGGAAGGTGACCGAGCGCCTGGAGAGCCAGTGTCCGCGACCGCCGTAGTCTTATCCGTGTCAGCTGTGATTTCGGGAGACCCGGTTGGTGGCCCTGGAGGCAGAAGCCGGATTCTCTTCATCAAGTCGCGGCGGCGTGGCAAAATCAGCTTCAAGGGTTCCTGAGACGAGGGACCATGAGATGGTTGGCATGAGGGAACAAGCGGGGTAGGGCTCGCTGGGGCACCAACAGCCGCAGGTGCAAGATCAGGAGAAGGGTTCGGAACTGGAGCGCAGTGTGCAATCGCTGATGCCGCAGGAGAAGCGGCATCTGTGGACTTGTTGAAACTAGGCGGACGCCGCAGGTTGCGTGGCAGAGGCGGAAAAGTCTTGTCCCCAAGTTTACTAGGCGAAAGCTGCGGTAGCCTTGGCCGCATCTTCCAAGTGTTCCTGATGGCACTGAGATCGACAGTTTTCACATGCTGAGACACCGGTGTTGCGGGAGATGGCTGAGCGACCGAGGTAGCACTCGGTCCTGCAGTAGGTGCCACGCACAAAGGTGAGTCCTCGCCTAGAGCTTGCTAGAGAAGGTGTACTTACCTGCTGACACGACTTCCTGCGCAGTTACGTGCAGATGCTTTCCGTTCTCTGCGGCCTCGTATACCGCGTCGTCAGACGTCAGGTCAATCACCTCTTTACGGACGTCCTCTTTACGGGCGTTCTCGATAACCGCCTTGCGGATGATTTGCGAGAGTGTGCGTGGCTCCTTGTCAGGTGGGTACCCAACGGGAGGGGTATCACCACGGTTCACCTTCTCATTTCCGCCCAACTGACCAGTGTGCGCCGGCGATCCCTCCAGTGACTGCTCTTGCAGAACGGGACTTCCCTGGTCAGAGAGCTTGACGTGCAGTTGCGAATTCGTAGACTGGTCATCGATGGCAGAATCCAGGAGAGCAGGTACTACAGCCGGAGCTTCAGGTAGAAGACTTGATGGGAGATTCGTCGGAAAAAGAGCGCCTGGTAGGGTCGTAAGGTTCTGGTCGATTGGCTCATGTCCAACCGAAGACGCCACCGGGAGCTTCTCAGCGATCCCAGGGACGACGTCAGGCTGCACCGGACCATCGCCTTTCGCCTCTGATGTCACGTTTATGGATGTTTCAACCTCCATGGCAGGCGCTAGTATCTTCTCCGACACCTTCGCGGCAATGGCTGGAAGCTCATCGTGCAGATCTAGCGGACTCGCAAGTCTTGCGTCTAGCACAACCTGCGGTAACTGTGCTGCGGCTGGAAATTCCGGATGGGTAGCCTCAACTGCTTCATGAAGCGCGCTTGTCACTGTGCACGAGCTACCCTTCGGCGATAAAGACGACGAGGCGATGCGGCTCCTGGCAGACTGGGATAGCGAGGGGGTATGGTTTTGGCGACGTTTCTGGGAGAGACGATAAACGTCGGCGAAAAAACCGTCAGGACCACTGTACAGAGGCCCCTTGATACGAATTTTGGGCCCGCTGCGGGAGGCTTGTGAGGATGAAGATGAAGAGCATGGAGAAGAAGGTTTTGTTGATGCTAATTTTGAATGAAAGTGAGTGTGGGTCGCAGGAGATACAAGGGTAATCATGTAACTTACCGAGTAGCTGAATACTAAACGGTGGGGTATGCTGTCCACTATGCCCACCCCTTGGAGTTCCAGATATGGCGAGTTGTTGCAACGGAGGATCCAATGCAGAGGACACCGGGCTCGCGGTTTCAGATCGCATCTCCAGTGTCCAAGCAGGCAGTCTCAGCTCGAGTGCAGGAACTTGATCCGTTGAACTAGCAGATACCAAGGAACTAGATACTGGATGTGGCTGTACAAATGGCTTCGAGCCTGCCTGCAGCGGACTCGCTTCGGGTTGGGGACCGTTGGAGGACGAAACATCCGCACAAGGATCGGCTCCCGCTAACTCTGCGCGTGAAACTGTCAGTTCCTCGGGTGATCCCACCTCCGTGGCCATTGGCTCTTCCACTAAGGGAGAGGGAGCAATTGCACTCTCGGGAGTGGGGAAATCTTTGATTGTTTCTCCCGTTAAGACAGTCGGCTCCACCTGCATGACATCTAGGTCCGGCTTAGGGAGATCGGATGGCCCATCTTTAGGATGTACACTTGTGGTGATATCCTCATGTTGCTCCTCCGAAATGTATGGTCCATCGGCCGGCGAATGCCTATGTACTATGTTCGAGTCGGGAGGTTGTTCCTCCGCCATCTCGACGCCTTGCTGGACAGGGGAAGGATTTGGCGTTAGCACTGCGGGGTCTTCCATATCAGCCTGCAGGGCAGCCTGGGAAACTGAAGGTGCCCGAACAGCGTGAACGCCGGTAAAGGTACTGTCGGGTTGAGGAGAGATAGGTCGCAGGACACGCGGAGAACTTCTCCTCGGACTATGTTGGGAGAACCGCTTCGCAGGTGCAGTCTGTGGGCTTTTGGCGGGCAAATTGGCGGGTGCTGGAGGCTCATCACTATCAGAGGACAGTAGGATGACACCATTGTCATCCTCTCTGTACCGAAGTACAGAATTCGGTCGGTATTTTGTCCTTCTGGGAATGTCGGGTTTCGGAGGAGGTGCACTTGGCTTGGCTGGAGCCTTGGGTAGCGACAGAGGTGGCCGAGGTGGTTCGTCGTCACTATCAAGTATCTCAATCACCTCCAGTTGAGAAGGTGCAGCGGATGTTTGCGGCGGGTTTTTGCCGTTGGGACCTGAGTGGTGATGTGAGCTAGCGCGCTTCAGGCGGAAATGTGAAATAGTCACGTACATAGAGCACCACCTTCCCCAGTCATCAGCCTGGTACCTGTGCCAGTTGAGTTGGTCGATTTACGCCGCGCCTTCGCACGCTGTAAAGGAGCATCGGCATTAGACCTAGGCAGATTAGGCATAGATTTATGAGAGGGAGCTGGCGGTCCCGTCGCATCAGACCGTCGGGCAGCCTGAGAACCCATCGATTGTGTTCCGCCGGCAGCCAAGATACCGACGTCCATGGTGACCCTCCTTTTACGTCGAGCCTCGCGTAGTGCGTCAGAGCTCTTCAGCGCAACGGAAAAAACAGCAAAGGGGAGATGGGAGAGTTGAATGGGACGCGTGGCGTCGCCTGCGAGCTGACCCTCAAGGGACGCCCTCGTCCGTGCACTTGCTATCCCTATCTCCGGATCAAGGATCATCTTCTTCCGCTTCTTCTTCGGTCGTTTATCATCGTCGCTGCCGCTGTCAGAGAGTGGCCGTCTCGTTTGAGAAAGAGAGGGCGGTTTGCGAGGTGCTTCGCGCCATAAGCTAATGTCTTCGGATAGAGTGTAGTGGTACTTATCACATACCTGAGCTTGAGGGCTGTCCCCCAGTACTTGATCCTTCCACAAATGTTGGCCTGTGCACTGGCTGTGAGGTGGGCGGACCCATGTCGGGGCGGTTATTCTTTTCAAGTGACCGCCGTCGTACAGGGGACTGGGGAGTAGACGCGATCTCGTCTACCATATCAGAAGATGGACGCGATTGCAACTCGTCCTCTGAGGTGACACCCGAGGTGTCGGAAGGTTCTTCATGTCGAGACGGAGGACGGATGTATCAGTTTATACGCCATAGATCGGAAGAGGTAGTACTGAGAAGCGGTGGCTGACCTCTCAATACCGCCCAGGCCGGAGTTGACACCTCTCGCCGCATCGCACGCGCGCGGGCTTGATTCCACGGCTGACTTATTTCCTCAGCAATGCACACAGGGTACAGGGAGTAGGAAATCCAGAGGTTTGCGGGACAACGAGCACGAGGGTATGAGGGAGTCAGAGGCGAAACGCGCATCAGCCACACCAGCGCCTCTTCCCCCGCGATCGACTCGTCGACGGACTGTCCACACTGACTCGACGGAGATTTGCGGTGAAGCTACAGTTCTGTACCGCCCCCGGGATTAATGCACGAATGCATGGTACTATGTGAAAAGCGTTGAAGAAGTGTTTGCTCAAGCAGCGAAGTATGCGCGTAGATGCATATGCATGTGTGAATTCATTTAGTCCCCCCTAGGCAGACCTATACTACGAGATTTTCAATCATTGTTCACTTGAGATGTGATGCATTGACACTCAGATTCAATATTTATCCACGGCTACAATTCAGCCTGGAATTTGGGCAGCGCTCAACAAGCTCGCTTTGAATATATCACGCGAGAGGATCCAACATATTTGTACTGACAAGGCGATCCATACGAAATCCAAGATCGGATTGCCAACCACGCGCACAGATACACCTAACCTTCGCTGCGATTCTTCACCCTTGCCAGACAGCAGGACCTGAGCGGACTATCAGTGTGATGATTCATTACAACTTGCCAATGCTGATACAGGGACGTACCGGGGATGGTGTAGTTGTACACGCTCTGCGAAAGTTTATGAGAAGAAGCCGGGCGCTCCTTTAAATGCAACTACATACCGTCTCGCTGTATACATTGATATTGACACCAGGATCAGACCTTCCAAGCCGGTCAGTAGGAGCACTGCAGAAATCGGACACGGACACTCACATGCTGTACGCGCCGGGGAGCTTGACCAGATAAGACCCAGAGGGCTGAGAAGAGCCAGAACCCTGCGGAGATGCCCATCAGCCCCAAGAAACCTAGCTTGTCTCGAGCGATGGCCGCTTACAGTGATGACTAGCTGCGCGCACTCCGGGTAGAACTGCGGCTGGTTCGGGGTATGAATGGCGAGGAGCTCATGACGAAGGAAGTATTCGCCGGGCTTGAGGGAGGCGGGGATCGTCGAGGTCCAGCTATTGTTGTTGGCGATGAGCTCTCCCTGTGCCCACTGACCATTCGCGACGCTGCCGGAAATTAGGCCGGCCTGGTCGATCTTGAACTTTGAGGAGGTTAGCAATCGTTGCTGTATCGGGAAAGTCACCGATAAGCGTACCCATTCAAGAGATGACGGCGTCGCCGTAGTGCACGCGCCGTTGCAGTTCGCCATGTATACCATGACGGGGCCGATCGAGTGAGGCCATTGGCTGTTCAAACGGGCAGGTCAGCCAAAGAATGCGAGTGTAGAACGGGATTACTACTCACTTCCAGTACGCGGTGACCTTCGAACCCGCTGGGACGGTGGCAGAGCGTTGGCCGGAGCCGAGAGACGCGCCGTTGCTGTTGCAAGCCAGGAAGGAATCCGTCGGATCGGTGATGGGGTTATATGTGTCCCACTCGCGCTGGATACTAATTTGACCGACAGGTGTGTTGTAGGACTTGAAACTGTTCCGAACCGGCAAACATATCAGCGGTGACACAATAAAGGTACATAACAAACCACGTATTTCGCACCCCTGGTACCACTGGCCGTTGATCTCGTAGCTCAGCACACCACCGTGGGCGGTGACCTGACTGACGGCAAGAGCGAGAGTAGTGAGCGCAGCAGAAAGGAACATTGTGCGAGACTGGAAGTGTCTTAAGCAGGTGTTTAGAGTGCTACGGAGCACAACGAAAGTCGCCTCCCGCTGGTTGCTCTTTTATATGTGTATGAGCAGTTCTGCGAAATGAGCGGCATGTAGGCATCGTCTGCAGGTTTGAAGACTCAAGTCGCGACGATGTTCCGCAGCGCCGTGCCTGGGTAATCTGAGGGATTTACCTCGGGAATTGCAAAGCGGTTGTGCAACAGGACCCATGGTCATGAGAACATTGGACCAACGAATCGGGCGAAGGTGGGATCTCCAGCGCAAGTCTATTTTGCTACGTCGTTTCAATGCTTGTGCTAAACGGATCCGAACGAAGGCCGTTGTCGTCATCAAGCACAGCAAGAGAAGTCCGCTACGAAGAGTGGCGATGGCGAGTGAATATAGAACATGCTGGATCGTGTCAAATCGTCTCGCTCAAAGCACTGTCTAGAAATATCTGCGACACCAGACGACGATACGAGTGAGAGAACATGGCTGAAGTCTCGGAAAATTCACGCACTGCGCAGAGGTCATCGACCAGTTGGTGGTTGGCTACACATCGTACATACATTGTGACCAGGGAGAAGAGACATGTCCACATGATTACAGCAGTTTGCATATCGATATAGCTCTCGGAAACATATACACTACAGGCGGACTTTCAATATTGTTGATGCCTTCACCCGAGAATGGCAGTTTATGAAGACTTATGATCTCGGCCATCATTAATATGCCATCATTCCGACCCTCTTCTCGCAAGGGAAGCCGGGGTGCCGACAAAAGTCCGCCTGTAGTGTATTTGCTTCCGAGCGCTATATTGATATGCAAACTGCTGTATCCCAAGGGTATGTTCGCATTCAAAGCGACTGAGACGCGTTCCAGGCCAAGGAGGTTCGCGCTAGTCCTCCTCGATGATTGTGATCCTTGGCGCGTCTACAACAGGGACCGGAGGAGCGTCTGAGGCAGATGGCGCGACTGTAGACTTGTCCGAGTCCTGCGGCATAGGCGCAACATCGTCATCGTCCTCCTCCTCCTCGCTACTTTCCTCGCCCGGTCGGCGAAAGACGAGCTCCTTTCCGTTCACAAGCCTGCGTTTCTTCAACGGCACGTCGGCACGTTCTCCACTTGCTTCCGAGCCTGCGCCGGCACCGTCCTGCTCCTTGTTGTCAGCGGCCTTGCCCTTAGCCCGCTCTTTCTTCTTCTGTCGCTTCGCCCGGTTTTTTGCGGTCTTTGCCGCTGCCTGCTCCTCGCGCTCGCGCTTTCGCCTTTCGAATTCGGCTTCGATGGCTTCCTGGATGACGCAACAAACGAGCTTTAGGCATCAACACCGTTCGGTTTCGTTCTAAAGGCGATTTCTACACGTACCTTCTGCGCCTGCTCCTCCATCAGCTTCAACCGCTCGTATTCTCGCCGTCTGCTCGCTTTGTAGACATGGAACTCTCCGCTGCCCGCGCCTGCACTGGATCCCTGCACGTTCTTCATCATCTCTCGCGGTGGACGAATGCTCTTCTCCTTCGGGGGAGGAGGGATATAAGCAGGTTTCGCGGGATCCTTAAGCAGTTTCTCGAGCTGAGCTCGTTGCTTGTCCAATGGCGTTGAGGCATGACGTTCCTTCGGGCCGCTTGGTCCAGGCGATGGGGAATGTGCAGGAGAGACGGACATGGCGCAAAACTATTGGACTTGGAGGGTTTGTAGACGCAAGTGATGGTTGAGTTTGGGACGACTGCCAGTGGGACAGAGCCCGCGACCCAACCTGACGCCACAAGAGAGTGGACGAATGGGCGCCTGTCCCTACTTGTTAGCGCTCGCGGCGCGCTTAAGCTCTACAGTAAATGGTCCATCGTCACTGTGCTGAATGTAAAGGGACGGTCCGACCGAGCAAGGCATTCCAATATCCACCACAAATAGTCATGATATTACAAATGCTACATAGTGGCCATAGAAACTGACGAAGGAAACATAGCGAGGTACTACTCTAGAGTGGGCGTGAAAACGTATGGGCGAGGTCCGTCAACGAGCAGCATTATACGACTGTGGCAGCAATGTCAGTCAAAATCCAGCATCGCAGCAAGGGTGAGGAACATACGAAGTACTGCGTTGACGCATCCGTCGTTCTCAGGGTTGTTCGTGATTTGCGCGTACTTCCCGAATACGACTTTACCGCCAGCGGTGACCATACCCAGCTCAGAGACATTGACCTCAATAACCGTTCCTTTCGTGAGCACGCCCAGCTGCGTATACATCGGTGACTGAGGGTTCTTCTTGACGCCGAGAATTTGCAGTTGGAACGTCGCCTTCAGGTCAGCTGGAAAGTAACGAGTCAGTGTACTGAGCACAATCGACCGATTCAGCGTATTACGCACGATGTGTGACGTTGGCCTTCTTGTACCGGAGGGCCATGGGACGAATGAAGCGTTCCATCTTCACCGGTTTACGGGTGAAGCCCTCGCCAACGAATGTCGCCTTCGTGACCATCCGCTTCCACGCCTTCTTCTTGCTCTTGCCCGTCCGCATGACCTTGAACATCTCATCCTCCGCGATACCCCTGACCTTCGGCAGAGGGACGGCATACTTGGCGGCCTTGTCTTTCCGCTTCTCCTTGATCGCAGTGGACAGGGCCTTGGCGTCCTTCTGCCCTTCACGATCGAGCAGGTACGTCGGAAGTGCACCTTCAGGTGCTGAAGAAGAGTCCTTCTGCTTGACATTGCGCTCATCGTGCGCCTTGAGGGTCTTCTTCATCTGCACCTTCTCAGCATGGCGCTTGGCATGGAGGATCTTCGCCTTCAGACCGAATGCCTTTTGGGCAACAGCGGATGCACGGTGAGCCTCACGAGCCTCGCGTTTCCGCCTGTTCACAATAGTGGATGTGTCAATCGCAAGAAAAACGGTGAGGAGATCTAGAAATACGCACTTGCGCTCGAAGTAATCCAACCGGCGACCATGTCGCTTGATATGCTCCTCGATGTACTCGTTCTGTGGGAGATCAGTTGAAAGAAAGCCTCTCTCCTTCTTACGTACAAACACTATACCTGAGGCTGTATTCCGAGTTCACGTCAGTCAAGATCAATAACGAAGATCAGGAAGCAATAGTTGGACATACCATCGCGGGCTCGAGGGAAGGGGAAAGAGGGGAAAGGTGGTGGTGGAAAAGGAAACAGGCAGCAATACACAGTTACAGAACGGGGCTGGTAAGTTGGCGCACGTGACGTCAATACAGTGTTTCCCGTCCACGTCTCTCGTTCTCTCGCAGCAGCTCAGCACACGCAGACGACCTCCTCTCCCTCCTTTCTCTGATCTTCACCTACACTCTCTGCAACGATGTGGCAAGACAACAACGCGGCGTACGGCGCATCGTCCTCGCAGAGTCAGTATTACCCGCAACAGCCCGTCGCGCCGCAGCCGGGCGTGCCTCTCCAGTTCTATGCGCCTAGCCCAGTCGGCAGCACCTTCTACAGCGGTTCCAGGTCTAGTCTTGAGGGTCATGTTGGTGCCCAAGGGAGCATACAGACAGGGGTAACACCAGGTTATGGGGGAAATATCCAGCCAGCCGGTGGATGGTGGACAGCGTTCGGCACCGGGGGGTTTGAAGGAGAGCCTCCACTGCTAGAAGGTGCGTGCAGACACGGTTATGAGTCTACGGAACATGCTTCAACATCTGGGGACATCAGAGCTTGGTATCAACTTTTCACATATACGTGCAAAGTCGCTTGCCGTCCTCAATCCTCTCCGTAGAGTGGACGAGCACATCATGGACGACGCAGACCTTGCCGGCCCGCTCCTCTTTGTCTTCTGTTTCGGAACTTTCCTTCTATTCGTGAGTGCTAGACTTCAGGTTGTACTGAGTGGTTGGTACTGATCGAACAACACAGTCCGGAAAGCCTCAATTCGGATATATCTATGGCGTCGGCGTGCTCGGTTCTCTCTCCATTTATACCCTCCTCAACCTCATGTCAGAAAAGGGCATTGATGCGTACCGCGTCGTCTCCGTGCTCGGGTATTGTCTACTGCCTATGGTCGCAGTAGGCGCATTGAGCGTAGTGGTCACTTTGGAGTGAGTCTCCATACCATCGCGTCTCCTGGGTCTTACTGAATAGCCTCTTTGCAGCGGCATGCTGGGATATCTTCTCTCTATAATATCCATTCTCTGGTGCACATACGCGGCATCAGGCATATTCGTCGCCGTGCTACGCATGTCAGACCAGAGACTTCTGCTAGCGTACCCTATCGGCCTGCTGTATGGCTGCTTCGCGCTGCTTAGTGTTTTCAACGTGGGTGTAGGAGGTGTCTCTGCGAAGTAATATATCGTCGGAGGTCCCTAGCATTCTGCGTATACTATCCTATACCCATCAGGACCTATGCGGTGTATCTTCGTTATCCAAGGTAAACATTATGTCGGTATGATAGGTGACAAGATACAAGTAGGGGTCTAAACAAGTCTCCTGATCTGCTAACTCCGCGCTCGTGATGTCAAAGACTATGATGTATGATGGAGGGGCATTACCCATCCCGACCAGGCAACGACGGCTCGACATCCCGCGTAAGCTGCTTGCTGTACAGCTTGAGGAGCGCCTTCATGATCTCCTCGGTCGGCAGGGTTGCGTATTCATGCACGTACTGCGGCAAGGAGTCTTCCAAACTGAACCCAGCCTTCTTCATGAAGAATGGATGCATGACGTCCGGTGTCGCCTCTCCCAGCTGTCTCATCGTCAAACGCTCGATCTTCCGGTCATGCGGCTCGTACACTAGACCCTTCGTTTTCTGGGTCGGCGCAGATGAGTTGACAATGACGGGACCAGAGGCATTGGACGCAGCCGAAGACGGGTCCAAGGAACTAGTAGCGGAGGGCGGTGAAATGGCTCTGGACGACCCTAGAGCGGCGGTGGAGATCTTGAGAGATGGCGGCGACACAAGGGTTACGTCTTCCAGGGAGTGGGTTGCGAGCGGCGCAGTCCTGGTAGAGATAGAACCTCTCGCGCGAGGTCGCGTTCTGACCGGACTGAATGACTCCAAGCTGCTCAGGTCGTCTACAGGGGAGACCGAGAGAGCAGTCGTGTCGTGTTTCTTGCGCAAGGAGTGTGCTGCTTGTGCTGCAGCGCTCATCCCTATCCCAGTCCCGACGGCAGCCCGCGCCTCGGCGGACGCTTGCACTTGCTCCATCTCGCGCGCGAAGCTCTTTCGGAGGACGGTGAGCCACGAGTATAGCGCCATGTTCAGAGAGATGTAGATGTCCTCTGCGTCCTTGACTCCGGCCTTCTCGAAGCTGCTCCTGAAGTCGTACGCCAACACCCGCCGGATGCCATCATGCCTCTCCGTACTTCGCATATGCATCGTCATTGATGGGAGAGCGAAGATTGTGGATTCAGGAGAACCCGTAACGATCGTCTTCAGCCACTGAGGAGTTTCGAGCTGCCGGTCCTTAGCGAGGGAGTGGTGTAGTTGGCTGATCTTGGAAATGGTGATAGCGGCAAAGTGGAGGCGGAGGTCGCGTCTGGCCGGCTCGTTCTCTCCTTCGATGACACGCTGAAGGCGGGCGTGAACGTTCGTACCCACGAATTGCGCCAATTCAGGATCTCTCATGGATCGAGGGAACACGATCAGCTGCAGCCGCTCGAGCTGTAGGCTCATGCGTTGCGCGATGACGTAAGAGATTCCAGCCTCAGATTCCTTCAGCCGAGAGCGCGCCGACTTGAACATAGCATTCGCGACAGCCGACAGTGGGTTGTCCGGTTTGGGCGCGTTAGCAATGCGGAAGGCTTGAGACTCGCGACTCGCGCCCTCCTTCTGAGCATCCAGGTTCGCGCGGAACTTGTTCACGTACGAGACGAGCTTCGGCACGGTCCCCACGGTCATGATGACGAGCACGCTCGTTCCAGAAACGACGAAGTTCAGGTGAACACGCCTGTCTTCTGGAGGCACGTCCGACGAAATTTGGGACCAATCATCGTAAATGTAGACAGAGATTGGCTCGGCCCTAGTTTCGTGGTCAATAAGGACAACAAGAGAGGTCAGGTATGAAGATCACGTACCGATATTGGATCAACTCATGGAATTCGGAGTCGAGCTTCACAGTGAACGTGCCGCTCGTGATGGACAAGTCCAGCATCCTGCCTCCTGCTTCTTTTGCATATTGACTGCTGTTGCGCCGCACCGTCTGAAACTGGAAGTTTGGCATCTCGGCATGACCCGAGAGATTGCCGGACGCGAGGATGGACAGTTGTTCGATAGAGAGCGATAGCTCTGTCAAGACCTCGGTGATCTTCGTGCGGACCAAGGCATTGTCCAGTTTGAGCTTGATGCTGCTGATGGATTGTCCGAGATCCACGTCCAGTTCTACCCGTCGGAAGCGAACCAGAATGGCAGTCATTAGCTCTTGCTTGGAAGCCGACGATGGCAGAGGAGTGGGCAGGGCACTCGGAGGGTTGGACGGGCGTTCAGACGGTGTTCCACTTGCTGCACTCAGCACCGGTATCCTGTCCAGCCAGACCGCTTTGAAACAGAGGACATCCTGCAAGCGAGAGAACCGGACGCCGCCAGCGAACTCGGTGTCAAGCACGACCGAGATAGAGCTGCTGACACGACCTGCATCAGAGTAAACCTTGGCAAAGGACATCGTAAAGTTGAGATTCCGGGCGTCCAGTTTAACGCAGTCCTCGCTAAGGAATCCATGCTTCAGAGCGATGGTTAGGCCACCGACCGTTCCAGACAATCCAACACGACGAGCGCCAGGTGCGATGTCAATAACAAAACCTCCACTATCCCAGTACAGACCAGCGATGACGTTCGCGTCGGGCCGACAGGTGAAATGCAGCTTGGACTGGTCTATGCGAAGGCTGAAGCTGATCTTCATGCTGGACACAGATTCCGCTTGCGCAGATACTTTGGACGGGAGCTCGTCTGCGGCTACAACCATGGGTAGAAGATTGTGAGGCTTGAGTCCAGGCGATGCCTGCGGGCCCCTCGAGCCACTTGATCGCATATGTTCTTCCACCTTAGCCATGATTTCAGTGAGGAAGGGCAAAAGCGTTGGTCGCAGAGTATTCTGACTAGAGTGGATGGTGCTTTTGAAGATGAGAGTCGAAGGCTCAGCAGGCCGGCCGCTGTTGATGAGCTTGTGGACGGCAGGTGTAGCACGGAACTCTCCCCATACAGAGACTTCAGGAAGGTTGAACTCCTCTGCGCCATTCGTATCGTCACCACGACCATAGACAAGCGTAGACAACACGCCTCTGCGATGTGATGAAGAGCCAGACTCTTTGCTGTGCATACGCACTTTTCCGCTGGCGAAGGTGAGCGATGCGAACATTTGAGAAGTCGGCAAAGCTCCGTATTGCACCTTTGCCTCTACTGGCTCTGCACGAGAACTGATGTCAGAAGTGGGCGAAGGGCGAGGAACATTGCCGCCCAGTCTTTCTACTCGGTCTTTGCCTCTCCGATAGACGTCCAGGAGCGAAGAGATGTAGTCAGGGATTGTGGAATCCACGTCGAGGACGAAGCCGCTGACTTGAGCGCCTATACACATCCTTCGTGAATCGCCTACGCGATCCGACCGTACCTCTGCGGTCATCTCGGGATAGAGGAGCCGATTGCGCGTTTTGTGTGTTTCACCGGAAAAATCGCTCGGTACGCCTTGTCGAAAGCTGAAGGAATGTAATGGACATACTATCCGGGAGACCGACCGAGGAAAGAGCTCACCGAGGTACGAATTGGAAAGCGAAATCTGTCACAGATACTCGTCCGTTCTCGCCAAGTTGACTGCCGAACATCAAGGATTTGATTGAGAATAGGAAGGCACGGACGGCACTGTCATCATGACTTCCGGACCGAGGCATCTGAAGATCGCGTGCGAGAGTGAGGGGGAAGGCTACGCCGATGTTGTTGAAGACAACCGTGACCGTGTACAGCTCGAGGAATGACTTCTGGGAGGCATATTGTTCTCCGACCTTGATGTCCAAAGTTCTCATCAGGCTTCGCGTCTTCTCCTTGAACTCTTCGAGCTCTGCAGCACGCTGCTCCTTGCGGATCAAAACTTCCGCCTGGAAACTCATTGAATAGTCTACTCACAGACTAACGATACTAACATACCTGAAGATGGTCCACATAATCGCCCAGTTCTCCAATTGAACTAGGTTGCATGACGGCATGGATCTTGGCAACAGTGATATCCAGATGAGGAACTGACGCGTCTGGTTTTCGTTCCATGCGCGCGTCGAAATCTACTCGGACAAAGGCAGAGCGACGATCCCTTTCCGCGGGGGAGGAAGCCAGTTGCCGGGAAGCTAGGGACAGCGACAAATCGGATAGCTTGACGTGCCATAATGACCGACCGTGGTTGTTGATCCCACCGCTGACATCATCACATTCGAGGAAGAGCGTGGAAGCAAGACCCTCGACGCCAATCCGGAAGCCCTTCATCTTGAAAGAGCCCTGGAATTTGAAGGCAGACTTGTTACTAGCCGCCGCAGGAGGAGAGGGTTGAGAGGGTTGTCCATGAGCGGTTCGCTTCTGACGCGTCTGCTCGACGATGTGCAGGAGGTCGTTGAAGTCCTGTCCTGACTTTTGCTGAACAGATAACAGAGTATCCCAGTCTGAAGGTCTGACGGTCAAGCGCAGCGAGTCAACCAGTGCCAAACCCTGGATTCCGGAGATGTCGTGACGGCCACGCAGAGTGATGGTAGGCAGCTCTAACCTGATGCTCGAGCTCGGACTCGGATAAGTGCCATTCCGGCTTCTTGAGATGCCGAAAACATGGGAGCCCATCTGCAGGCCAAAGAGATGTGCGCCACGACGCCGATTGTCGTTCATCAGGAAAGCGATCGTTCGATGCACTTCCCAGGACAACCAGGTACCATGCATCACCTGGAGCGAGGTACGCACAGAGGTCACCAATAACTCGACCTCGAAGGTCACAGTTCTAGGAGATTGTGAAGCATGCGAGGCAGGAGGGCGAGGTGACAGGGGAGGGCCGCGTACTTCAGCGAGTAGGGAGCGAACAGTCGTCTCCAGTCCAGGCAGGTAATCTGCTCTCCAACCTTCCACGAACCGATACAACCGCAAGGCACTCCGTGGGACGTCGAGATGGAGCTTTCCAAGGCCTATCACCATCCGTATCGTCATGTTGTGATTGACGTCTTGTTGTAAGACGACATTCGTCCTCCCGTCCGCAAGCGTGAGAGAAGCCAGCACATGCTCCTTTCCATGGAAGGAGGTCGCTACGGCGCAGGCTTCGACCATCGCCCCTCCAACCATGATCGAGTGGTTCATAGAGACGTCCCATAGAGGCTGCTCTTTGTGTACGAATTTCGCCAATAGAGACAATGCATAGGTGACGTCTGAGTTTCGAAAGCGTATCACCAGCTTCTCAGTCGCGGCAGTGAATGTGAAGGAGCGCAGTGATAGGGTGCAATCGACGGACAGTGCAGGAGAGGACTTGCGAGAAGGGCTGACAGGACGAGGAAGGACAGCTGGCCGATCACCGATGGGCGAGTGCGATGTTCGTAGGCCACTCAACACCGTATTGAGGGGAAGGCGATAATGCCGGTATTCATGGAGAGCGATCTGAACGAACACGACAGCTTCGGGGTGGACGGTGAAAGAGATGTGGTCTAGTGTTAGACACAAGGAAAGGCGGATCAGGGACCGTCTCTCCCTCGTTGACGTAGCTGGGTAACTCTTGCTTGAACTCCCCATCGCAGGCTGAATGAGCTCTGCAGACTCGTGATGAATAGCTATGGTGATTGGGCCTGAGATGAATCCGCTCTGTCCGGCAACATCAGGATGTCTGAGAGTCAAACGGATGCCTGTCAATGTCAGGGAGATAATGTCGTATGGTGGGTTCTTCATGTTGCTCTGGGTAGAAGGTCCCATCGGATGTGATGTGCGCAGAAGATCTTGCAGAAGTGACTGCTCGGAGATATCGGATGAGTCGTCTTCAGTGCTAAGGCCGAACCAATAACTTTTCAAGTTGCGCAACATGTCCTCGATAGAAATCTCGAGATCCGTGTCAAGGTGCATAGACTGGATGGCCTGGCGCTCACGATCGTCCAATAATCGCAGGCAGTACCGCAAGTACACCAAGAACTTGAAAGTGATGTCCTTCCGCAACTTGTCCGGGAGTCCGCGCTGGATTAGATACGAAGGCTGGATAGTTGAGAGGGGGTCCACTACCGAGCGTTGGCGGGAATGAGTAAGGATGCCTTGGACAATCTGTTGATCATCGGGAGTGTGGGCAGCGGCATCTCTGCGCGCGAGAATCAGGCCGCAACAGTATCTAGCAAGAACAACAGCGGTTGCGAGTACAAAATCAGGACCAGAGTGACCGATATTAGCAGATAGAACTCCAAGAGAGACCGTTAGCTGCTTGTGCAATACTGAGGCGTGTGATGGCCCTATGAACAGATGACACTGCGCTGCGGCATCCTGAGTATGGGAGTGCCTCGTGGGCATTCTGGATAGCAGTGAGACTATGAGCGACGAGAAGGCGCATCCAAGGATGTTGCCTGAGGTACCCTTAGAACTGGGATGCAGGCAACCGCGAAGATGCACTCCACTGCCGGTGAGCTCGGCCACAGTGATGGAGGCATCCCCAGCTTGCGAGACTCCGTGTTTCGATGCGACGTGTATGAGCTGCAAAGAGCGAAGTTGGACTAGAGGCAAATGCACGTCGAGGCACATTGTTGACTGGACGGCAGCTGGTTTGCGCTTGAAAGCTTTGATGTACTTCATTGTCAAGGCGTCGACGCGTAGCTCCGGGCTCAAGCTCTACACGGTAGCTTTCAGATTAATGAACATATCGCACAGGTACCAGAAGTTCACGCACGCTTGTACTAATGTCTTCCAACAGCTGTGTCATAGCAGGCAAAACCAAAGGTGTGATCCATATGACCGGACCACGCTTGGACCGCACACGAAGCGTTGTCCTGTCAATTTCGTCCTTCTCTTGACACATGGGAACTCGCCATGAGGAACCGAGAACCGAGCCAGCTGCACTATCCGCGTCCGGGTTCTGAGCTGTAGAGCGGTAATGTCGGGACACATCCTATTGGCAATCGTGAGCGATACCGCGAATGCGCAGAAATTGGAAAACGTACACGTGTGAGCGTAAATGGGCTGCTGAGCCATGAAGCAGGTCGAGTTATAAGTCGACTCTGGTAGTGTCTGCAGTGAGCGCCGTATTGGTTCAAGGATGGCCAGCTCAAACCCTCATGTCCATCTTCGAACCAGTCAGAAACGGCACAGCAGATGGGACCAGAAAGACATACCATTGACAAAATCTTCATAATCTGTCGACCAGTCAGTGAGGTCGTCGTCATCAGACTCATCGCCGCTTGTGATGTCCTCGTCGCTCAGTATATCTGCTCGGGCATGCGCAGGCCGTAGATCGCTGAATCATGGCTCAGCTGTGCGGCAAAGGTATTAGGAAGGGAGATGCACTCACGCTAGTCGTGCGTCTCGGAGAGATTCAGGAAGTGGATCAATGTCTGACTCGGACAGGTCTTCCTGCAATGACCGCAGCGGACCTGCCCGGCGGGAGGCCATGGTTTCCGTAGGAGACATCTTCGGTACCCGAATTTGAGGCAGGTAGAAGTCGTTATCCAACGCCCCTCGACCTGCAGTCGGACGTAAGTCACTTCCAAGCAGAACGATACAGGTCATACCCGGTCGTAATCCAGATGCCTCCGAGGTGTCCTTATCTTGCATATACAGAATCCGCGCGCGTCCAGTGGGGGCATCTTCCGCAGCAACGAAGTCCGTTTGGCGTTTGGCCGCCTCCCGCCACCCGGGTGGCGCAGAATATACGTCAACGTCGACGTCTATGCGAGCATCTGCCGCTTCTATCCACCTAGAGCGATCCTGCTTCGATGCGAGCAGGAGTTTCGCGGTGCCGTCCGGAAGACGCAAGCTTGTAACCTGACTAAACGACTTGCCAGCCAGATCATTCCTGTCGAGCCTCAGTCCGTCGGACAATGTCAGCTCAGCAACGGCTTCACCAACAAGCCAGACGACGTTGACAGTATCAACCTGCACCTTCAAAAAGGTGACTGGTGCAACATATCAGCATCCATGCAATCTGAGAGCAAGTCTGACCACGAACCATCAGGGTCAACAGGGATCGCATATTCCTTCGCCGGAGCATTGAGTGGGTCGGAGAAATTCAGGCTGAATGCAGAGCCCACGCTGGACAACAATCGAGTCTCATAGGCATTGAGAGAGGCCTTGACATCCCCGATATGAATCTCCCAGATGCATATATATGTTGCTGCGGCAGGACGAGGGCCGAACAGGCGGTGTGCCACAATGTCAAGACCTACAGCTTTATCAGTATCAACGGGCCCGGATCAGTTTAACAGGTGATTCACCATCGATGAGGATCTTGTCCCGACGATTACCGCTCTTCCGTGAAAGACTCAGAATGGTCGAACTGTAGCAATGCTGTGCGAACCGTCCCGAGACGGTGTCAATGTTCAGAGACATTTCTGCGCTACTGTCAGCGCCGAAGTCTGTTGAGTCCAGGGTCAGTCGACCACTCACCCATGTAATAGTCGTTAGTCCTTAAGTGCACCTGTAGCTGAGGAATGGAGAGCATCAGACACGGTCCGAGATCCTCTGGGGAGGCTCGTGACTGCTCCTCATTGTACGTTTCGTATCCCGGGTGCCCGGCTGGAAGGACAATGTGTCCATTATTCACATCTAGACCAAGCGCCACCTGCATTGCGTTTGACTGGAAAGCGTATTAGGTTTTACAAAAGACCGTGTGGAGAAATTAAACACACCTGTCCTTCTCTGTACTGCAGATGGATCGGATCCCCGAGAGGTTCACCTCTTCTCCGCTTCTCAAGGTACTCAGTCAAGGTTGAGAAGTGAGTGAACGATCCGAAGTAGTTGTCGCGCAAGATCATGAAATATCTTACTGTCCACCCGAATGCCTTGTACACCACATCCTGGCCCTAATGCGAGCTTATCAGGACTGATGCCCCGAGAGACCAATTTTGCAATAATAGAACATACAGAGAAGTCAAGCTTGAGCTGATCGATATGTTCTGCTCTGACCTCGGCGAAGTAGCGGTATGAGCCCTTGACACTCAGCATCCCAATCCGACCCACTTGACTGCGGTCAGGAGTGGCATAGAGGCTGGTGATGTTCCAGCGCGGAAGCGATAAACTGACGTTCACGTCTGGAGCATCCATCCAAAAGGATATAGTCGTTGCTTCAGGGCGGTACTTGTTGAATGGCATGTGTATCCCATTGGTTAGGTGTGTGCCTCGCAAAGTCAAGAGCGCTGCGGGCGATCAATGAAGCTGCCTTTACAGACGTTACGGTGCTTACCGTTGTCTTCCTTTATGAGTGGCTTGTCGATGATGTTATGATCGTTGACATAGAGGTTGATGTCGTAGTTGTGCATGTCCAAGTCGACCACATATATCACTGGCGTGAACACATCATAATCGCTTGGAGGTCCTGTACTCCAATCCTTTCCGAGGTCGGTAAGCAAGTTGATGTGATCACGAAGGAGGTAAAGACAGGGCTGCCGCAGGGAAATCGCGAAAGTCCATTGGCGTAGTCCGTTCCACTTCAGTGGCGCAGGTAGATGGCTGCGAATCTTCAGCAGTAGATGAGCTCGGGGTCGCAGGCAGACAAGTGATCGCTGTGGTAACTTACTCTGCAAGTCTCCGCAGTAAGTAACCGAATATCATTCAGACTGGACGTCACCGTGACCGTGTCCAGATGCACTTCGAGAACGGAAAGGTAACCCTTCGATGTCGCTACCATTGGAACGATGTAGCTGACAGTCGAACTGTCCCCTGCACGGACGTGGATGGAGGCAGCTTCACGCTTCCGCGGTCGGTCCTTGACTTCCGCTTTCCCGTCCCATTGCCAGTTCTGTAAGATCAAATCAGCAGATATCTACCCGACCGACATCATTACTGACCTTTGAGGGTTCACGGAAAGGGATTTGCATCGCAACCCCGTCGCGGAGTTCAATGAACACTTTCATGCCAGTCCACATGCGCATGTCACCCGGCTTGAGCCGCGGTGTGGGCTGGGCGTCCGAGTACGTCGGCGGAAAGAACACGTGCTGTAATAAAACCCTACAGGTAATATTCGTGAATTGTAGTGGACCTGTATAGTATAGCCAAACCTACCGTTGCCGGTCCGCCCATGGCCCATATCGTATGGATCCACCTCTTACAACGACGTCTATACCCCACTCCGGCGGCAAGTCTCCGTTACCGATGTCGAAGGGATCCAAGCTCTCGTCCTGCGTCTCCTGGCCAATAGCAGGGGAAGGGACCACGCCTACCACATCGGCATAGTACAATAGCTCGAGAACGCTCGCCTCCAGTATCTTCCGCTCGATAGCATACTCCAGAGTTGAGAAGTCTGCACCGAGCGGTGTCTCCTCATCGACGCTCTTCTGCTGCTTCCGCCGACCCCAAGTCTGCGGGTGAGCCATGCCCACTGGCCCTGGATTACGTGCTGGGGGTGCAGGCATAATCGTCCACAAGCGGAGATGTTGCCAGATACGGTGGAAAGTGTGGAAAGACAGGTAGGACGAGTGACGGAGAGGAACAATGTCCGAACGGTTGACATGTTCGTGAGTGCGCTTGCCGACATCTACCATGGGCATGGTGTAGTTCTCGTTCTCGACGTATGACATCGACGGGCTGTGGAGCTTAAGGTTGAACACTTGCTTATAGAGGTCGTATTTCGAGCGTGCCTGTTGGGGTCAACCCATAAGAGACAGTGACACACTCGCAGATGGAGCAGGATATACCTCCACTATGCCGTATGTACCCTCCGCTCGCTGAAATTCGGCGGCGAGCAAATTCGGCGTCGAGGCGTTTCCGATGGTGATAGCACCTTTGACAATTTCCAGACTGATCGGAAGAAGGTCCTTGGGATCCAAGTTTGGTAATTGACTCTGTACCCAACTTGCGCCTCTCTTCACAAACGTTGGTGTATGCTTATAGATGGAGGACACGAGTGAAACGGGCGGTCCCAGGATGGAGGCTACCGAGCATCAGCGCTACGCTTGCATAGAATGCCGGATATACGTACGATCCCGCAGAACGGATGTTCGGCTGAAAATCTTCCGTACGGACGCGGCGCCATCTGGTACGGGCGTCGGTACAGGTGTAAGGGGGATGTCCGACTCAAGTTGAGAAACGATGTTATCGAATGCGGCGGTCCGGTTGTAGATGAACCACTCTAAACCCTGTAGGGAAACATGCACTCGGCAAGCAAGCGGTGAGCTCCTCTTGCCTATGGTCGCAACATATTCTCAGCCTCTATACCGGAGGTCAGAATGGGGACACACCTGTTGCGTCTTCGCCAATAACACGCGCATGGCTTAAGTCCTCCTCTTCTGCGGGACGACGAAGCCAGTACCGCCATGATATCTTGCCCTTGACTATGCGGAAAGTCTGGTTGCTCGAGTGGTAGCGCAGGTCCTTGATGAGAATCCGTCCTCCGAGTATAGAGAACTGGATGGACCCTGCAACGTGGTCCTCAACGATTGAACCCACGTTGTTATATTGCTAATGCATACCAAGCTCAACCCAGATGCTGGACTCTCCTTGATTCCAGAGAGCGAACCGGGCGAACAGTCCGAAGAGAAATGCAAAGAAGCGGTTCCAGTAGAAGAAGTAGAGGACCAGGGCTATTACGATGAGTGCCAGTGCAACCAGCTCAACAACATTTAACATCCTGCAACCCTATCCTTTGCACGTCTCTGAGGTGAGTCAAGTGTAGCACCTGCGGTGCGAGCAGCTGGGGTATATGCACGTCGGCGTACGCCTTGAGAGGATTGTGGAGTCAGCTCTTGAACACCCTGCCTCCGCCACCCGTGTTCTGTCTACACGCACAACGCAATATCACAGATAGCAGTAGGCACGAGGCAACAGACAATCAAGCTGTTCAGAGAGTCGAAAGTTCAAGGGACGAGGCGGGAGGGAGGAGACTCGAGAGTATGGTCATACAAGCGCTCAAGGAGTGCACGTACTGACAGTACGTACTGTACGCTTCCGGGCGCCTCTTGACTTCATTCGAGTACACGCTCCATCATCACCCGGCTCTCCGTCGTTCGTTAACCATCCATTGCTCGGCGAAGACGAAAGAGGCGGCCGAAGATCTAATCATGCAACCATCGACAGCGTCAGCAACGAATCCCTTGCGGCGTCTTGCTTTTCACTCCACGACCACCTGCGCTGCAACAGCCTCGGCTTACGGCAAGTGCATTCTCGCGACGTACACGGACGTCCAAAAGGACGCCTGCAAAGAGGAGTTTGCCAAGTTTGGAGCATGCTTGCGAGAAGCTGTATGTCAGGAAGAATGAATCCAAGCCCACATCTGATGTATCTTTCAGATGAAGCGCAAGTGGTAAATGCTTCCCCGATCGCTCACGGCAGCATGCCCCACTACCCCCGTCCCAGACACTTCATATCAAAGCTCGCCATGTTGCATTAATTCGTTGAACATAATGGGCGGGCACATCCACTCGTTGTCAAGTCTCGTCATCGGATTCCATGCCACCCGGAAGCCGTCTAGCCTCCTCCGAAGACCCATTTTCTCTCCTGACCGAAGACCGCGCAATTCTTCCTCCGTAGGCATCATCTGGACGACCGCTCGTCATACGCGTAGATGCACGTTCACGAGCTCGTGTACTAGCCTGCGCAAGCATGCGAAGGCTCTGGCTGAACTCTAGAGAAGTGGTATTCGGAAGGGGAAGGAGATCTTCGGAAAGTCTGGTCTGTGCCGGAGGTGGCACGGGTGGCGGATGTCGGAGACGCTGCAGTAGCGTCCGCCAACGAAGATCTATGATGTACTCGGTTCCATCCTCGTGCAATGGCAGGTCTGGTGGCTTGACATTGGCCTCGTCGAAGGGCAGATGGGAGACAGGTGTGGAGGGTATCGGTTGGGGCTGGAGAGGATCTGGGGTATCTGGTGGCATATCGCGGGCGAGGGAGGTTTCGAAGGCGATGGTTGTAAGGATGAAGTCGAGAAGTATGATGATGAAGTCGAGGAACAAGAGGAGGGCTCTCGATGGGACCGCATCTGGACGGGTTGTGGTCTTAGTGTGTACGGTGGTCTGATGACATTCCTTGGACGTACCAACGCCCACAAAGTCGAGGATGATGGACCTCCCCGCATCTGTTGCCTTGAATACATGGTTGAAGAGGGATGGTGCATTTGTGCACAGGATACAGAAGAACCAGAACCTGAGCGAGCGTTGCGAATCAATATCGCGTGGCCTCGCGAACTGGAACTGGGCGAGCACACGGCAGATAAATGCCCATAGTCGTGGAGAGAGGAGGAAGGACACGGTGTGCAGTTGATAGAGCAGGGAGTTGAGCTATGTAACATTGCATGGAGATGCGCTCCTGGTCAATGCATGGTGGCACAAGCTCATCTCGCAAGACGACTCACGGATTGTATGATATGCTTCCGCTGGGCATAGCGCATAGGCATGACATGTATGTCTGCTATGATTGTTGTTGAAAACAGCGCGCTCGATGGTCGTCGTGTGCGCTGCGAGTGGGAGTTGGAGGAACAGTTGTTGCTTGGCTCTGACGCGGGTCAGTGCATGGTGGACTGCGCGAGGCTCAGGTAGCCCGAGGAGAGGCCATGAGGGGGTGCCCGGGGTCCTGCAACGCGATCATGCTGTCACACACGCGTAAGCGTCACATTGCGTCACAGCGCGGAGGGGGATCAAAGAGTGGCCAAAGTCGCGTTCGTCGCTGCGGCCAGCGACGAGCACACTCGTTTACTCGTTGCTCCGCTTCGCGATCACGCTGAGAACGGTGTACACCTTACCGTATTGCGGAAAGGCGCGTTGCGTCACCACTTCTATCTGTCTTCTCTAATACATCTTGGTCAAATTGCGCTTCTCCGCTGTAGTCCCTCTATTGTCTTGAAGTCGAGCCCGCCTGAGAGTCGTCCAACATGAAGAACCTCAAGCAGACGAGGCTTTCCTTTGCTCCGATAACCAAAACAGACACTCCGACCACTCTTTCTCACAGGAGCTCAGCTAGTACTTCCGTGCCTGTGTCTGAAGAATCGCCTACCAAGACACCTAAGCCAAAGACGGTCGCGCAGTCGTCCGATGGTCGCAGTCGCAGCCATGCCTTAGACTGTGTCGAGATTCCGCCGCCGCCGAAGAGAACTTCTCGTGCAAAATCATTAGCAACGTCGACTCCACTGAGAAGTTCTCCCCGCAAACGGGCAGCAGCCCTTTCGTCCGCCCAATCCAGGAAACCTTCCTTGAAGCGGAAGTTCTCCCCAGGTCCAGACTCAGCTAGCGAAGATGCCTCGAACGTAGTCCATGTATCGCGAACATCGGAGTCTACCTACTTCACCAGTGCGTCTGTCGGTGGTGTAGCAATACATGAGAATGACCCTTTCTCGCGCAGAGAACAAGCCGAAGGCATCGGCCAGCTCTCTTCCTCCTAGGAAGATCCGCCTGTCTTCTCCCGAGTCCGATCTTACACCGCTACCGACCAGCTCGTTAGACGGTACAGACCCGGACGAACTTGTGCCAACAAGCCAGTCGGACGAACAGGAGCTCACCTTTACGCAGATACCTAAAAAGGACCCGGCAGCTGTGACGGAAAGCGTAGACCAATGGCGGAAGGAGACTCATGCGAATTACCCTATCCGCACTGAGTCACCTCCTCCCATCGACCCAATCCGTACATCCCTGAATGGTGTTGATGACATGCGCATGGACGTGGATTACGGGCTTCAAGACGAGTCCTTCAGGAACAGCATTCAGCCTGTGGGCTATCCGCATACACCTCGTTCCATGAGTGGTGGAAGCTCCCGCCAACTGCATTTGGATGCTGCAACCGCAATTGTCACCCGCGCCTCTGCCCTTCAGACGACTGTCCCCCAGAACGACACACCTACTCGCGCTCGGCCGTCGGCTGTGCCTATGACCTTACCCTCGGACGCATTCAGCTCACTCACTCCTCCTTCAAGCGACCCTATCTCTCCTCTAGAGGCGGAGGAAGAGACTCAGGTCGTACAGGCCCTTGACGTCAAGAGCAAAACGGAGCAAATCATCGCAGACATCAAGACTCGCGCGTTTGCTGCTGCCCACTCAAGCCCTGAACAGTCTCCTCTAGGCCTCGATGCGTTCAGCGATTCAGACTCAGAGTCGGATGGCAGCAACGACAACACCGCCACCCGTGGCGGTCTAGTGGCTGCCTTCTCCAGGGGGACTAATAAAGACAAGGGTAAGGGTAGAGCGAAAAAGTAAGCGTATCGAAATCGCTGCAGGATGAATCTTAGGTGCATTTGCTGATGTTTCGTCTACTGTATAGTACGCAGAGTCCTTCCACAGCTGGCCCGTCTACAGAGTCTGCCTCGGCACCACGATACAACCTCCGGCGCGTTTCTCCTAAGTCAGCTAAGCCTGCTCTGCCGCTGGCCACTCAACATCGTAAGCCGCGGAAAACCGACCCACTCGAGGTTCTTCTTCGACAGAAAGCACGCGAGGAACGTACCGGGACGGGCATGGCGGCGATTCGCTCGGCTGAAGCTGCCTACGCGTCTTCCGTAGCTAGAGAAGAGGCTAAGAAGGGTCTGATGGACGAAGTAGATGACGAAGAGGCTTCAGACAATGAAGAAGACTGGCAGACGGGTCTCGCGATGCTTCGAGCGGCGGCCCGGGGCAGCAAGGGCAAGAATCGGACGTCTGCGACCAGTAAGGGGAAGAGGAGCGTCATGAACAGCGATGACGAGGACCTGGAAAGCGCCGACGACGAAGCTATCCCTGATTCCCAGCGAAGAGATGCTGTCGGCAAGATTCTAGAGAGCGACTTGCGCGACAAGAAAGCCAAAGAACTTGCCCAGTCCAGTGAGGAGCCCGTAGGTGTCCCGCTCTGGTCCATGATCGCGGATGGCGCGGAGGACAAGAAGGGGATGAATGTCGACCCATCCCTGCCACGTTGGGTTGTGGATACTGGCGGAAACCCGATGCTCGAACTGCTCCGAACGGCCGTGGATAACAATGGTGCGTTCCACCTCCGCATCATATCCCTCGGATTCACGCTCACGCTGATGCGGTCTTATCTACGATAGACGTTGTTCAAGTATCTGCCTTACTGTCTGCTGGTCTTGTTGCGTCCCTTCAGCCAGAGCATGTGCAACACATTATCCCGTGGCTTTTTGACGTCGGTGAGTACATGTCACCAATCTCGTCTTGTTATTAAAGCTGATTAGACCATGCACTAGCGTTCTCCGACGTGGATCCTAGCGCTACTTGCCTCGCTTACACTCAGCTCATCCGCATGCGATCTATGCTGGAAGTGCATCCTTCCGGCTTGCGCCCGTCTTCCGTTCTGTCCGCCTTAATCCGTTTGGGGGCCCAACAATCTCTACTTGAGCAGCACGGGTGGGATGTGCCCGCGGAGCAGCCTTCCCAGTTTGTCTTCGATGGCGAGTGGCGGGAAGAAATGGTTCATCGCCTTGTGTCTCTGCTTGCTGTTTTGACTCAGTAAGTTGGGAATTCGTTTGAACCGTCCATTGAGCGCTTAACTAATATATACAGTGTCTCCATGGCGAATGAACTTCTCGATTTCTTTCTCATCATGATCCTTGTCGGAATGGACCCCAGCACGTCGGACGACTTACTGATCGAAGTGCGCAAGTCTTGCGATAGCATAGCGCATGTCATCGAGGCGGCTCAAGGCGATGCCTTCGAGCTGGTGAGTCACAGCTACGGACCCTTGGTCGTATTGCCTATGCTGATACTCAGGCTTCTCTAGGAAGCATCTCTATGCGAGAAACTCGTCGCGTTCGGCAAAACGCTCCCACCAGCAAGTCAGGAACGGCTTATCTCTCTTCTGCCGTGCACTGCTCCTTCTACTGTACGGTTGTCACGAAACGTCGCTCGCTCGTTCCTCATGGACCTCCAACTTTCTCCCGGTTTATACGAGAAGCTCCCCGACCTCTCGCCTGTCGTCAATCTGCTAGCCCCGTCTCCTGGTTCCGGGGGCTATTTCGATGTCGTCGGCAATAGTAACCAAGATGGCTTCTATGATGCGCTCACATGCAGGGTCTCCTTACTGAATCGAGTAATGTCCGACATTGACGACTACACGATGCAGGAGATTCAGGCTGCGAAAGAGCATGCTGCTCGCGAGAAGGAACGTCTTGCGAAAGAGAAGGCGCAGGGCGCTGCGAATGATATGGAGGAGAAACAGGTGGAGGAGCAGGAACCGCCTGTAGAACGCATACGACGACTGCTTGAAGAGCTCCACGGAAAAATATGTGAGTGTTTCGTCTTGTTGAATGTGGCTTTGCGCTGACAGACAGCATGCAGTCGACACGAAGGCTGCCCACCTTGACCGTTCCCGCGCGAAGGCTGCATTGCAGAAGCTCGCGCTTCGCGTCCATTACCAGCGGATGGCCACGCTGAGGTCTGGAACTGGCAAGCCTCGCACTCTTCATCGCTACTTCCCTGGTCGTTTAGGCAAACCCTGATGTTTGTCCGCTCTACTACGCATTATCTGCAACTCGCTGACCGTGATAGCGGGATGGTTGTTATATATGACTTCCTTATTCTTCCATGCGGTAGCAGCAAACTTAAGAATACCGGAATACTCAGCTCGACCTTCGGTTAATGGCTAATACCTTACAGTACACTCCAAGTACACACTCGCAGATTTTGTACGCTATTGCACTGTACCCTTTGTCTTGATCTGTCTTGATCATTGTCGACATCACACTTCCCGCTCGAGACGTCCAACAACTATAGCGACAGACGAGTGACCAGCCACGATGTGGATAAATACAGTAACGATCTCTGAAACTATGCTACAGCTACTTGAACTGAGGTAAAAAGAACAAAAAACACAATAGTAGATACAAATTTTCGTGCGCTGCAATGGCACAATAGGAGGAAAGTACGTAAATGATACCTAGGAAAGTGCTGGCCGTACGACGGTAACGGAAGCAAGAAGTGTATCCCATAACGTGTCGTCGAGCTCAGTTTTGGCTAGCTTGGACGACTTGCTGGGAATGCCCGCGTGTTTGACAGAGGTGAGAGTAGGACATTGCTCCAGCAGTGTCAGAGTGGTATAGGTGGTCGACAGGAAGAGCTTGAGGAAGCCGGAACCGCGATCCAGCCCGTCAGCCAGAGCGAACGAAAGCGCCTCTGATTCAGTGGTTCCCGACCCAATGATCATCGACGAACGACGCCGGAGAGGCGCGAAAGGCGCAGCCGGGTCGGGGTGATACACCATCGAGATGTTGTAGTAGCCTCCAGCGTCCATGTACGCGAGATAGGGCCACAAGTCAACGTCCGAACGATTATGGATGACAACGGCATAGATGGAGCCCTTCTGGTAGTCGACAAGTTCAGCACGGCCGTCGACGAGCAGGTTTGGACTGACTGGCTTCCATGTGCAAGGGTTCAGCCGTACGAGTTCCATGCTCACCAGATCCGCGAGGGGTTTTGAGGGATTGTCGCGGTAGAGGTGCATGTGAAAGCGAGCCGCAGCCTCGACAATACGCAGCTCAGCGTGCGTCCCGATCGCTGTGACGGAGACTTCCGAAGCGCAATTTCCGGCGATGAGAGGATCGCGTCGCTCGAGGAGAAGGCCCTGCGACCGTACGCGCACGGTCAGATCGGCGGTTTCCGCGCAGTCCACGCGGGCGATCTTGACTCCGTGTTTGTTGGAAACGTCTGCGGGCTTGGATGGAAGCTTGCTGACCAGGCGTGCGCGTCGGCACAGCGAGAACGAGGGTTTCACGTTCACGTAGAACGGCGTCCGGTTGTGCCACCGTACAATCCTCGCCCATCCTCCGCGCGGCGTGTGCTTCGTTGGCACACTAGAATCGGCGAAACACCATGTCGAGAAGACTTCGATGGCGACAAACGTACCGATAGTAGGGTTCAAAGATCCCTTATGGTTATGCGAGTGAAGGGTGAACTCGGTACCTACTAAGACGCCATGGACGGCACCAGCGTCTATGCACATTCGGTCTTCATAGCTAGAGGCGGATACCAGGTGCGGATCCGTAGGGAAGGGAACGCCATTGAACAGGAGCCTGTCGACGTTTGCGCCCGCGCAAGCAGCGAGCTGATGGTCTTCCATGATAGATCCGAGCTCGTGAGCTACATCGGCGTAGGTGAGCTTGTGAAGCGGTCGAGACTCCTTTAGCGTCATAAGCGCGCAGGTGAAGTTACCACCTTCGTCGCGCTCTGTGGCCGCCCAGCCTGAACCGCATGCTGCGAGGACGACGTGTGAAGACGAAGCAGCACCTGTGAAGCCGCGTTGAGCGAAGGGTTCCGCCTTGTGTGGAATGGCGCTCCTCCAAAGGCAGGCAAGCAGATCCTCAGGTCTGGCCTTGCGGGTGGGGGTAAAGCGGATATGATGCCTCTCTTTAGGTTCAATGTCGCTGGTGGGCGGTAGAGAGAAGCACGTGTCGAGGATGAGGGTGATGTTGTCGCCCTTGACTTGAGCAAGGTCCTGGAGCATAGCTTGTAAAGACCGATCAGAGATCCCAGCGTTGACATGACGAGACGAAGCCTTGACGTCGTAGTCGTAGGGGCAGAGGACAGGGACGTCACCGCGGCCTTGGTCAAACCATTCGGCAGGCGCTCGAATGCTACTACCATGCCCAGCGAAGTAAAGCACGAGGGCGTCGCCAGGCTCAATGTTGGGATTGTTGACGAGGTGGCTCATGAATGTGTCCTCGATACCGCGTTTAGTCGCCTGAGAGTCAAGGAGCTTGCAGATGTGTCCACGAGGGACCTGGAGGTCGCGGACTAGCCATTGCTCAATCGTACGCGCGTCCTTAGCAGCAGAATTGAGATTCCATATGTCGTTGGACTCGTATTTGTCGATGCCGATGATGAGAGCGAAGGTCTGCCTGGCCATAGCCTGGAAGTGACGGTCCGGTCAGCACAAAGTTCATGCCACCGGTGGGAACAAGCGAATGACTCACTGCGCGCGAAGGTTGGATGTCAGTTCTGATGGTACGGATGTCAGGTGGGTGTGAGCTGGGGTGGCGACCATACGTCCTGTCAGGTACCCTCTTAAGCAGACCCACAGACTGTGCTGGGCCAACCAAACCCGGTAGGCGTGCACGTCAAGCAGCACAAGCGAACACCAGACACGCTCATTTGGGTCCTAACACGTTGTGCGGCATACGCCTCGCCAATGTCATGAACGCATAGACGATCTAATAGAATTCATGAGCAGCGCAGACAGTCAACATGAAGGCGTCTGGTAGCTTATCCAGCGCTGCGAGGGAATCGCTCGGGCCTCGTGATCCAAAGCAACTTTCGCCAGAAAGAGCACTAGAGATAGTTGGGGCTTGCACGGACTTCGCGCACACGTTGATTATGGAGTCTCGATGCCCTCGGATACGGCAACATGTTAATGGCGAAATGATGCTACTAGGTGCCAGCAATATGAACATCGTGAACGACGTGGCTTCGTGACGCATGCAAAGCACTCACCATTGAGTTAGAAAAAATCGATGTAATTCCCTTGTTTTCTGTACTCGCTACTAGGCTAAGTATCGCCGCCCGCACCAACGCCGAAGCTCAAATTGATCTCGCACTAGGGAGGTGGTAGTATGGCATCGAGTCGAGAGCATCCACAGACTGTCCTGTGTCCAAGTAAAAGTGGTCTGCGTGACAGTGTTGGCAAAGTCCGCAAACTGTCTGCAAAGTTTGCAAGTCTCTGCAGACTGTCCGCAGGGTCTGCCGAAGACTTTCACACGACCCGAAGACTCCCTCATTGACTGTGAGGGCGAGTGCGTTAGGCGCCCATATTTATCACGTGCTTTGCATCATCATTCCATGTGACTACATTCCCACAATCATGTGCATGGGTCTCGCTGAATCAACCAATCAGGACGCTAAGATCAAGGTCCGTCGAGTCTGGGAAAGTCTTCGTGCAAAAGTCTGCGAAAAGTCTGCTGCGCGGACGGTCTGCAAGTCCGCGTGAGTCCGCCCAGACTCTCCGTCCACCCGGCCAACACTGCTGCGTGACGTCGGCGCTAATACGAAGCGGAGCCGCTCTACGGTTGTCGAGGCGGTCCAGTTGGCAGCCACGCAGCGAACCGATTCCAACGGGCGCTCTGAAACCCTGAGCCGACTACTGGATGGTTTCCCGCCATCATCAGTGGCATAGAACAACTTCACAACATCATACCGTACACAGCGCGGGACTGCAAGGTCGGCACAAAGTACCTAAAGTTATAGACTTGACTTATCGATACTTGGTAATTATAGGACTGCACTGCCCTAGACGGCCCTACAATTGAGGACATTTACTCAAGATTTTGGACATCACGACCTATGTCATGAACTTCGTTTGTCAACAGTGCAAACAACCGCTGCACGTAGGCATTCAGAAATATCCTCTTAGAGACGGCATGCCGAAACTGACGAGAAATCATACAGCTTGATGCTTCGCTAGTAGATCTCGCACCGTCAGCATATGACATTGTCGCGTCGTCTTTACCCCCACCGCCATCGACATCTCACGGCAGGCAGCCCTCGGGCGCGGAGAAACTCGCACAGCTCCCCGCTCCTCCCTCTGCTAAGGCAGCATGGAGAAATTCCGTGCAAGGGTCCCCTTCAATGCCGGCATCGCCGTCTGGTACGCAGCGGAAACAACAGCCGACTTCCCGCGGCGGCCCCATGCACCCCAATGAGTCATTTGTGCTCCTGCCGGACAGTGTCATTCGCAATATTCCCTCGCAGCTTCCTCCTACCTCGCATGCGAAGAAGCCGTCGTTCGCTAAGGGTCGTACGACCAGCGCTGCGCCGTCGGCCCCATCACCCGAGGAGCCTCCTCACCCAAATCCCTCACCACTCTCACACCACCTGAGATCGTCCCTTCGCTTGTTCAATCTGCTGTCCAGCCGCACGGACTTGGATCATCCCCTCTGCGCCGAATGCACGCACATCCTGTTGGGTACCCTGACTAGGCAGCTCGAGGAAACGAAGAAGGAGCGCGACGGTTACATTGCCTTCGAGAAAGAGGTCAAGAAGGAGAAAGAGCGCGAGGGGTCAGGAGTCAATAGGCTAGAAGCAGAGGCGAAGATCGAGCGGCTCAAAGAAGAGGAACGCCTTGCAGTCGAGCAGCTGAAGGCTGCTGAGCGCGAACATCAGCAACTCGAAGAAGAGCTGAAGAGTCTGGAACGTGAAGAGAAGGCTCTAGAAGATGAGGAAGCAGAGTGCGTTAAAATTCTATCTTTGCTGTCGTCGACACTGGGTTGATGTGTTCCACATAGATTCTGGCGTCAGCACAACGCTCATCTACTGAAGCAGGCCGAGCAAGCAGATCAATTGGCCGCGCTGCGAGCAGCATATGCTGCAGACTCCGCCAACCTTGACAAACTTGAGCGCACGAATGTGTACAATGACGCCTTCTGTATTGGCCATGATGGCGTCTTCGGCACAATCAATGGGCTCCGCTTAGGACGAGTACCCGGCGTACCTGTATGCTTGTTCACTATGCGGTCATTGGGGGCACGATTTCATTGTTTATCAGGTCGAGTGGGCCGAAATCAACGCAGCATGGGGCCAAACGCTCTTGCTGCTGTATACGATCGCTCGGAAACTGGATTTCACATTCGAGAAGTAAGCATCTTTACAGATCCTCGTCTGGTTGTAGTCGTGTTGATACTCCGTCCTAGTTATCGTCTTGTGCCGATGGGTTCCTTCTCTCGAATCGAGAAGACAACAGGAGACAAGGCGACTTACGAGCTGTACGGTTCGGGTGATTTGCACTTTGGCCGTCTACTTCATAATCGCCGCTTCGACTTCGCCATGGTCGCTTTTCTGGACTGCTTGAAGCAACTCATGGACTACGTGAAGTCACAGGACCCTAGCGTCGACTTCCCTCATCAGTCAGTTTTCCCACATCCCGTCATGAGGCTCATCTCGGGTGCTGATGTGTGTCTGCACTAGGATTGTCAAGGACAAGATCGGTGAAGCCTCTGTAAAGCAGCAATTTAGCCAAGAAGAGGCATGGACGCGCGCATTGCGACATGTCCTACTTGCGCTGAAGATCCTATTGAAATGGGCGACTAATGGAAGCAACGGTTGACCAAGTACGTTCTGCGCTCGAATGGAGGTGGATGTTTCACTGTCTGGCATTGGAGGTCGGAGCTGGCCATAGGCCGACAGTGTGTTTGACTGTAGATCTCGCATTCTCCTGTATATCTGCGCTGTCTCTGTGGCTGAGCCTGCGAGGAATGGATGGAATTTGACTGGGGCGAGTGCCGGCCAGGAACCGGGGACGCAGCCGTGCGCACGTTTACGTTGGCAGCGAACCGGCGGCACTTCGGGTAAGGTGCGAGACTTCTGAGGGACGCCGTGCACTCGCCGTGGCATCTCTTGTGCCGCGATACTACGTTTGCAGTGCTTGTACCCTCTCTCCTGTTCGCGCAGTGTCTTCTGGTTCCGCCTGGTGTGGGTAAGGGAGACTTGAGATTCCGGAATGGAGGAGAGACGGCCGTGCCGAGACCGGACCGGTTCAGCTGAGCGCGAGAGAAGAAAGGCGGATTGCACCGTCTTGCACCATAGCTGAGTAAGGGCCGACCGTGTATGCCGACCTAGCCCTCCTCGTCCTCTGGTTTGTCATCTCTCCGCCGTTTTCCTGTACGCTATATCGAGCTCTCTCTGCCGGGCTGCGCGCGAGCATTTCCGTGCAATCTCTCCCCTCTCATCCGCGCCATGGGTCTTCTTTCGCTCGGGACTCCTCTCGCCTGGGATGAGGCCAAAAAGTACGCTGATCACGTCAGGTCTCATGGCATTACACAGTTTCTGCACATCTGGGACCGCGTAAAGGACAGATGCGGAGACGAGCTGCTGTGGGGAGATGAGGTATATGATCCTAGATCCATGTGTTTGCCATGCCGCACCGTTCTAATGAATTCAACGTGTTTGCTCGAAGATTGAATATATGGTCGCCATATTCGACGATAAAGACAAGAGCGCGAAGCTTTCGCTTCGCCAGACCGAGATCCTCACCAAACTCCAGAAGATCGTCGCAGACATTGCAAGTGATCGCGGCGAGTCGTACGTCGTCCTCCCCTCCTCGTGCCGAACACTGTGTAAATTTGTGCCGCGTAGTGAATCGGTACCGACGTTCCATCCAGAATATGGTCGGTTCATGCTCGAGTCCACGCCAGGATCGCCCTACACCGGCGAGATACGGGATCTACTCTCCGTTGAGAGCAACATGCGCTACCGGTATGCCGTTCCAGCTGTGAGCAGTTTTCGCGAGCGTGTCTGAGGCCCGTGTCGTAAGTCGTCACCTTGCGCGCAAGTACCTCAAGTCGAATGAAGTCCCCTTCACCATGACGTCGTTCCCCCGCATGGGCGTTCCGGGCGTGTTCACGGAGCCGTACTACGACCCCGTCGACGCCGTGTCCAGCCACAGCTTATTCTTGCCGGAAGAGATCACAAACCCCCATGCACGTTTCCCGTCGGTGACCCTCTATCTTGTGACCAGTCCCAGGCTCAACCTCTCACCTCTTGTAGGACCCTCACTGCCAACATTAGACGAAGACGGGGCTCAAAGGTCGCCATCAATCTGCCCTTGTTTATAGACACACATACCCCGCGACCGTTCGTTGATCCAACAATTCCATGGCAAAGAAACATTTATCCAGAAGATCCAGGTGGGTAGTTTCGGCTTGCTGCCGTCGTTCCGCTGAATATTGGCTTCCCGCGATAGAGGCCAAGAACGGAGCCGCATTGATTGACCATATATACATGGACGCCATGGGCTTCGGAATGGGCTGCAGCTGCCTTCAGATCACATTTCAGGCGTGTAACATCACCGAGGCAAGGAGGCTCTATGACGCGTTAATTCCGATTGCGCCGCTCATGGTAAGCCGCGTGAAAGGCATGTGCGGACTTTGTCTGACAGTCCTGCAGCTGGCCCTTACCGCCGCAAGTCCTCTTTGGAGGGGGTACATCGCGGACGTTGACTGCAGATGGGACGTGGTGTCTGCGAGTGTCGACGACCGCACGGAAGAGGAGCGTGGGCTGAAGGCACGTTATTGCCGCACCTCCATTCTCTGTCTGCACTAACTTCAGCGTCAGCCTCTGAAGGAGAATAGGTTTCGTATCCCGAAGTCGCGCTACGCCAGCGTGAGCCTATACATCTCCGAGTACTGGATGAATCAGCCTGCATATAATGATATAGAGGCGCCGCACGACCCAGCGATCTATGAGCGGTTACGGAAACATGGTCGGTCTTCACTTCCCGTCCGATTTTAATTACTTCTGACAGCCAGATGTCAGGCGTCGATGAACTACTGTCGCGTCACATCGCACATCTATTTATTCGCGATCCCCTTGTTATATTCTCGGAGAGCATAGACCAAGATGACACGATAAGTAACGACCACTTCGAGGTGAGCGGTCTGGTCCCAGGATATCCTGCCGAGGTCTGACAGTGTTGCAGAACATTCAATCGACTAATTGGCAAACACTACGGTTCAAACCACCGCCGGCCAACTCTTCCATCGGCTGGCGGGTCGAGTTCCGCCCTATGGAGGTGCAGATGACAGACTTTGAGAACGCAGTCTTTTCTGTCTTCGTTGTACTCCTGTCCCGGGCCATATTACATTTCAACCTCAACCTATATATCCCCATCTCAAAGGTACGCTCCATGCAATGAACTTACGAAACAGACCAATTTCTTATCGCTTCCAGGTCGACGCAAACATGGCCCGTGCGCAGAAGCGCGACGCCGTCCATTCGCAGAAGTTCTATTTCCGCAAGGACGTATTCCCACCAGGCCCTTCGCAACCTTCGAGCATCGCTTCCTCATGCCCAAGCACGCCCGTCAGCGAGCACGGTGGCCCGATTCTCCTAAACGGCGTTAACGGAAAGGAGAAGAAGCTGCGCAACTGCTACCCGTTGCCTCCAAAACCCGACGACGCGAGCCCATCTGGGGCGGTCGACGACGAGTACGAAGAGATGACATTGCAGGAGATTATGAACGGCAAGGTGCGAATCGCATCTTTGTTCTACGTCACTTCTGCTGTTGTTGACGGTATCCACAGGGCTCCGCGTTCCCTGGGCTCCTCAATCTGGTATACGCCTATCTTGAGACGCTCGACATGGATGAGGAGTCCGCGCGCGAAATTGAGGCGTACTTGGACCTTATCAGACGGCGAACCAACGGTGCGCCGCTGTCAGATTCTGTGACAATGCCAGAAACGCTCATGGGTTTCACGGCGACAGGTTCTCTCCGGACCGCCGCCAGCTGGATTCGGAACTTCGTGCGCTCTCACCCTGCGTATAAGTTTGACTCTGTGGTAAGCCAGGAGATCAACTATGACCTCATGGTAGCGGTGGACGAGATGTGCGTATCCCTTCACATGCGCTGGATGAGCGACCACTGACCTGTACCACCATATCAGAGAGCGCGGCTTACGCAAGGCCCCCGATTTCCTGCCTGAACATCATTGCTCTAGGGGATGAGGGAGCGCAGCGTCAGAGATGGCGAATGGACGCGGTAGCGAGTCTAGATCAGTAAGCAGTCAAACTAAACGGTGTATCTCACTTTGCGTATTCTCCTTGCGGGTTGTGCCCGTGCGTCAGAGACTCCGAGTCGTCGATGGGTCTGTCTAATCTTCTCTGCTGCAGTTTCGCCAGAACCTTGCCCACAGAATCCCTCAGCCGAAGACGCTAGCTCTTCGGGTGATCAGAAATCGTGGGAGCACATGCCCCCCCTTTGCATGGTCGCATCATGCATTCGGCGAAGACGTGCCTGTCTTGCGACTTATCAAGTCCCCAAGGCTTTCCCGTTACAGGCTCTGGCCGCGTTCATGTGCTCAGCTTGGACCGATTTGACAGATCCCAGAAACTTTTACTAGTCATTGGCAGCACCAACTACTCGTGATTCACGTTATCAAATGTGGTAGGCCTGCCTGTAGACTGTGCAGTAGCGGCATGCTCGCCGGGCAAGCGCCCCGACGGGATACCTCGGGACCCTCAGCGCTTGCCAGCATCGTTTCGAAGTCGCCTTCCGGTGTTCATCTCCATCCTCGACATTGGGCCGGCGAGGTCAACCGCCCCAGGGCCCACACTGGGGACAGCTCTGGATTACTGTGCTGGAATCTGGATTTGAATCTGATGAGGCATCAGACATCAGAGTCACTGCTGCTGTGCTCTTCATAACTGCTGACTTACGCGGTTTTTGATGTATTCGTTCTATTGCCAGCAATGATCTGCATCACAATCATCGCCGCCAACTGTCGCCAACTGTCCGTCGACTTAGCCTGGTCAATGCAATGAGTGTAAGTACTGTAGTCATAGAATGTCCCCGCATCGGCGGTAAGTGGGCTTCCCATCGATATCGTGCTTTTGTTGCTGCTGAACGCAAAATGCCCTGTGCGCCGGAAGAAGTCATCGTCCTGGTAACTGGATCCAGGGAATGCACATGCATACTACCGGCCGTATGTATGAACTGCATCCGCAACTCATTCCACCGAAGTTCTCAAGAGTCAACCCCTCCTCCGATTCCGCACGAGCTGGCGTCTCGACGGTGATGGGTGCACCGCAACTGTCAAGGCCCCATCAGTCTCCGCCGAGAACTCAGTGGCCGTCCGGGAGCGGGAGCGTGGAGATGTGATCTGCCACTGTGGTCGCAGCATGGTTGCGAGAGCCCGCTGTAGTCGAGTCGGACTGCCCTCGGCCTGTCCCACGCATCCTCTTCTCACTTCCACTCTCTTAGGCTGCCCCTCGTCTGTAGGTCATGTTGCCTCGCCCGCTATGGTTGCTAGTTTGGTGCTTTGTCGCGGCCTTGATGCGCGTGCGCGCACAGCCGCCTGCGCAGACTTTCTTCCCGGCTAGTATTCCGCTGAGCATACGGTCTCCGCACATGAGTGTATGGTACCAAAGCACTAATGGATCTGCTCCGCTCTCCCACTCCTGGCCTCTGTTTTGGGGACAGCAGGTACGTCGGGCCTACTCCTTCTTCTCGCAGAGGCGGCTTACAGACCCATGGCAGTCCATAATGGGTTGGGCTGGGAAGATCAGAGTAGACGGCCAGACGTACTCTTGGTCGGGAGCCGACTACGGTCCACCAAACGTTACGAACGTCACGAGCGTTCGGCTCACTCCTACGCGATCGATATTCACCATGCAGGCAGGGCCTATGAATCTGACTATCACCTATCTTTCTCCCATCGAGGTGGGTCCTTCATCACAGCCACTATGACCAAGTCTGACCATTATCCACGTCCTTGTCGGTGTAGCCGTCGGACTGGGTCCTACAATCATTGCCATTCTCTTACGTTTCTCTCGAAGTCGCGTCGTTGGATGGTCAACCACATGATACACAAGTCTACTCTGACATAAGTGCAGGTGAGTCTGCTCGTTCATCTAAACCCTGAAGGCGGCTGTCAATCTCATGGCGCCTGCAGAGTGGCTCTCGGGCGATCGAAGCAGTCTCGTCCAATGGAGCCAGCACGCGACAAGCGGCAGCATCTATCACGAGATAGACTTGCAATCCCCTCAGCCATTCGTGGAGATCAATCATCAGGCGCAGGATGGAACGGCATATTATGCCATGGCCAACGTACGTCGGTCAGATAACTCAAAGATTGCCGCTCACTGCGATGTTTTGTAGACCCCAGGCCTTACATGGCAGATAGCGCAGGACGTGACCTGCCGGGGTCAATTCCACGACCATGGCAACTTGACAGGCACATTCACTACCTCTTTTGCATCCATTTCACCGTCAGTGTGGTAGTCTGGGAGTACTTCTGCCCAATTACTAAAATGCGCCTTGCAGGGTGTTTACCGTGTATGCCATTGCGGTAGATCTCGGAGTGATCCAAAGCACGTCCAACCCAGTCACTTGGGCGGTAGGATACGTCCGAAATCCAACTATCCAATACACTACTGCCGATGGTATCACGCAGAAACTCAGCCCTTACTTCGTTACAAAGTACGGGACGAACATTGGGCAAGCCGTAAGTGTCTCATGATTAGGCAGCTGACATTGTCGTCTAACTTGGTGGTGCCAGATTGATGCCATTACGTCGGCGTATCCTGATGTCCTACAGAAAGCTGTTGCATTTGACGAGGCCATTATCGCTAATGCATCGACCATCTCACCTCACTACGCGGACTTGGTATCTCTGGCGCTGCGTCAGACGATGGGCTCCTTGGACATCACGGTGCCGATAAGCTCAGACGGGACAGCAAATGCTTCGGACGTCAGGATATTCATGAAGGACGTGGGGGCCTCGACTTCGGCAGGGTACGTTTGAAACCGCTGACTGGCAGGTATCACCTTGTATCTTATGTGCTCCCGATTTCGCAGGCGTGTCAGTCCTGTGGAGCGAATATACGCCGCTTTGCCTGCGCTACTATACGTCAATGCCTCCTTAGTCGGGCCTCTTCTTGCACCTTTGCTGGACGCACAGGACTCCCTGGTAAATATGCCATATGCTGCACAAGACCTAGGTGAACTTCCCAGATCATCTTCGAGTTGATGCGGGAGTACTGAGGTTCGGCCGCTGCAGGAGTTGCGTATCCCAACGCAACAGGCACACATGGCGCACACCCGGAAGGGCTTGAGCGTATGTTACCTTTGGTCCAACGTCGAGCGATTTGCTGATGTGATAAAATCCCAGAATCTGGCAACATGCTAATCATGCTACACGCACACGCGCGGTTCTCCGGAGATGGATCACTTATCAGCGCACACGTCAGTTGTTCCATTACCCGCGCTACAAACGATCGCTGATCTGCGCTACAGTACAACCTCACCAAGCGCTGGGCGGACTACCTTGTTGCAAACTCGTTGACACCCAACAACCAGTATGTGAGATTGTCACATGGCAAGATGCAATCTACTGATGATACCCCTCTCAGAGAGACTGCCGACAACGAGGGCAACGCGAACATGACGAACCTTGCTATTAAAGGAATAATTGGCGTGAAAGCTATGGCGGAGATCAGTCGCGCCCTAGGCCAAGACCTAGACGCTCAACAGTACGATGTACGCCGCATAATTCATAGAGTTTCCTACCTTCTCATTGAGTTCTTCACAGAGTCATGCCGCAGCATTGGTCGGTTCATGGCAATCGCTGGCGAGCTCGGCAGACCAGACACATCTTCTCGGGTTCTACGGCAATCAGAAGTCGTGGGCCCTGTTGTATAACATATATGCCGATCGCCTTTTGGGTACTGATATCGTAAGCCAGACGGTGAGCGCATTTGCATCTTGCAATGACCGTAAAGTGTCGTCTTTGCTGATGGGTAACGCAGCTGTTGAAAGATCAGACTGCCTTCTACCAGACCCTCCTTCAGTCGTGTATGTCAGATGCAGTCAAGTTCATGCTGTTCAGCAAATGACCCCGTTGTTGCAGCTCACCCGTATGGCGTCCCGCTCGATAGCAGCATAGGAGATGTGACCAGTGCTGGTAAGTACAACTCTGACCTCCCAACAACCACGAGGTAATCATCCCTGGCGCAGCATGGCAGATGTTCACCGCGGCGATTGTCCAAGACGATAACGTCCGCAATGGTTTTGTCGATGGCGTATGGGCCAGAGCCAACGACAACTTCACGGCAGGCGCATTTCCCGACAGCTACGATGCGACGACAGGCGATTTACTGAGCGGCACAGCAGGGTAAGTCTGAGGCCCCGTCGACCGTGCGGCAAATTCTGATTTCCCTCACTGTCACTTCAGGCCGGCTGCTGGAGCGATGTTTTCACTCTTAGCATTGAAGTGAGTTTATGCCTTCACGGCAAGCTCCATGGTGGCGAAGTACACTCATAATGGTGTCCACGACCTCAGCCTTACCAACAAGACTATCTCTGCTTCTTCTCCACTCACTCAGCAGGACGGTCCGGGCAAAGGCGGCAACGGCGGAAGCAATGGCGAAGGAAGTGCCAAGGGGACGACTCCAGTCGGGGCTATTGCGGGAGGGGTGGTAGGTGGGATAGTCATACTGGCACTTGCTGGTTTGGGTCTGTTCCTGTTCATGCGCCGTCGGCGTCGAGGTGGACCCCGCACCCTTGAGGAGGATGAGAAATTCGAAACGATGATGCAAGACCCCCATAGGCCGACCCTCTCGCCGTATACCTACTCTCCATCCGGTCCTTCGCCCCTTTCATACGCTCCTCCGGCCTTGGATTCTGGTACCTTCAGCCATCCCAGTGCTGCTAGCCAGGAGAGGATAGGGTCGAACCAATACCTCATGCCCCAACCTGTTCAGGAAGACCCTGTCAGTCGCCAATCCTCAAAGGAACGTGAACGTGAGCGCAATACTCGACTGCAATACGCCGCATCCACGTCGGGCTCCTCGAATGTGGCGTCGAATTCTTGGTCCGCCTCGAGTCGAGAGCCATTATCTCCCGGCATGACGCGATCCACGCAGTCTGGCTCGATGACTGGCACCTCGGTGTCGCCCCCGGATGTGCTCGGATTGCGCGCTGAGGTAGAGAACCTGCGGCGAGTGATGCAGGAGCTTCGGGCGGATCGGTTGGAGCCGCCTCCAGAATACGCTGGGTAGTGTTCCTTTGCTCTTTCGCTACATCGTTCGTATTCTTTCTTGACCTTGCTTTGATCGTCGATCGTATTGTAATCTGTATGCAACGCCCTAACCCTGCCCTGCATGGCCGTGGCATCTTGGACACCCAATCGCACCATGCACATTGTAACCGTAGCCATTCGTTCCTGTTATGTATTTTCCATAACAAAACGTTCTCAACCACGTTGCTGCGAAGCGTCCTTCTCGCCGAACAGTCACTTGCCCCGATGTTTCTTGAAGGTTTCCTGCACACCTTTCCCTGCCCTAATATCCGCCATACATCGCTCGTCAACATCCTTTCCCTTGGCAGCCAACGCGATGACCTCCTCTACGCGGCTCGCAGGAACGCACACGACGCCATCTTCATCAGCCACCATCCAATCTCCCGGATCAACACGCACAGGTGGGAATTCCTCGTCCAGCACGTCTGCATGGATGAGTAGAGGCACGTTGACCTCGGATGGGCGGGTGAAGGGGGATTGCCCGAGCGTGGAGTGGCCTCGGGCGAACACGGGAAAGGAGGCAGCGCGATGCTCTGCGAGGTCTCTGCACCGTCCTGAGATGATGACCCCGCGGGCTCCGCGAGACTGTGCGCCGGCAGTCATCAGGCCGCCCCATACTGCGTTCTTCACACCTATATCACAGATGTTGATGTTGAGTTAGGAATCTATACGCATGCGGAAAAAAAGGGTACTGAACGCGGAGGCGCATTGATCACCAGCACGGACCCCTCAGTGGCAGTGTCAACGAAATGGGTCGAAGGCTTTGGGGCTGTTGTATCCGAGCCAAGGACCATCTGAACGGTATACGCAGGACCGCAGATGCGGGTGAAAGAGTGCGTCGGGGACAACATATGTATGTCGGGAATATGTCCGCCATGAGGACTACCCAGTTTGATAAGCGCATCAGATATCTCGCACGTCGAGAAAGCGGCGAGCTTGAGGTGTACGGTGTCCATGTCCGACGGCATCCTACGCGTAGCAAAGGAAAGAGAACTGTGGGCGCAGAGCGATAGAGTCCGGGTTTGAAGATGCGGCGTTTTCGTGGCACTACGGACGGTATAGTTAGCAGACCCTCTGGTGGTGAGTGAAGTCTCAACGCCGCACACAGTTATGCGTACAACTTACGAGCCGTGGAGGTTATGAGCATGGCGTTCCGCTGGAGCCTGGGACTCGTCCACTATCATGTGCCAGTGGATCACGAGCTCCGAGTCGTGGCTAACGCGAACGCGGGGTAAAATAGCGCTCAATGTAACGGTCGGATAAGCGGTTATCGTAATAATCACCGTCAGAGTTGTCCGGACAATTCAAAGTGCCCAACGCCGAGCCTCAGCCACAACGGCCACCGCCTTCCCCTCCTCTTCTCTTCCAGTGAATGAGTCTCGCTCAAGTGCTTCTCTCTTTCATCGAGCATATTTACGTTACTATCTTGGTCCTTCGGGATTCACCTGTTCTCTCATCCTAGACATTCTCCGTCAAAATGCCTAGGCTACCCGATTCCTCGAGCGGTTCAGAGGAACCGCTATGGACACGAACGGCTCGCCGTTCGCGCAAGACAGTCCGCAGATTGAACAAGGCAGTCATGCGTTCGCACCATCTCCAGATACCAAAGTATGAAATGCCACTACGCTTCAGACCTGTAAGTGTATCGCTGTGACATTGTCCACTTTCATCGACATATTGCTGACTGGATGCAGTGGTTTGTGGTCTTCACATGCGTCATCCTAATCGTCTTGGCTCTCCTGGGCTTCACCAACTTCTCACATGCGCTACCGTTGAATGACAAACTCCTGCACTTCCTCTGTATGGCGTTAGCCACGGGGGTGTTCTACTTCATTTTCGACGTCGAAGAGTATGTAGTCCCATCAACCGATTCTCTCATGACACCGCCTAACGTGTCTTGCCTGTTTTCCTGCCTCTGCATCGAATCAGAGATGCGAGGCGCATCTGGTTCTGGCGCAGTGCGCCCCTGATATTCTCCGGGATCGTGTGTTTCTTCTTTGGTGGCATAATCAGCGAGATAGTGCAGTCCATGTTGCCGGTATGTCTGTCTCATAGTAAGCTATCATGATGCATTGACCGTTAGAGCCATTTCAGTATAAGGAGTTCCAGGCTGGCGATATTGCAGTAAGCCACGCAATATCTGTGAAATGGTTGGCGTACTTATATCCGTGAAGGCAAACCTGCTCGGCTCGACCCTGGGTCTGTACATTGCCTATCATCTCGAACGATACTACAGGCATAGACGAGAGGTGTGGCCCTTATTTATCTACCTGCGCTCAGCGTGCTGACATTATGAACTAGATATCGCGCCTCTACCAGCCTCTGGATACTGACGGACTGTCAGAAGACGAGCAAGATTCCGACGTAGATGCCACCCAACTCCTGCCGCTATATCACGAGCCCCGCAGACCATCGAAACCGAATCGCGCAGGTGCTGCACGCAAAGCCGTGCGAATCGCAGACGTGTGGGACGAGCGGGAGGAGCTGTTTGACATCGGGGACGAGAGCGATGAGGATGAGGAGGCGGGTAGCCGGGGCGGCCCGCCTCCGCCTCCGCCCAAGATTGTTGTCTCCGAGGATTAACCAAGCATCACACTACTACATATCGTTGTGTACTGGGACTTCTAATGTCTGTATCTGTATGCTATCTATTTGAGAACAAGGACTTATCTAGGTTTGTGTACCACTCCATGCAATGTCTGACCCGGGTGTCTTCAACTGTGTTGTGCCATCACTTGAAGTAGCGCGTGCAGCTCCGCGCGCCTTGCCATGATCGCGACTCTCATCCATGCCGACATGTCTGGCCTCCTCCTCTGGCCTTCTTCGTACTGCTGCGCGTTCTCATAGCTCTCAAAATTGCGTGTCAGTGTATTATGCAGCGCGCAAGGCTTCATGCTGTCGTAGAGTTCGACCAACCGTTCGACGGGCGACATTCGCGACTGCTACCGGCGTTCCGCCAAAATTCGAGGAGCAGCGGGCACTTACTCTCACTTTGTTACACAAGACCACCGCCATCCTTCCACGAATACTGCCAAATGCGCGACATGGATCAGACGGCGTACCTGTGAATGAGTCGTTACATTTCTGGGAGAACGTTCTTGGTCGGTTGTACGAGGACTTGTCCCTCTCGCCCGAGCTGGAGAAGGCCAGGGTCAGGGTTGCTGGTATGTTTTAGCATAGCGCACATTTCGTATGTGGGTATCGCACTGGAAGCTATACTGAGACGGAGATACGCGTAGTGTTTGGAGTAGACGAACACTCGCCCGCGAGCGACCTGGTAACGGCCCTCCTCGAGGACCCCTTCGTAACCGACGAACAGAAGAAGGTACTACGCTCTCGTTGGGAATCACAACCGCATGAACGTCGCTCAGTCACTCTTCAGTAAGCCCTCGTATCTCTGTTACATACGCGGATGTTCATCGCGGGTAGGTATGGTACCTCTCCTTCCGCCGGAAGTGACGTCGTCCACATCCAGTCCTCGTGGCTGCAGCACTTTGGTGTCCCACTGGAGATATCTGAGTACAAGCCGTCTTCGAGTCCTGACGTCGCCGAGGCGCTGTACGCCGCGGACGTACCCATCGTCCTATGCAACCCCACTACCACGCCGTTACCCTCTATTCTCCCCATCTCATTGGACCCACCTCTGCCGGTCTCACGCAAACACACTATCCTGGCCGTCTCCGTTCCCTCTCCGACGCACACCAGTACTACCGCTCAGGCTTCCCATATAAAGAGCCTCGCCATGCAGGACGACCTGAAGGTCATCTTTGTCGACCCCGCTCGTGCGCTACACGGGCTCGAGCAGCTGGGCTATGGTCCCGCTTCGCCTGTATCAGTGCAGCGATACCAGGACGATGTGACAGGCTCTAACATTGCTGGCGTGACCCATGCCGTGAAGGAAATCTTGTCCATAGCCATCGGGGACGGGAAGAATCTTCCCCAGTCTTCTCAGGTCGTCGCTGTTCACATTCAAACCGGACGCGCACTCATCAAAAATGCCTTATTGACTTGCCGCACTGCGTTGCGCCATGCGGAGCTAGAGGCAGACGCGGTCCTTGCTGGGACAAGCAGCCTACGCGGGCAGATGGAGGAGGCCAAGGCCAAGGTACACCTGGAGGTGTTCGGGTCCCCCGATAAGGATGGAGATGAGATCGCCAAGGCAGTCGCCCAGGCGCGACAAAGCGTAAAGCTCACGATGGATGCGCTGCAATGGTACAAACTCTTTTGGAGAGTCGACGACATCCGCGAGGTTGTAACTGCTGCGGTCGATAGAGCATGGTGTCGCGATCTCGAGCGCAAAGTCAGTTGTTGAAACTGAAATGCATCCCTCGTTTGCTGACTTTTTGCCCCACTCAAGCTCGTCTTCCACGCCGGTCGACTCGCGGCCTTACAATCTTCTTTCAAGGATTCTGCATCTGCGCTATGTCGCTCTTTCCCGTCTTCATCGCCCTACCACTCTCCAGTACTCCACAACAGCCTCGAGCGCATCATCACCGCGCCTTCATATCCAGTCACAGCGGCAGCTCTTACGGCGCCTCTGCACGCTCGCCAAAGCCAGCTCGGCTTTCCCACCGAGCGCCTGCACGTCTCCGCGCAGCGCGCCGTGCTCACGATGAGCGCGAGCATGCTCGGCGGCTGCGGCGTGGCGTGGTCGGGATGGGTCAACGAGCTCGGCCTGTTTGGGGGCCTAATCGATGTTGGGATGAACACGGAGACCGCGCTGGGAGTCGGGCTCCTTGGCGCTGCGGTGGGCGTGCGGGGGGCGGTCGGGCGGTGGGAGAAGGCGAAGAAGCGGTGGTGGAAGGACTGGGATCGTGTAGGCGAGGGTCTCGAAAGGGATCTGAAGGTTTGGATAAGTCTTTCGATCGCCGCGAGAATACTGATGGCTAATATCTAATCCTACCACAGGTCACGCTGACACGCACCATGGACGAGCATGTCGTTCTCGTTCCTGAGGCGGCATGTGCTGGGCTAGAGGGCATTGCGTCGAAGCGCAAGGCTGAGGTGCAGCAGTTGAAAGACGAGGTACGGTCCTTGGAGGGTCAGATAGAAAAATAGGACTACATGTAATCCAAAATCATCTCACTTTCATTGACCTCTCAAGGCAGAGCTCGTATTATTTCAGAAAGCCGTTGGTACGGCAATGATGTCGCCCAGGAAAAACCAAAACGTACACTGAGCGGGAGTCGAACCCACGCCGCTTGCTTGGAAGGCAAGCATGATACCGTTTCACCATCAGTGTGTTGACACCGGCCATGTGCAAGTTATCAGAGGGGACTATTACTCCGAATTGAACAGAGTCTGCAACGATGATCAACCACAGGATCCCGCATATGCAAATACTGTAGTAACTGTACTGTCTGTACGTCGCACACTCTCAATCAAGTACAACATATTTCTTCAAATGTTCTGGTACAGCGTTTTCGAGGCCTTTTGATTGTAACCATTTCTTGGAGAAAAGGCGGCTCTGATAACGATACGCGCCATCGCACAGGATGGTAGCGATCGTCTTGCCTGTGGAACAAGCAACGCATCAGATTAAGTACACAGACAGGTGAAGCGAAGTGGACGCACCCGGCCCCAGCTTCTTTGCAAGCTCTACCGCGGCGACGACGTTCAATGCAGAACTGGCACCGAGGTAGAGACCTTCGGTGTCAAGGAGGTCGTAGAGCATCGCAATGGTCTTCTCGTCAGGGATGTGCAGAGCACCGTCGATGTTTTTCACGAAGGTACCCAAGTTGTTCGTGATGCGCCCCTGGCCGATACCTGCAATTACATTGTCAGCACCACTACTGGAGACCCAAGGAACAGTTCAAACCCGACCTTCGGTTATTGAGCTCCCAGAGCGTTCCGTCAGCTTCCCCCCGCTGCTGATGTAGCTGTACAATACGCTGCCCGGCGGGTCCGCCAGCCACACCTGCGTCTTCCCGTTGCTTTTCTCCTTCAGCGCGCGCCCAGTGCCCGCAAGCGTACCGCCCGTGCCTGTCGCGCATATGAACGCGTCGACCTTGCCCTGGGTCTGCTCCCAGATCTCGGGGCCGGTCGTGCGGTAGTGCGCCTCCGCGTTCGCGGTGTTATCGAACTGGTCCGTCCAGATCGCGTTCGGGAGGTCCTTCGCGAAGTCCCGCGCTTGGTGGTTGTAGTTCTTCGGGTTCTCGTACGCTACCGCCGGCACTGGGTACACTTCCGCACCGAGCATGCGGAGGAGGTCGATCTTCTCTTGGCTCTGGCGGGGAGGAGCAGGATATGCGTTGGCCGGGAGGATATACAGGGTCTATCAAAGACACGCACCTGTGTGTCGGGCATGAAGATCACGCAACGGTATCCTCGTGCTCTGCAGACATGGGCCAAGCCGATACCGGTGTTTCCCGCGGTGCCCTCTACGACCGTGCCTCCGGGCTTCAGACTGCAGCGCCGCGCCTGATCAGCACCCTTCCACGCATACATGTCGAGAGGGCGCACTCACAGACCTCGCTCCTCCGCGTCCCGAATGACGCCGAGTGCGGCGCGGTCCTTGACGCTGCCACCGGGGTTCTGGAGCTCGCTTTTGGCGACGATGTCGCAGCCTGTCTGCTCCGAGAGCTTCTGTAGACGAATCTGACCAGCACATAGAGCGCATTAGCATCGATTTCCGAGACACCTTTGGGTTATTGTAGCCGGAACGAGGGACGTACAAGAGGGGTGCTGCCGATGCCGCCAACGAAGCCGTCGACAGAGCGAGAGGTGAATGCGCGCGCGAGAGGCCGCGCCCTGAACGCAGCGGCGACGGACTGCATCATGGTGGTCACAGGAGAAGGTAGTGCTGAATTGCGCCGAAGCCGAAGGGCACGACGGAAGGCAAGCGGAGTGTTGTAATAGGAAAGTGCTCTGTTACGCAGTGATGATGTCCAGGAGGCCGCCGTCGGCTTATGAGTGCTCGCCGGAGCCTGGCAGCGAAGGCGTCATCATGAGCAACGTTCTCGCCGCCAAACAGGTCCCAGCCTTTATGTAACCGCATTTCAAAACTATTTCAAACGCTTGCCGCCTCCCTCTCGCTCGACCACCAATTCCACAACAATGACTGGAGCGCTCTCCTCATGCGCAGAGGCCGGCACGCGATGCTGCACATCTTTCGCAGTTGGTGGGAAAACGTCTGCAGAATCGGCCCGTCTGGAACAGATTGCAGGCGCGCCAAGTCGACGCCGAACTCCGGATGAGGATTGCGAGAAGGGACAGGCGGTGGTAGTAAAGCACAACTGTAACAACGCAGACGCAAGACGGCAACCAGAAAGCGCAGCAGGCGAAAAGGGCCCCATCCATTAAAGTGCGAATACATAGGTGTATCATCGAGGGAAAGGGGGTAACACATTGGACATAAAACAAGGAAACGAGAGAAGAGTAGGTAGATGGGAGATGAACGCAGCTAACGGAGGATGGTAGCGAGTGAGCGAAACGTGTGGACTGGCTTTGTCCGTCGTGCGAGCGATCGTGCGTCATGCGGGCCGTTACTATGGTCGGGGAGATCACCAGAACGTGTCGGGTATAGAGCAGAGTGAAAGGGTAGTCCCAGCCGATTTTCCACGAGCAGAGAGGGTGGTGCAGTACAGCAGATCACTGCTGGCGCTTCTTCACGTTCTGCGATAGCCACTGAAGGCCCTCGAACAGGCCCTCTCCCGTGGTGGCGCAACTGCAGACCGGTGAGTACAAAATACACGAACCAAGCAGTCAATGACAATGCCGTACCTGGGGTGAACATACCATGACCTGTCACGCATGCGATGAAGGCCCAGCTTCTCAGTAACCTCGGCTGGCGACATCGCTATCCGGTGGCAGATTGAGCATACGACGGCAAGCGACAAGGAGAACCGAACGCACCTCCTGGCAAGTCCTGCTTGTTCGCAAAAACCAACAGAAGACACTCCTTCATTTCTCGATCGCTCAGTATACGGTGCAGTTCTTGCTTGGCCTCGTCTATACGTTCGCGATCTTGACTGTCGACGACGAAGACGAGACCCTGAGTGCCAGTGTAGTAATGCCGCCAGAGAGGCCGGATCTTGTCTTGTCCGCCGACATCCCAGACGTTGAACTTGACATTCTTATAGGTTACCGTCTCCACATTGAAACCGACTGTGTGTCATGGAGCAAACATTAGGCATGCTACTCACGCCAAGGATCTGAACTCAGAGAACGGCACCTGTAGGGATGGTAGTGACAGATTGGTTCAACTTGAGCTTGTAGAGGATAGCTTGATTGAGGGGCGTCTTTGAGCATCGTGTTTCCCTAGGATTAAACAGAACCTTTTGCTTACTCGTCTTTCCCGCCGCGTCGAGACCCAACATCAACAAACGCATCTCCTTGTTACCAAAAAGCTTCCCTGTCGCACCGGACAAGCAGCTCGTCAGCACCACGTCGTTCACACGGCAGACAGCAGTGATGGAGCACAGCGCTGAGAGCGAGAGAGAGACACGCACCCAGAGCCTTTGAGAGATTAGCACCCATGGTTTGCAGCGGATTGCAGAAGGTAACGAACGACGGGAGGTGGGAGTGAGCGGAAGAAGAGGAAAAGCAAGCGACAGAGCGGCGAGGAGTCGGCTCAGATCCTTCGAACGCGTCCGCGACCCTCAGGCGCCCGCCCATCCTTCTTCCCTCGGCTGGGACCCTGGTCACCTCCTGCACCGGTCCCTCCATGGACGTCGACGTCCACTTCACCTTGTTCTCTCTCGACGAACCCCTCGTCGAGCAGTGGCAAAGGGCGTTTGGCGAACTCGTCCCAGATGAATCAAACAGCGAGTCTCCTTCGTTCAAAGCAAATTCGAAGACCTAAAGTCCCAGTTCGACTGCATCGTCTCCCCTGCCAATTCCTTCGGTAGATTCGATGGAGGGTAAGCTCCCTTCCATCTATCAAATCGAGTTCGCATGGGCAGTGCTGATGCTCCTTGACGGCCAGGTTTGACCAGATTCTAACAGAAGTGCTTGCTCCAACGAGCGACCAGTCGGCACTCACCCGCACAGCGCAGACCGTCCTCTACGAGCGGTGGCGGGGCTATGCGCCACCCGGTACATGCACTCTCGTTCCGCTGGCCGACACTCCTTGCTATCCCAATCAGTTCGACTGTCACTACATCGCCCTTTGTCCCACAATGCGCATACCAGGACCGGTCAACTGGCACAAGGAGATCGTCTACAACTGCGTGTGGTCCCTGCTGGTCGAAATCGATCGCCACAACGCGCGCGCCACAGAGAAAGACTCGGGCTTGACCCCCATTACCTCGGTCGGGATGACAGGGCTCGCCACAGGCATCGGCATGGTTCCCGCGGATGTTTGCGCAAGGCAGACGGCGTTCGCCTTTGCGCATTTCTACGAGGCCACCACTCAGCCGGAGAAGTGGTCTTCGCTCACTTGGCCGGACATCATAGGACTGCGGCTCAAAATGCCTCTTCCCATGCAATACTAGGCTCAATCGCTTGTGGTCCTGTGCTATGGCTATTTACACGAGTCGCCAAGTACACCAGTCTCGATAGCAGCTACCACCACAATGCCGCAGGCTCGCGAAAGCATGGCCGGGACCAGGCTCTTACCCACCGCTGCATCGAAGTGAGCCACTGAGGGACGATTTCTTGACGGAGGGGTAGGTAGGAACCTGGATCGGGATGGCCTGTACCGCACGGTACATATACCTCATTCCAAACGACATCCCCCCGAACCACTACGCACCAAGCTATAATACGTGTTTGCATGATAGATATCATCATCGGGGAGCTCTGCACGGAACGTGCGATAGGTACGTTGAGACTGTTTGCTGCCCATGTGATAAGACTAGCTGGACGACACTTGGACTCAAAAGTCGTCTAAGCGTGCTGAATGGCTCGTTTTTTATAACGGCGGCTCACAGGCCCGGAGCGCGGTGCGGCTTCGCGACCGGCTGGGTGCGAGATTATTGCGAGACTGAGTCGTACTCCGCCACCAGTGGCATGCATAGGGAGCGCTGGTCCATTTGCTCGTTGCTCATGAAGCCGATGTTGACGTCGATGGTCACAGTACGTCATAGAGGCCTGAACTTTATTGAAGATGCACAATCATGTAAAGGCGGAATTCGCTGAAGTTGGATCATTCACCGTGGCTCAGGGTTACTAGGACGCGTCCTCCAAACATCAACTCTGCTATCGAACTCCCCGGAATTCAGTACTCTTACTTCGCGCCGGGCATAAGCTCTGGCAAAGTCTGCACGGCTGAGGAGTAATTGGGCGAGCGCCTTGGCAAAATTATTGGTAGTACACCCAAAAGTAGTGCCGCGAAGTGCCAGCATTCCATCCGATATCTACCATATGAACGAAACGACAAGCACTCTACTGCTGCGGTCGACAGCTAGACTGGCGTTAGGGATTCGCGTCTCCATAGGTCATGCGACAGTCAACCTTGACAATGTGCCCATGAGACGAATAGGTTCCGTCCCCGCTTATTATGTCTACAAATCATAGAATACATAGCACCCAGATGCATGTGCAATCAGCAGAACAGTCAGAGTCCCAACAAAGACAGGACGTGATACACTCCCTACGACGAAGGCTGCAACGCTCGCGGCGACGCGAGCTGCGACTGGTTGAACACCTTTAGCCACCCCTCGCCCATGTCCGAACGGAGCGCCTCAATGCGCGCACGAAACGCGTCCGCCTCGCGGAAATGGCTCTCCGCCGACGCCGCATCGTTCTTACTCGGCTCGTACACCGACGCGGAGACGCGCCCGCGCCGCGCCGCCGACCGGGACATCGTGGGCGACTTGCGCAGCGATCCATGAGAGGACGGCGCGAAGGAATCGGTGGGGTCTGCGAGTCCGGAGTTGGTCGAGGGCGCGAACTCGGTCATATGTCGGCTGTGTCGCGACTTGGGCTTGGCGACGGGAGTGGGTTTAACGGATGGCGCAGAAGGTGTAGACTGTAAGTCGCGCTGGGAAGCCGATGGGGCGGTCGCAGGTGTGAGTTGTTGTCCAGCTGCCTCCTTGACAGGACTGGCTGTTCTGGGGCTCGTGTTGGGACGCGATGCACTCCGCGCACTCGCAGCCTCGCAGCCTTCGCGTCCGCCATCCAAGTCGACGATCCGCTTGTTCCTCTTTTTCCGTCCACGCGCGACGGCAGCTGCAACATGTGGAGAGGCAGGTTGCGACGATGCCGGGGAGTCGTTGGGAGAGGAGTGCAGGGGACTTCCGTGAGGGATGGCAGTGGTGGCAGCATGGACCTTTGACGGGCTGCCAACAGGGACAACGGGAGGCGACTGAGCTATAGATAACGGTCTCGAAGATGTCATCTGCTCTGGAGGCGGCGTGGTCAAATAGCGTCTCTCGTAGAAACCAGGCGGTGTGCCGTCTAGCAGGATGTTCTTCTTCTCCTTCCAGAAGAAATCGAAGCAGCGAATGCGGTAGCCTTCCTCGATCTCAACGAGCGGGTTGCCTTCGACCCAAACCTCCGCGATGTTGGGCAATGTGGCGAGGCGACCGATCTCCGCGCTCTCCTCGATGAGATTGTGTCGCAGGTCGACGCGCTCGAGCGCGAGGAGCCGCTCGAGGCCGCATATGGACTCGAGGCGGTTCCGGGACAGGTTGAGCGTAAGCACGCCTCCGAGTTTGGTATAGATGCCGAGCACAGAATCAATCATGTTATCGGAAAGGTTGAGGTATACTAGGTTGTAGAGAGCCGATAAGCCAGGAGGGACGGAGACGAGAAGGTTCGACGAGAGGTCAAGGTGTGTGAGGGATGACAGTTGGGAGAGGATTGAAGTCGGGAGAAACGTGAGCGCGTTATCCGCGAGCGATAGATGTCTTAGGAAAGCCCATGTCGATGAGGGCAACTGAGGAGCTGGGGAGGCCTTGGGGGTATCGGGTTCCTTGGATTCAGACTGATCATCGTCGTCGGCATCCTCGTGCTCTTCTGGCACTGTATCTGGCAGCTGCGTACTATGAAAGGACGACTGACGTGACACGCCACGAGAGAAACGTCGCGATTTCATTGAGCTGATCTTCCCTTCTCGCCTCGCCTGGTCATCCAATACTGCGCTGACGAAGACATCGGAAACATCCTCCAGACCGCTCCGCTTGACGGTGAGACTATGCAGACTGGCCGCGAGCCTATCCCACCCCAGTATTGTCCGTGGATCGATGTCGGTACACTGCAAGCTTTGAAGGTTCTTGAATGCATCGAGTGGCAAGGCATTCTGGTTGGGGGATTCGTTCGCCATCTCCGCTATCATCTTGGGCTCCGGTGCATGAATAGAGAGGGCAGGAACCTTCGTGAAGCTGGAGAAGATGTATTTGAGTTCGCTATCCACGTTTGGTGGGGCGGACCTCCCCCACCAACCTGCACCTAGCGAGAGCTTGGATACAGCAGACAGCGAAGAGCGGAGGGAGACAAATGATAGGGCATCGGATTTGTCGCCATTGGTAGGGATATTAATAAAATCCATTGGCCGCGCAGGGTTGTCGACCTTAACGTCCAGCGAGCCGACTTCCAGGCCAAGCGCCTCCATACGCATGAACAAGTAGAATAGGTGGTGATGGTCGAAAGCGAGCACAATAGGCTTCGCATTCGCAACCGTCGAGGACTCCGAGGAGAACCAGCTCGCGGGATTGAAAACGGACACCTCGGATGGCTGGGCCGCCTTGGTGCGCCTCTTGCGTACTGGGGCGGCCGCGGCGAGTCCTGCTTCATGCGTCCGGATAAAGTCTGCAATGCGCCTGATGTACTCGTCTCCCGGTTCGTGGTCCATTGAGAGTGTGGCTGGTGGCAGAGGAAAGAGGGATTGTCGTGCAACGATGTGAGGCGAAGCTGCTTATTACAGCAGCATTTGCGGTGGAGGTCGACCCCGGACAGCGAGCTACAGCACATAACACGACATGTGAAGTTGGTGACTGCAAAGCATGTTGTTCATAGCACGAACCTGGTGGTCGTCGGCTGTACTTGCAGCGCAGCGTCCAAAGTACGAAACGCAAGGCGAGCACGATGCGGTCGGGAGCAAGCAGCAAGCCTCTGGGTCTGGTGGCGGAGGCGTTGCCCTTCCCGGCGGTAACGGGCGTCCCGCGCCGGCCGTGCTCCGCATCTGCAGTTGGAGCGCCGGTCACGAAGCACGTGCTCGGGACGCGTCAGTGCTCATTCCACTTTGCTTTAGCGCTCGCGTTCCCTTGACCTCTATCACTCATCAACCCCACGCAGCCATGAAAATCACCGTAAAGACTCTCCAGCAGAAGGTCTTCCAGGTATGCGCTTGCAGCGGTTTGTGCTATAAAGGGAGCTTATTGACTAGGGCGGATCGTGGTAGATCGACGCTGAGGGCTCCGATACTGTCGCGGACCTCAAGAAGAAGATCCAGGAGACCCAGGGCCATTCCGTCGAGAGCCAGAAACTCATCTACTCTGGTGAGTATCCAGCAACTTTTTTCGCGGTTGAGATACCAAACATCCGACAGGCAAGGTTTTGCCCGACTCAAAGTCCGTCGAATCATGTGAGATCAAAGAGAAGGACTTCTTGGTGCTCATGGTCTCCAAGGTACGTTCTGCAATCGCTCATATGGGACTTACCATCGCTGACACCGATCTCATCGTATGAATAGCCCAAGCCCACACCTGCTGCTGCCGCATCAACTAGCGCAACTTCCGCCGTCTCCACTGCGCCACCAGCTGCTCCTGCTCCTGCTGCCGAAACACCTGCGGCCGCTCCTACCCCTGCTGCTGCTCCTCAGCCTCCGAATGCACCTATCCTCACGCCTGCGCAAGCTGCTCCTGTCCAAGGTTCTACTGGACCACGCTCACCAGGCGACTCTTTCCTCACTGGCGAAGCGCTCCAGGCAACCATTCAGAACATGATTGAAATGGGTTTCGAGCGGGAACAGGTCATGCGAGCCCTTCGCGCGTCTTTCAACAACCCCGAGCGTGCAGTGGAGTACTTGTTTAATGTGAGTGCACTTCTCTATCCTGCCCGTCAATGCCAATCTCATCGTCGCTATTCCCTCCTCTTCAGGGTATCCCTGCGCACCTGGATCAGCCTGAAGCCCCTGCCGCTCCCGCCGGTCAGGGTGCACCTGCCGCGCAACCTGCCGCACAACCTGCCGCAGCGCCTGCTGCCGCCCCTGCCCCTGCTGCTCAGCCTGTTCAGCCTGCTCAGCCACAAAACCTCTTCCAGCTTGCTCAGCAGCAGCAGCAACAGCAACAGCCCGCGGCGGCCCCGAACCTTGGTGGGCTTGGCGCTGGTGCTGGAGCCGGTGGTCACTCAGCTGCGACCCTTGCGGCACTCGCGAACCACCCACAAATCCAGCACTTGCGTGAAATCATGGCGCAGAACCCTGCGCTGATCCAGCCCGTGATCCAGGAGCTCGCCGCACAGAACCCTCAGCTTGCCCAAATGTTTGCTCAACACCCTGAGGCGCTTGCTCAGATTCTGGGCGGTGATCTGGGAGAAGGCGAGGAGGGCGACATTCCTCCTGGCGCCCAGGTCATTCAGGTCACTGAGGAAGAGCGTGCTGCGATTGAGCGGGTGAGTGCTACCGTCGTGTGAATTCGATCCGATGCATGTATTGATAATGCTTTCTTTAGTTGGAGGCTCTTGGCTTCCCCCGACACGTCGTCATCGAGGCATACTTCGCCTGCGACAAGAACGAGGAGATGGCCGCAAATTACCTCTTCGACAGCAATTTCGAGGATTCGTAGATGATGCGCGGCTCGTCGTTCTCTTAGCGCCTGTTCCGTACGCGTTCGGTCCCAGGGAGAGGGAGGATTGTGCATATCCAGAGGTCTATGTAGCCATTCTGTTTTCCATGTAACATGCAACAGCTGTGTTTGATTATCTATCGCCGATTGCCCGCGAGGGATCTCTCTCTCTACTGCTTCAACTTGGGGATACAAGACTGGGATTGCACATAGCGACTAGGAGACATTGAGCGGTGATAGTACATGATTAGAGATAGGCATGAGTTCCGATTAAACCTAGTGGTGTGTACGATGCTTTTCATTTGCCATGACGGTGGCGGACCGTTGGTCGATGACTTCCAATAACAAAGTTCTCCGAAGCTTCGCGGTCGGGAAAGGGGAGCGCTACGCTTCGACTACTGAGAACGCCAGAGATCGGTAGATGGCGATGTTGATTAGGTTTGCGGAGCTGCCGTCCGCGGCGAGGAGCGCCACTTCTTCGAGATCTTCGAGCACGTCCTTGAGCTCTTCCGCGCGGGCGGACGCCCACAATACTCTGCAAATCGCGCAATGCAGCGCGAGGTATGCGGGATTGGGCAAGGGAGCGCCTGGGGAGGCGCTGGTGAGCTTCACTATCTTCGGCAGACCTAGCCGGGGCGCGACCTTGCCCCAGGTGCGGACGGCGTAGGTGTTAGGTGAACCCTGTGATAAAGGACGAAAAGTAAGGGCAAGAGGCATGAGCAAACGGCAAGGCTAGACGAAGCGGCCGCTACGGACCGAGACAGGATCCAGTGCTACCTGGAGCTCGGTGAAGTATCGGTGTACGCTGAGAAGCCATTCAGTCAGTCGTTGCCCCTAAGGGAGCATAAAAGAAGGACACACGTCGCGGACAGCGTGATGACATTGTCGAGAGAGTTGATGCCGCCGTGCATGAGTGCGCCGAGGTCGGTACCGCCGAAACACTCGAGAGCGGTCCATATAGAGGGAAGGTGGTCCGAGGCAGCACCTGAACTGTCACGCAGCGAGAATGGGATGATGTGCGCGACGCGTGTTACCTCCAGGCCGTGGCTCGGTGTTGAGAAAGCGGAGGGACTGCACAAACAGGGTGAGCAGACGAGCATTCGGACGTACTGAGGGAGCCACATGCTCTGTGGCTCTATACCTAGGAGCCACCAAGTGGTTGCGCATGCTCACTTACCCGTCTGCTATGCTCTCGGGATCGAGCTTGCCCGATATCACGCACCTGTGTCTGTCCCTCACAGACGCCTAGAGACCGGTGAGCAGGAGTGTCCATAAGTATGGCCGAGTTCATGAGAGCGCACGGTTTCAATGACTGTCTTTAGATCGTTGATGGCCTCCGCCTCAGCCGGGGAGCGAACGTCGCCCGCCGAGCTCAAGCCGCTCTGGGCGAGTCGACTTCTGGGCTCTGGCGTCTTTCCACCAGTCACCCGGACTGCAGTATGCGTCATAAGTCAGTCATGGGAGTAGTGCGATAACGCTGCTGGAATGACGCTACCTGGTAGAATGAGATTCCGCCAGAAAAAATCAGCGACCTGGCTGAGGCAACGACTGTCGCCTTCGGACTTATAGGAGTCGCCGCACTGGATGATCCTGTGGGCGACGTTGACCCTACCCTTGTCGTTCGGTGCGAATTGAAGAAGCGCGAGAAGAAGGGCTTGGTCGCGCGGGTGCGCATACTGTCGTACGACGGCTGCAGCGGCCTCCGCGGGATTCTCGATTGCGACAGTGAGGGCGGGCATCAGGTATGCGTGTGCGGTAGAGAGGGGACGACTGGGGGAGGGGCTTAGGGAGACATGGATGACGGAGTGCAAGCAGGCGGACTACCATCAGCAAAAACGCACCAGCCGCCTAAAGGATTCCGGCGCTCGAAATCCTCTGGCGGACTTGCAAGCGCTCGGGTGTGTACAGAATGTCGGCAAGGACTTCTGTGAAAAGTGTGCACTTGTATGTTGAGGTATATATGTTTTAGGATTGCAATCTGTGACTCATACGGACACTCGAGTGCGTCGGAGCTGTCAAAATGCCCAATCTGAGTCGTTTTGAAGGCGCCTCTGACCTCATCAGGCGGCATGGCATCGAGCAGGCATAGATTCGACTTCCGCCACGGCTTCCTTTTCACTCCACGCACACGCTCACAAAAGGCTGCGCTCGCCCTCTCGCCCTCTCTTTAAACCTACCACCATCATCATAAGTACTGGCACTTCCTCCTCAAGACCTCTCTATCCGCCACAGAGTCAATCCAAGGTGCGGACAAGCCTCTCGCGATGATAATGGATCTGAGCTTCAACGGTGAATGGTATGCGAGGTAGTCTCAACGGAACCCGTTGCACAGGTGCATATAGTCACCCTTTTATTGTCTCTTTGATTTCCCTGCGCAGTAAGTACCCTGCTAAGTTCATATACCTGCCTCGATGACTCACAACTTGTGCATCATCAAGACTCGGGCATCACAGAAAGCGCGCCAGCCAGTAGCGCAGCGGGACCGTGTGCTAGGTGCCCTCTATAAGGTACAGCTGCTAACTCGTCCTATTCCTCTGCCAACCTTGCTAACCTTGCTGCCTAGAACCACTTCAAGTTGAGGATGAGCTTGTGATCATCAAGAGGACCATGATGTGCGTACCATCTCCTCTCTGCGACGTCTTTGAGAGTCTGACTGCCCTTGCCCTTGTGCAACGATGTGGCTCATCATCCCCGGAATCTCTCGAGTCTTGGCATACCCCATGCCGGGTACACCGTGTGCGGTAGATTCACTTCATCTGTAGTACATGATGTATGGTAATCTACAGTTCCGTAATTATAATTGCTTTCCTGCATTCGTGCACCCGCGACCGATTTCTGGATTCCATGCAAGTGGTCTGGCGGAGGGATTGGTTAGAATGTACGCATTTACTTGTGTGTCAATACATGGCTATTTAATGGGCGTAAGGCCCCGTAAGGTCCGGAATCACTTCTGCACCTTCCAAGCAATTGTCCGCATTGTGTGCACCTTGCAAAGAAGGGGGGTATGTTATACACTTGTAAATAAGGATGGACATGTATTACAAGCGATTTCGTACATTATATACGCTTAGATCACCTTGCAAGCGCACGGATGCTCCCCGCGCTTTTGCTGATGACTTATTCCAGCCAAGGGCCTGCCACAGCACCATAGGGGTTTTTCCGTCCGCGCGCGCTCCGCACGTGCCCGAGTCGCGTCCTGTCACGCGTCTGTCACGGTGGCCGGGGAGAGGGGCGCGTGACGTCGCCGGCCCAGGGTTGCTTGCTTCTCGACCTGCGCGCCGATCCCCCTGGTCCTCGCACCTTGGCGAGCCTTCGGTCATTTGCCTCCCATTTTCTCGCTCGGGGTACGACGATTTGCCATGTCTGAAAGTATACATTCTCCATGGATACTGGACTACCTCATCTCTGTCGCGGAAACCTACGGCGGCGACTTGTCTGCAGTACCACGGTCGGAGAGGCGTCCGAAAGCACAATTTGTGAAGGCATGTCATGGAATTACACGCGGACCAACGGCCTTTTTCTGAACGCTGTCTTAGTTTCTTACGTTCGCGCCCCCGGACAGCAAGGAGCCATGCGTGATATGGGTGAATGTCTCTGACAAGAAGCATCTCGTCCATGCTCGTCTCAGCCTCGACGCCATGCGACGGTACATAGAGTACGGGCATAATATCATGTAGTGCTGATCGTGAATGCTCAAAGTGTTGCTGCAGCAATCCTCTACATGCAGGGCCAGTGACTTCGCTAAAGACCGCATTGGTGCGCATTGGACGCTTCCGACCAGCCTTCGCACGTGTCGCTCGACGTGAACCAGGCAGCGGAATGACGGAGAAGTCGCGGCTGTACCTTGATGTCGATGAGTTCGATGTACTAGGCAGTCCCGGTGAGCCTATGTGGGGCTCGCCCGTCGATATTGGACAGGATGCGAACATCAGAGAGTGGATGGAAGGACTACGACAAGACGGAGGTGGAGGGTATGTATCGTTCATCCGCATTCATGTGCCTATTTGACAGTGTGAGTTATAGCAATGTGCTCAAACTGAGGAAAGAGCGCATGGCAGCTCGAACTGCTCAGCAGCAGCTACAAGCGGAGGCCCATCACCACCAGGTCACGATGGATTCTGCAGAGCTGAAGGTGCGCGTGGCTAGGAAGTCTGCTGCTCATAAAGCCAGACCTTCGTCCGATGGGGTTTGGCAACGGCCCATCGCCAGTAAAGAAGCTATTCGTCGAGCGAGCTGGAAGGTGAGAACCCTGTCATTCTCTGTCATTATGTGGCTATAATACATGGTGTTTAGCGACTACACGCGAACATGATGAAGTACTTCCGCCCACCGGACGATATATTTGAACGACTGATGCAATTGAGTGGTCAGTTTGATATTATCCAAGACATGCAGCACGTTCTTCTTGCTAATCATATCTGCAGGAGCTGTTAGGGATTCTGGAGCGATTCACTTGCGTCAACACATGCATATACCTCACCTGCGGACAGGCAAGCAAGGCTACACTTTCCATGGATTGTGACACTTCACTCAACAGTTCGATAGGTTCCCATGACAGTGGTCGGCATTCTCCGCAATTCCCTGCTCCATCCATGCCGCAAACGCCATTACGAGAAGGACGAGGGTCGGAACCCTGCACCCCATCACATTGGTCCCCTTCAAACAAGGGTAGCCCTGATCTGCAGAATATATCTCGTGACGATTCGGAAGCAAAAGACAAGCCTGGTAAAGAAAATGTAGACGATGAGGACGTCTCCATGGAGAACGCTGTTTTAGAGTGCCAAGGGGTCCCTACAAGAATTGCCTCTGAAGCTATGGACGTGGACACTCCAGCAGCCATCCGCAGGCGGTCCTCCTTATCCGCATTGTCACAAATGCCCCCTCCTGCACAGCCTCGTCCTCGAATGCCACCTTCGTCCCTGCCAACTGTACCCTATGCGTCTTCTTCACCCCGTCATTCCTCCCCCACTGCTCGCGACCCGTCAATAATGCGCCTGCACAATGGGGAGTCTCTGCCGCCCTCAAGCCTGCCTGTTCCGACTTATCAACCACCGTCTCCTACGTCCTCGCCACGCCGAGTACCGGCGATGCCCGCGTATCCCGTTCCAGTAACGCGGAGGGTGCCCTTGCCGAGGTGTCATGCTCTCCGCCGGGATCCCGATGCGAGTGGAGAAGGCCGAGTGCTGGTCGAGAACTCCGACACGGCAAGCCCGGGAAGCCATCGCTTCTCTCAAAGCAGAAGCCAGAGCCAGAGCCAGAGCCAGAGCCAAGGCCAAGGCGAGGACCAGAGTCAGAGCGGATCCCACAGTACGAGCCGCTCAGATGGGGAGGTATCTCTGTCACAGGCTCTGCCTCCCTCGCAACCGATATCGCAGCCATACTCTCAGCCTCAGCGACCTTCTCAGCTGCGTGCCGAACTCGAGCCCGCACTCGTGAGCGATTGGCAGCCCATGGATGAGGCAGTCCCGAACGAAGCGGTGGAGCGTGTCGGTGAAGCCGCCGAGTTGTCGCGGCGAGGTATCGAGGAGGATGCGCAAGGGAAATCGCAGCAAAGTCTCTCATACAAAGGTGACTCTCAGAATCAAGATGATCTTCCGCCTGCAGTGAATGCAGACCAGCAGCCCGCACCGCCCCATACGGAATGCGATGTGGACGAGGATGTCGTTGCAGCAGCTAGCGGTGCAACACATGATATGTCACCGGGAGATCATCTATCCGCTGTCGCTCCCCATGAAGCTGCCCACACAGAATCGTCGCCCATGGCTGTCGACACGCCCGAAGACCTTGACGCTGCTGCTGGCTCAGTTGACGGTGCTGCACCAGCTCGGGCGACCATCGGCAATGTCGAGGACTCGGATGATAGCCCTGCTGAACTCGATGAGCCTATCTCAGAGCCCTCCCGGGGAACACATGGCAAGGGTTTAAAAAAGCCAGAGATGCGCGGAGAAGCCCCACCGTCTGACTTTGGACGGTCTCGAGACGGTGCGGAACCTTCGGCGCCTGGTGGCGAAGAGCATGGCGAAAGTGGCTCGAGGGCGGCCTTGGACTCGGACGACGAGCGCACGGCGGAGATGGTCAATCAGTATCACGCCAAGGTCAGCAAGATCATCAGTGCCCGTCGACGCAGCATGGCTTCGAAGCGATCTTCAACAGCAGTCAAGGAGGCTTCAGCCGTGGAGGATCTCAAATCAAGAACTGGCGAGAGGAGATCCGGCTCAGAGCCTAGCAATGCTCAGGGTCAAGTCTCTTCGCATGACCCTTCAATCTGGATAGCGCCGACCTTCATGCAGAAGCCACAATTGAGCGTAGCCGCTGCTTCTTCTGACATCTTCCGTGAAGGTGGTTCGCGACAGTTTGATGAGCACAAACTTGCTCCGCCGGCCGGGAAGCGCAAGGCAGACGCCTCCCCCGACACGCCGCCATTGAAGAAACGCAGGAAGGCCGCACAGCCTATCTCCACAAATCTTATGGCTGCGCCAATTGAAAAGCAACCTCTTGCATCTGGTCAGATGGGCTCGTCAGAACATCAATCAATTGTTCCGCGTCGTATTCATCCCCCCCACTCGGGCCGAAGTTCAACCAACTCCGACCGAGCCTCAAGCTCTGCGTCCGGTTCCTCTGCAACGCGTGCTCCTACCAGGAAAGCTTCGAAGACTGAGAGCCAAGCTCCTAGGTTTTTTGCCGATCCAGCCCAAGAGGTCAAATTCGTCGACCTCCGAAGTGCATCGCGTCCTCCTTCCCGTGGATCCTCCCGGGCCTCCGGCAAGTTCGACATGAGAGGTATGCGCGCCGCGCGGGACTCCTCCACTGCTAGTATTGCCGAACCCGGACGAGCTCCGAGAGCAGAGGCAGATACTCTCCGCGCCACCTCCTTTTCACGCTCCCGGGAATCTATCAACTCTGGGCCCGAGCCTCCCATCTCTCGAACAACGTCGTTGATCGTCGCGGAAAGCTCAGACACTCGACCCCAAACACGTACTCCTACGGCGAGTCTTCCGGGATTCGTGTCAGGCGAGCCTTCGAATGCATCTGCGTCGCGGTCTGCTGGATCCAGCATATCGTTGGAGCTGATGCGCACTCCAGAAGGCCCGCCGTTACTTGGATGGGATGAGCTGCTCGACATCTTGCTCATGACAGGTCGCGCGCGTGACAAGAAACAGAAGAGGAGGAAATAGGGAAAGACGGGTGTGGATGGCACGAAGTGGTAGTTTGACTTCCGCTCGGATATGCTGCCTTCCGTATCTTGACATTCGGCACATTCATATGTTGTATGTATCGAATATCACCTTCTGTTTCTTCCCTTTACCATTCTTCGATTGGAATTCCTCGGTTGGCCTACATATGTCAAAGACAGCTCCGTTGACCGTGCCATACTAACAAATAGAGCTCCTTCATTAATTTATGTATTCCTGCTCCGGGCAAGGACCCAACATGCCAATCGGACAATTCTCTCTGGCATATGTTACTAATTCACGTGACCGCGCTTTCTGCCTTACGGCGCGGCTCCGAGTCCCGCGCGATCGCTAACCACGACCACGACCGTCAACCACTCAATGGACGACTGACCTTCCCTTGGATTTCTTTTCTTGACAATTTCTTGGTGCTTGTATACCTATCTGTAGCATAACTTTACGTTCTCATATGAGAGCACCCAATGTCCGACCTGTCCGACCAGCAATTGCAGCCACCGTCTTTAACCCCGGATTCCGCCAGCTTACTGAGACGTCTTGCCGGCCAATCAGTCAACAAAGCAGGGTAAGTGTGTCGTATCTGACATCATAGCTTCGAGAAATGACATCTTGTGGTCGTTAGGCTCGCTAAGGATCAGAGCGAAATAAATCGTATCATCGCCGAGGTTTCGAAAGGGTCCAAATTCTACGAGGTGCGTCTCAATTGGCATCATGCCGTTTGCGCTGATCGTTAAATTTCTCACATTTCAGAATGAGAAACGCAAGGACAAAGAACTTACACTCAGGATTGAACGAGTCCTGAGGCTTCGAGATGAGGCTATCCAGGGGGTCGATTTGAGTACGTGGTCGTTGCGCCGCTGCAGGTATCCCAAAGCCATCCTCTAGGTACTGACAATAAATCCATCCGTTACAGGGAAGGTCGAGGAGCGCGTGGACAAGCTTGTGCGTTCTAAGAGCTTGGCGTCAATTCCCTCTAGCTGGCATGACTCAGAAATAGTATGAATACAGATCGCCCAATTAGAGGCCAAGAGGGACTTATCTCAAGCGATCGTCCATGTCGACATGGACGCTTTCTTCGCAAGCGTGGAAGTCCTGGCTAATCCAGAGCTGGCATCCAAACCATTCGCTGTAAGGTTCTTAACGGCGGTGGAGAGTCCACGCTTAACGATGCGCAGGTTGGTCAAGGAGTCATCTCCACAGCATCGTACGACGCTCGCAAGTATGGCGTACGGTCTGGAATGGCCAGTATGTTGATCCTGCGTGTTCTCGGTATACCTGTCTGATAGCTTGCGGACAGCTTTTGTTGCGAAGCGCCTATGCCCTGACCTCATTGTGCTGCCAAGTCACTTCGACAGGTACAGCGAAATGTCCAGTAAGGTCATGACGATTTTCAGAAGATATGACCCTACGATGTGCGTCGCCGGATGCGACGAGGGCTACCTCAAGTAAGCGACCGAGCTTCTCAAGTCTGCCGTTTCTGTGTCCTGATTTTCCCTGAGTAGTATCACGCGATACTGCCTGGAGCATTCCCTGAGTCCTGAAGAATGTGTCTCGCAAATGCGTCAGATAGTCTATGAGGAGACAAATCTGACTGTGAGCGCCGGCATTGCCCCTAACAAGGTAAGTCATATTGTCCAACATTACTTGATGCCGCTATGACCATTCGACCTCTAGATGCTTGCTAAGGTATTCTTTATTGTGCCTCGTCCGGCGTTCTAAACGACTGATCCATTGTGTCATAGATTTGCTCGGACAAGGTAAGCATCGCCACCTTATGACGAAGATATTGCAAGCTGTTGACCTGTGGCATGCTTCAAGAACAAGCCCAATGGCCAATTCAAGCTGGCATTTGAGCCCGAAGCTATCAAGGCTTTCATGCACGATTTGTCCATTCGCAAAGTCCCTGGTGTTGGTAGGGTCAACGAACGATTACTTGAGTCTATCGGTATCAAGGTAAATCTTGCACACAACTTTGGCGGGATACCATTGAATGACGCTTCTCCCGAGACATGTGGCGATATCTTCAAGCAACGCGCTGTATTGTCGTTGCTGGATAAGCAATTCGGTTTGGAGTTTCTGCTCCAAGCATACCTAGGTATTGCATCAAACGTTGTTCAACCCGGCCAGAGGGAGGAACGGAAGAGTATTGGTGCCGAGAGGTAATCGTGCATCGGGATTATAGACTAATTCGGACTGAATATGGAGCATCATACAGGACGTTCAATGCACTTTCCGACACCGATAAGATATACGCAAAGCTCGAAGAGGTAGCGGCCGAGCTTGAACATGACATGGTCGAGGAAGGTTGGACAGGCAAGACTGTCACTCTCAAATATAAGCTAGATACGTTCGAAGGTAGTAATTTATCGCTGTTTTGTCCGATAGGTGTATTCATGCCTCTCTTATAGTTCACACTCGAGCAAAGTCATTCGGTAGGTGGATATCTACGAAGAAGGAAGACCTATTTGCGGTATGTGAGTTTGTCGTCGCCCACGAGTCATCGAATCTCACTAGAAGGCAGATCGGCCAGGAACTGTTGAAGCCGGAGTTGCCTCTGACGCTTCGTTTGATTGGCCTTAGAGTGACGAAACTGAAGGATCTGAGGGCGGAGGCGGAGTCAAAGGCCAGGGGAATCAAAAGGGTGAGCCTAGGCATCTCCTCTTTTACCAAGTCATTTCACACATTCGGGGATACAGTTTTTTGATGCGGCTGGTCAGGCTGAATCGCCTAAGAAGAAGCGACGGACGGAGACGTCATACGCTGAGCGAACTGATCATTCATCTTCGTTCCGGCTCTCGCAGGACGGCTTTGCGGTGTCGATGCCCGGGTTTGAGGAAGACGTAGCAGCCGAGGTTGCTGATGACGGCGTAGATCTTGACAGCACATCTGAGAGCTTAGCAAGCCGTCACTCGGCTGCCAAGCCCAAATCCTTCTCCTTTACCCCATTGCGTTCATCTGCGCAAGCGGCCTCTTCCTCCAAGGGGCACCCACCTCCTAATTCTGCGTCATCATCGAGAGTGACGGAAGATGGCTCAGAGGCGTCATCGTCTGCTTTGGAATGTCCAATCTGTTCTAGGCTGCTGGAGACGGACAACGATGGCCTCAATGCGCATGTAGACTTTTGTCTGAGCAAACAGGCGATCAAGGAGGCACAAGCTGCATCATTACAAGGCGAAGCTTCAAGCAAAGCGTCAGCCGGGAAAAAATTCGCTTCCCGCAAGCCGAACGCCCGTCCAAATCGCAAGACTGACTCGCAGGAGCGTAGAGATGGCTTGCTAAAGTACAGGAAGAAGGGATGATAAAGTAAATCAACAGGGTACGGAGGTCGTATAATCGTAGAAAGCAACTCTTGACCCTAGCATCGTGTAGAGGTCTACTTCGTTTGCGTATTTGTACTTAATCGCCAAAACCTTGCCCAGTAGATCGGTGGTAGTATTGGCGTTCACGTTCAAATCCAACGCCGACCTCAGGCGGCTCGAGTCGGGTGCTTCTTGTTTTTTTTTTTTTTTTTTTTTGTAATCCGTGTTTATTGCCCGGGAGGGCCGAGCCCTATGGTAGGCAATGACCTGCAGGTAGCTACGAAGTACTCTAGCGGGGTAGATAGACTGTGCGTGAGTGTGCTTCTGTTTTGATTCAGGAGTAATGTAGTCCCAATGCAGATTCGACCACTATGCCACTGGCGTGACACCGCTCAAGTCTCGCCTTTCGCCCGCTTTGATATGGCCTTCATGGGTCGGACGCTGTCAAACACCTCTCAATATACGCAGTATGAGCTATCGCAAGGAAGCTGCTTAGCTTTCTGCAGCGGAAGAGGCCAGGATCCAGCCGGAGGCTGTCACATAAGAATTACGTGAAATGGTCGAATCTGCACTGGGACTGAATCGCTACCGCTTGATTTCCGAAGCTCCCATGCGTATCTTCTTGGGATTGGGTTGAATGATGAGAGACAAAACGATGGCCAACGCCGGGATCGAACCGACGACCTTGGCGTTGCAATATTAGCACCACGCTCTAACCAACTGAGCTAGTCGGCCATGCAGAGACAGAAGCACAGGCGGAATGCGTACGCTCACACGCTACACCAGCGGAAGTTTGGTAGAATGTGACAGTGACGTCACACGATACGGCTCAGAGGGGAGCGGGCTTACGCCTCACTACCTCTCACTTGAATGACAACTTCTGAGTCCATTACTTCGCGACCTAGCCCATAGCTCGTCTCGCTTGAAATCATTATCAACGGTCTTCGGCATATATATCTCTCCCCTTTGCCAATTCGAAGACTATGTCAGAATACTGGGTCTCGCACAAGAAGTACTTCTGCAAGTACTGCAACATATATATTGCGGACGATGCCCCCTCCCGCCGTCAACATGAATCTGGACTTCGACACAAGGGCAACGTCGAGCGGTTCGTTCGCAGTCTGTACAAGGCTGGCGAGAAACGGAAGCAGGATTTGGAGGAGGAGAAGCGTGAAATGGCTCGCGTCGAGAAGGTATGCCCCCACACTGTCTGGTTCTCTGTTGCTCCCGTCTCCCGAACTACCTCGCCAAGTTGACTTGAACTTGTCTCCGTTCTTGTAGGCGGCTCAAGCAGCGTATGCTCAAGATGTCAGCTCCGGTCTCGTGAAACCGGGAAGCAGCGGCGCCGTCGCCGGTCCCAGCTCTGCTGCGACAGGACCTCGTAAGGTGGCTGCTAGTCTGAAGCCCGCCGACCCCTTCGCCAACTACACGACTGCCGAATCGCTTGGAATCACCGACCCCGATGAAGCGCGACGCAGAGCAGAGGCAGAACGGCGGCAGCAAGAGGGTATAGCGGGAGAGTGGGAGATCGTCGAGGTCGTTCAGCCATCAACAGTAGCCGACAACGAGGGCGCTGAGGATGTCAAGCCAGATATTTCTGCAGGAGCCGCTTCATCAGCGCGAGTGGGAGAGAAGCGACCTGCCGACCAGCCTCCGGACGAAGAAGACGCTAGGGGGTGGAAGCTGCGACGGAAGACGGCGAGCGTCGGGTTGGGAGAGCTGTACGACCCCGGCGCCATACCGATCAAGCTGAAGACCAAGAAAGAGGAGTCGGAAGGCGAACTAGGCACGGCGTCGGGGGGCAACCCGAGCACCAGCACAAATGCTACCGGCGCGCTCCCTACCTTGGGAGGAACGGAGAAGCCACGATGGTCAGTGCGGGGCTGGAACAAACCCGGAGCATCCTCACGAAGTACGGCGACGCCAGAGCCCACACAGTCACCAGACCAGGATGGTAGTAAAGTGGATCCAGGGACACCTCAGGGTGTCAATTCAGAGGAGAAAGGTTCACCGGAGAGCATCTACAACGAGCCTGTCAAGACCAGCTCTGAGCCGCCTTCCACTCCGGAGCTCAAGACAGAGGATGCACCCGTTGCTGTCAAGGGTGAACTTATAGATCCTCAAGCGCCGTCTCTCGCCCTACCCGGAGGCTCTCTGTTCAAGAAACGGAAGGTGCCGACCGCGGGGGCCAGTAGAGGGGGTAGGCGTTTCTAGCGGAATGTTTCTGAGTTATTGTATATTGCACTGCGATTCTAATTTACTGCTCGGCTCTCGACGGAGATTCGTATCCTACGACCATGTACACCGCCTACGGCGCAAAGCACTGAACACATTGATGATATGCGAGACGACTCATCATGCCTGAGCTGTAAAACAGCCTCAACAGCACACATTGACGAGCTGGCAATATCAGCGTGTCATCATTGGTATGAGCGGAGGAATCAATGCAATACAGAGAAAGAACCGACGATGCGAGAGCATTAATAGAACATAGAAAGAGAGTAATATGAGAGGTACATCTAGGGATCCACGGAGACGAATGAGCCCGATCACTGCTGCGGTTGCATATTTTCAGGTACTGCAGTGATCGAGAGTTAAATCTGCCTCTTTAAGACGAATGAACCAAGTTGAAGGCTTACGTGGTGGAAGTTGAGGCCGAGTTCCCTCGTTGAACACTCTGGACACAAGCACGCCGACACCTTCAAAGACACTGAGCAGAATACCGCATGCAACTGCTGAGGTGAGAGCCCCACGCGGACCGCCTATATAAAGTGAATGGATCAGCACACAGATGATCTCATGGTAGCGAGCGAAGGCCAATGCAAGCAAAGGAAGGACCTATCACTCACTTCGTGCGGCGAGACAGCCACCCGTCAGGAAACCCGAGATAATTGCATTCCACATATCCTCCTTTTGCCGCCAACCCTTGACTGCACAGTCGAACGTCGAGAACATGCCACCCCAGACACCGAAGTTGCCACCTGTTACGGGTGCGCGAGCCTTGATGACGGAGAGCGCTCCTACAAGACGATCACCCTGATTGGCCAGCTTTGGTGAATCCGACGTTGGCAAGGAGAAGCTGGACGTACCCTAGGTGAGTTCCGAGCACCTTTGATGCCGTGCCAGATCGTGCCACCAACCGCACCCATGGCAAAGGCAGAGCCGAAGTCGGAGAGGATGACCCAAGGACTGTATCAAAGGACCAAGGGGTGCACAATCAGCCTTGAATATCAGATGACATATAAGAGGCACGCTTGCCATGGGTCTCTTGTGTGATCAGCGTGGGCCATGTCGAGTCGTCGTCGGCGTCGTGCACAAGGAGCTGCTGTCTCCGTCACCGGCCTCTGCTCTGCTGATCCTGGGCTACCGGCGCTTACCCGAAACTTTCGCTTCAGGGCCGGCTCGTCATATCACGTGCATACGCGAGGCATGTGACGTTGCCAATGCGACGCGCCGCGATTGTGGCTGCGTTCAGTGCGTTGATCCCACCATCGCGACTTCTTCTCAAACCACCACTATCGTCTGTGCCGCCGCATATATCCGCTCATGGACAGGCCCCTTTTTGCACTGAGACGCAAGTCTCAAGTCTACGTAGAGATCCCTCCTTCCCCAATGGTCGCATCCAGATCTGGTACCACCGCAAATCTCCGCGTGCCGCAGGAAAACACGCCTTTGAAGGCTGTGGCCATGAACGTCGATTATGCAGACTCTTCTGCATCCTCTCTAAGCTCAAGACCGCAGAAGAGGAAATCTATGGACGCGTCTCGAGAGGGTCGCGACGCCGGAGCAGACCTCTCACCTTCCAAAGCTAAGAAGGCGAAGACTGATATATGCGCTCAAACGACTTGCCCTTCTGGTCCGGTTACTCAGGAAGGGCAGACTCCTATGTCCGTGAAGCCCTCGGATGCTCCGGTTAAGCTTGCAAGGTGTCACCAATGCACACGACAAGTGAATTCTAGTGGTGGGTACTCCGAAGCATCTCCCAGCAGACTTGAACTCATGTACAACGCTTGCAGTTGCCGTCCACTGCTCTGCCTTGCGTCCCTCTGGACAGCAGTGCGTGCTTAAGTACTGCAAGGCCTGCATGCGAAACAGGTATCAGAAGGACGCTGATGCCATCAAATCCGGAGCCGACGCATGTACCTCGACTGAGAAGCGTTCTGAGCATGCTCCCACAGCGGACTACATCTTTCGGCAAGTGTACTATTATGACTTTCGTACTTCTGCGCTCATCGATATTTCAGCTGCCCTCGCTGCAGGAATGTGTGCAACTGCAGAATATGTCGCAAAGCACAGGGTCTTCCTGCCACTGGGTAAGTCTCAGAGCGTACCTAGCAACCTGCTGCTCACTTGGCCCAAGTGATTTGCACCTCTTGGCTCGCAAGGCAGCGAAGTCGACGGCGATTTCACAAGCACCAGGTGACCAGGTGTGTAATCGCGCATGCATACGTTTGGCGGGCAATTAAATCTCATTTTTAACAGGGTGCAGTCCATCTACCTAGGGTCACTACGGCTACAGCAGTTTCAGGGAACCCTGGACCGGCGAAGCAGGCTGCAGCAATGTCGTCGAAGCCGCACATTTGCAAGTCTAAACCACATGTTCTTGTCCCACCGTCTCCGTATGCTCCACGGAGTAGCGCCTCGGGCGTCCAGGCTGAGAAGCCGAAGCAAAGAACAGGTCGTCCGAAGCAGACGGCGCGGGCGGAACCGATCCCAGAACCACTTTGGACTCGCTTGCCTACCTCGCTTAACTACCACGCCGCTCAGGAGCGCATGAATCTCCGCGAATTCCTTCTGCGCTTCTCCCACCTCTCAGAGATCGCGCGGGGGCATCTCGAGGAGCTCGAAGAAGTGGGGAGCGGCACTCTTGGCTACCCTGACCCAGAGAAGGAGTGCTCTTCCGTCAGCGAGAGTCGACTGGCGACTTGGATCTCCGAACCTGCGCTCAAGGGGATTTTCGTGGGCCTTTTGACCATCCTCTCTAGAGATTCGGAGCTCGACGGAGAAGTACAAGTGATCACCAAGGCGATCCAAGGCATCAAGGCCGCCGGGGTAAATCTGAACAAGATATGGGCTGCGCTTGCAGCCTTGCGGGAGAACAGCTCCGTAGTCCTCCCTGATCCACTTCCTCGTCCTGCCAGCATAACCAGGCTAGGCACCAGCAGCGTCGCCCTTGCCCAGGATGCTTCGCACTCGATTGTCCTATACACCGCCCAACTCGTCCCCGCCGTGAGCGCTCTTACCGACCGGATGCTTCAGACCAAAATGGTTCGCGAGGACTTTGACAGAGCTGCCGCTCAAGAGAAGGACCTTTCGAGAGCCGCGAGGGAACTTACTGCGGAAGAGAACAAGCGTTGGAAGGTCCTCTTCGACGCCAAGGATGGCACTCGGGACAGCAGGAGGGCCACACGCACCGCGCATAAGGATGCCCTCACCGCCATCGAGCATGCACACAAAGTCGCGATGACTGAGTGTCTCCCTCGATTCGCGCCTCTGGGGAGGGATGCAGATGGTAGAGTCTACTTTGTTCTATCCCCCGGTATGATCGAACGAGAGGCCGCGGTCGATCTCCTTGAAGGAGGTCGGGGAGAGGTGAAGTGGGGAAAGAGACGTGGGATCGCCGATGAGGCGCAGAGGAAGCGCATGCGATATTGGTCCTGGCATCTGGCTGTGTGGGGCCGTAAGCCGAAAGGCGCTCATGTTGCCAAGGTCGCTCGTGGCGAAGATGCCGAGGACGACGAAGAATCCGAGGGCTGGTGGGGATTCTGGGAACCGACAGAGGTCGCGAAACTATCCGAATGGCTGGCCGCTCAGTACGGCATCGAAATCGAGACCAAGAACGCCTCCAAGGATGCGGAAGGCGTCCCTATCGATGAAGCCACCAAAGTTCATCCAACTGCTGCGCAGGACTCCGAAGGTAAAGCTCGAGGTCGTCCTTCGAACGCGAGCTCTACCGCCGACACTTCCGCCGAAGCATCTTCGTCGCGAATCCGGACGTTTGCATCGTTGAATCGGGAATCCTCTCACGACGACCACGAAGACGTCCGCACGTCAGACAGCGATGATGGCGACGATTCTCTGTACTCCCGCGTCGATTCAAGAGGGCAGCCGGTGCCTCGGCGGCAGGACCTCATAGCTTTGGTGTGGCGTCTCAGAGAGTACGCCGATCTGCTTAATTGGCGCATCAAACGTGCTTCGAAGGAGTCAAAGGAAGGTGCAGAGAAAGCAGAAGGGAGCGACAAAGGAAAGGCCGTGCGGAAAGAAGAGGCTATCCCCACGCAGACGTTCTACGGCAAGTAGAGTCGTAGTCACCAGCCCAAACTTATCTTGCTTCTGATTACGCTGAAGTCATTCTCCTGCTTCTGTGTTGCTACCGTTGCTGCTTATCCTCCTCACGTCGACGTTTTCGCTGTTCATTGGTATGTATGACTGTGCTTATTTGTACAAAGAATAGCTACCGTATCGATTATAATGTACTGCTACAACATATGTCGACCTCATAATCCGGCGAGCTTATCGCAGGCTGCACTGTTTGGCAATGACTGCCGCGAGTTCGTCAGCCTCGATTGGCCGTTCGACACAACGATCAAGACGACGCGCAAGGATGGTTGCCAGGACGTGCTTACACTGTGTTGTTGTCAGACGCTAGTTCCGTCACAAACACCATTTCACCCACCATCAACTGACTCTCAGAGAGCAGCACAGAGTACGCGTAAGCGGGACATGTGCAGTAAGCTGACGTGTGTCCTTTCGCCGACGGAAGCGCGGGAAAGACGATATGTGTTGCTGTAGAGCCGAGGACTTCGTACTGTGTGCGACCCCATGGTGTGCGGTATACAATAACACATTCGCGGTCGATGAGGTCCAGCGCGCCAAGGAGGAGGCTTTCGGGAAAGAAGAAGCGTAATTTTTCGAGCGAGTCGTCAACTGAAGCAAAGACAAATCAGACCTGCGCAGGCGGGACGGGTGGGGAGCACTTACGTGTTTCAGAAGTGAGCTCATTGACTACCCTGTCAAGTAGTACATTCACAGTCATGGAAGACATAGTATTGACGCTGCACTATGGATATAGTCGGTGAGGACTCGCGAGGACAGGAATTGCGGCCAATGGACGTGGTATGTAGCTTCTGAGCTGAAGCTGACGCCACTTACCGTTCGATGCCAATACACTGAGCTATGAGCTATACTTCCCGTCTCTACTAGTCACTGAAATCACATGGGACTTGTCAGTAAACTTGAGGATTAGGAGAGAAGGGCTGCCTGCCAAAAGCGGACATGCCCGGAATCACAGCCACCTCTCCTGAGTCTCCTCTTGTTATGCAATCACGGCCACGCTCTTCCTTCGTTTGAGTGGTCAGTTATCGTGGGTGCAGTCAAGATGCTCACAGAGTATCTTCTCGTGTTCGCCCAGGTGCATGAAGATTTCCGTATCCCGGAACTCCAGTCCATCGCAGAATTGCATGGGTTCGAAATCAAATTCCCGGACAATCCCGAGGACAGAAAGACGGCACGTCCGTTCATGGTCCTTGGGCTCGAGAGCGAAGAGCATGCGAAGCTCCTCGCTAGACGTTGCGTGCTGATCAAGTAAGCTCATACTACGGATACACCATGTATGGCTCGATGACGGGGATTTGTCGGAAAAAAACAGATATGTTTGCGAGTTCTACGCTCGAGGCCGCACTTACGAAGAAGTGCACGAACGGAATCAAATGCGTGCTCCACAATGGCAGAAATACGTGGACGACACATCGTTCAAGTTCTTAGTGACCGCATTCAATCACACTATACCACAGTGGCGTCAACGAGACGTGGTCGAGAGCTTCTCCTATATGGATTTCCAGGGCAAGATCGACATGAAGAACCCAGACATCACGCTCGCCTGCTTCGAGGAATGTGAGTATAAGACCACAATGGATGTGTGAATACCACTTAGTTAGATTGTAGACAGAGATAAGCATGGCACAACGCGTCCAAAAGATGAGGGAGACGGAGATTTCGAAGAGGTTTGGTTCGGCAGACTGGTGCGTCTTCGGGGATTCATGAGCGTTCAAAGGTATCTTAGAACTTACTTACATGCGTTTTGCAGATAGAGACCGGAAGTGCTCGTCCTCTAGCGAAGAAGTTCGATGTGAAGAAACGTGTATACTATGGAAACACCAGCATGGAGGCAGAGATGTCCCTTCTAATGGCGAACCAAACCCTGGTGAGACAAGCTGCCACCCCGTATGATTGTCAGCGTTTGACGTGCACGCCAGGCGGCACCTGGAAAGTTAGTCTACGATCCGTTCGCAGGAACAGGGAGTATGGCATACGTTTGTAACGAGAATCTGTCCGTCATCGTGAAGCATGCTTACTTGAGGTTCCGGCAGACCGTTGCCCACTTCGGAGCCTTTTTCATTGGCTCGGATATTGATGGCAGGCAAATGCGAGGGAAAGGTAAGTGAACGCATAAAGCCCTTTCTGACGACGGTCTCGCTGATAGGTCATGATAGTAAAGCCTTCAGGAATCATCCGAGCCGCCACGCAGTACGGCGTCGCTAACCGAATCGTGGACTTGCTCACATTCGATGTCACCCAAAATCCGTGGAGGTGTGGGGAGCTCTTTGATGCGATCGTCACAGATCCACCATGTATGAGACATTTTCGGCCCTCGCAATCTTTGCAAGAATGTTCGCTAATCGAGGTTATAGACGGGGTGCGTGCAGGTGCAAAGCGGTTAGGGCGTAAGAACGCGCGACCAGCGCCTGAAAATCCGCCACGAGTGCATCCACCACGCCCGTAAGCAGATATCCTCGGGCATCTATCGCAATTATCGCTGAGACCTGTAACTTCCCAGGGATGACCAACCTTACATTCCGCCGACACGGCCATATGAGCTTTCGGAGCTGGCTCGCGACCTCGTGTTATTGGCTCGATACATGCTAAGACCCCGCGGACGCCTCGTATTCTTCCTGCCAACCGTGACAGAGGAGTATAAAGAGGTCGATATCGAAGCGATGCTTTGTGATGGAATGGAACTAGTTGCGAACTCTTTGCAGGACTTCGGGTCCTGGGGGCGAAGGGTATGCAAAGCGTCAGAATGCAAACGTTGCACGGGTACTGACTTGCATCGCAAGCTCATCACGATCCGCAAGGCGACCGACGAAAAGTATCCTCCACCAACTTTTGATCCGGCGCATGCGGTGACTGAGAATGTCGCATCTCATGTACCAGCGCATAAGGACTTCCGCGAGAAATACTTCCAAGGATTCAAAAGAGGCGTCATAGACGGCGAGGACAGCAACAGCAGAGATCATGTACCATGAGCAAGAACGTATGCTAATGAATTGAGTCGAGAGCACAAGAAGACGTCGATGTTGGTATACATCGTCAGGAGGCGGTTCCGGGAAAGTATGGGAGTTTGCTAAGTCTGTGAAAACGATCTGAATCGAGACGAAGAGCAGCAAGCAACAACATGATACAATGCCATAATGGTACAGATCTACAGTTGAAAAGACGTTAGCTTGATTCTACATCAAACGTCGTGGCAATGTTAGATTACTCAGGTCGCGCCGATATAACGAGCTGTTGCGGCAATACGGAAGTTCAGCGGTACCACTGTATGCCTGGTGGTAACTCTATAAGTCCTCAAAGTTGAGGCAGAGTTACTTCGAACTCACTCGTAGTACTCTTGAATTTCCGCGCCGTCCATGATGACGACGTCTCCCTGATCCATATACGTGAGCGATGCGACTGGGTGAGATATATCAAAGTCAACGTACGTGGCGCAGAAGCAGGGTGAGTGCGTTCACGTTGGAGCCCGATCCCTTATCAGTCCGATACTTCTTGAGGAGCCGGAAATGCATGTAGGCTGCGGATCCAAGGGACAATGAAGCTACACGGGGACCGAGCCCGCGCTCCGCGTCGCTGTGGAACTATATCAAGCACCATAAGCACAAATCCATCAACGTGCAACTCCGAAGCAGCTTACTGCCATCTTCTGCTTCTCCATATACGCGGCACTGAGAACCTCGTTGAATACGCATTGTTCCTTCTCGGCTTGCATGACATTGACCATGCGGTCCTGGATCAATTTACGAGCATGCACGACGGCGGAAGGTGCGTCATCGAATGGGACTGTGTTCGCCGTTCCTCCGACGTACTGGAGTACATTCAGTGGTGCACATTTCAATCGAATGGTTTGACATCCGGACGTACCTGATACGGTTCGCCAGCTAGTATCATTCCTTCAGTGTCAAGTAAAACAAGGTGACAATGGCAGACTTACTATTTTGAGAGAAGTAATTCGTTAGAAGAGTGCCGCGACATTGATGCTGTCAACCGCAGATTAAGCCTCACTCTCCCGATGCCTTCCAGAGTACTCACGCTTCTGAGAGGCCATCTGCGAAAGCGAAGCTCCCCCGAGCGTGCCTCGTCTTGATAGCTCTGGAATATATGGTCGGCCTTGCCATTGACGCATGGATTTCCTGCAATCAAGTATATGCGGCCACTAGGGACTGTTCAGGCACTACCGCGAAAAGGTATGGCAACGAGATAACTTACCGGTTTTCGGGTAGCGTATAGATGTGGTAATCACCAGTGACATTGCCAACTCTATATTTCTGGAGCATTGAGACAATTATGCCTGAGGAAACGCACGCAGGCAGCATTCGTCGTCAGTGAGAACCATGATCATGTCCCCAAGCATGGCACACTGACCAGCATCATCAGCTACCTTGTGATGGTAGAATGTTGCCCCGCTGGTCTGTGACCAGAACTCCTTGGGGCTTCGATTGATACCAGACACTTGAAGCGTCGCCTGTGGAGCAGTCAGAACATGTCCCGTCTGCGTAGTGGGCCACTGAACGATTTACCCCACAACCCTGACACTCCCAGTGCTCCCATTTATATCTGTAGCAGAGAATGGCCCTGATTAGTGTAGCTTCTTTACGGGCTACGCGGTACTAACCGGCATGACAGGCGGCCGCAACTCTTGCAGTGCCAACCCTTGCAGAAACGACGACTCGTGATGACGCCATCAGGCGCTTCTGTGGCAGGCGGTTGCGGTTCAAGGTCCTCTAGGCGTTCATGATCACACTGCATGGAGGAATTTAGGAACGATGAATGGTATTCCAGGTCTTCCGGCGGCATTGCGCCTGCCTGTTGCACCCAGAAGGCTGCGCAGGCCGGCTGCAGACACATCCAGGTATTCTCGTATACAGCAGGAGACGGCTTTGAGCACGAAGGGCAGGTATAGGTGGTGGGGCTGACTCTGTTTGTGACGTGGACACTTCTCGCGAACATCATTAAGGCATCTTTCATACGAGAGAGCCAGATACTCACGCAGCACTGACAGCTTGCGACTCCGTCGACAGCCACCATGGTGCTGGCTGCTTCTCGCACCACTCAAAGGCGAACTTCCACCGAACTACAGACCCACGACCATTGCTTGATGGTTCACGCTCAGCTGCCAGGCAAACACATCAGGCCATTATGAGGCGCGCCCAAAACACGATTTGCTTACCCCATGCGTGAACTATGTGGTAGAAGCCGAGAACGACATATGTATACCCTTTAGCCGCAAGGTCATACGGGAATAACGCATATCTATCATCAATGATGAGCACAAGGGGTCTCTTCATGTGGTAAGTCCGCAATAGCGCGCGAACAGATTTGTCTTCTTCGCGCTGGTCGTCAGCTTCGAACAATTCTGAGCGGCCATTGTTGTTGTGGATGCTCTCCGCCTTGCCACCTCTGCCGGGAAAAGTACTAGGAATCAGGTCGCCTACTTATATGAGACGCAGAGAAATATGCTCACCCATGAGAAATTATGAGACGACCACCACGAGCAAATATATCACGGCTGGAAACGTGGTCAACGACACTACATGTTAGTTCACCGAACTACTCACCGCGAGGAGAATGCGCTGAGGAGGTAGCCTTTGACCATGTCATTATTGAAGTAAACGCCTCCCTGGTAGCTTCGGAACCAGTCGAACGATTCGCAAACTTCCTGACGTGACTACGAGAGCATTAGTTCGGTTCTCCTCCCAGGAATTCACACTCACCTCGGCCCAGATAGTCGGTCGGACAGGCAATGGTGGCTTGGTTGATGCAACAGTTGGGACAACCCTTGTGAGTCGTGGCTTGCTTGTGGTTGGGCGATTCGGGATAGAGGATGAGACAGGAAGGGAAGCAAAGGGAGCAGGCGACAGCGGGCGATGAACTTCTGGGGCCATCGAGGTGGACGCGAAGGCGGCAGACTGAGCGGAGGATGCTACTCCGTCCGCCCGCTTCGATGCCACGATCAAGCTCAATGGTATGTCTTCTTCGTCATCCGAACTCGGTGGGATTTCCTGATCAACCTTGTCCTCCGTCCAATCGTCTGCTTTCGCGACTTCGTTGTTCAATATCAGTGATGCTGTGAACGCAGCCTGGTGAAGGATCCTATCGGCCTCTGGCAAGTTAGCAGGGATACCGAGAGTAGCGGTAGAATGGGCTAGGGGAGCGATGTCGGCCAATCGTTTGCGCGCAGACATCTTTGGCAGCTTCGCAATCTTACGTGCCGCGGCGGGAGGGCCCTGAGACTTGGTGGCTGGAGGAGGCATAGACCTTGTCTGAGTCTGGGATTGAGTACGTCTGCCGATATTGATCGCCTTAGGCAACGATGCATCCTCTGCAAGAGGAACCGGTGTCCCTTCAGGTGCAGTCTCAGGACAGGGTCGGGATTGTTGCGTCATAGCGACGTTTAGGGCATCTATTGCGTTAATCGCCTTATCCTGACCCCGACGACGCTTGGTAGGACGGGAATCTCCGGGTTTTTTGAGCTTCTTGGGACCAGCCGATGTCTTGCCCTTCTTACCTCTCCTGGACAGGACTCGCTGGTTCTGTTCTACCCCAGAGACACTGGCGGTTCCCGTATCAAGCACTGTGGGTACGCCAAGTGCAACAGGGGACAAGGACTCCGGAACATGGGGCGACGCAGCTTCTGGGATGAAAGGCAAGGTGGCGTCGGGGATATCCTGCGCGCGTGAACGGGGGGTGAACTCCTTCGACTTCTTCCTCGTGAGAGCGGAACCCTCCCCTTTACTCGCATTGGGTGTCTTGACAGAAGGCACAGTGTTGGGATAGTCATCGTCATCGCCGAAGCCTCGCTTCATGCGATCGTGATGCTCCGCTTCCCGTTGAACCAGAAAGGAGAGCTGCTCAAGCTTTGCACCAGTGCGCGGCGCAAATTGTCGAGCAGGTATGGGAGGGTGATCTTCGCATTGTTTCTTCCTCTTCTTGGGAGGCTGCCCTTCCTCTGGCGGGCTGATGTGCTGTACGACTAGGGGTTCGAGTGAGGTCGACCCGCTGCCCCCGATTGTCGCTAGAGTATGTTCTCTGGATTGCCCAAGACCAATACGTCGTTGAGTAGATGATGTCTGAGAAAGCAGAGGCAGATTAATCAGGATCCACCCCAAAGAACATTCACATAGTCACCTCGGCTTCGCTAGCTGAGAGATCTGTACCGTGTCCTGGGTGGATACTCGATACACGTCCCCGATGTGAGGCAGAGTTCTCCTGGTCGTCAATAGGACTTGCCAGTTCATACGCAGTGATCGTCTCCAGAGAAGGAGACAGATGGTCATGCGCAGAGTTGCTATCAAAATGCCCAATCCCCGCGAGGGAGGATATGACGTGATTGCTGCAATGAGTGCCAGATGCGGAATTCGCCATGATTGCAGAAGGCGCAGCGTCCCCAACGTGATGTTCAGAAGTAGATTCTGAGGCGGTCACCGAAGCCATAGAACCGCGGTGGTCGACGGCTTGCACGCACACTGAAGGCATGCTGTGAAGTTGATAAGTGTACCCACGTGTCTTGCGTTCATCGTTGACGACTTTCATAGCCGAACATCCAGAGTCGTCTCTGTACCACGCCCAATAAAAGCGAATGAATATGTGGAACAGGTCAGTGTTCTTTCCTTGCCGACTTGCGTCCAAGAACCGTGAAGCTGGCGTCCCCGCTTCAGGCACAAAAGCGTACGCTATCCATCGTTCCGCAACCGTCCGCAGCTGTATCATGGAAATACGCGATTAGCGCGTCGCCGAGATGTCAGAAAGGGGTTTCTCACGTCTGGGGTCTCCTCGAACTCTTTCATTAGGTCCTTGCACCAGTCTTGGCCGCGTGGAAGCCCACCCTCGTTGGCGGCGAAAAACCAGGTAGCGAAGGGATGGTCTAGTAGAAGATCCCGGTCGTGCCAGGATGTGGGCGTCCTCATCCTCGGTATCTCAGAAGTGTTTCAGATTTGCTGAGCGAAGGAGGGCGGATGAGAGGTGCGCGCGTCGCGGTTAGGAACGAAAGCTTGGCCGACGAAGGAACTGAGAGTATGTGGTGGTCGCCAGTAAAAGTCGTTCGAGTGACCTGTTGATGAGTAGCGATAGACAGCCGTATATAAAGGGTCCTATGCGACTTCGCGGTCAGAGCTGGTGATAATCAAGGAAACATTGACAATTCCTGTGAGAGTCGTGATGACCCTCCCTGGACCTGGAGCCTGGTAACCCCGAGTCAGGATCGTCCGAAACGAGCTCGTGTGGAAACGGCACTTCCTGTTATGGAACACGATCTAACGCGACTATTAT
>CCBP010000034.1:408731-446113 GCA_000765035.1 Trametes cinnabarina
TAGTGGCGGGTGCGTTCTCCACGCCTGCGGCACCGAAGCTAGATACGGAACTCGCGGTAGCCGTCGAGAGGATGCTGGCATCGCTGCCAGCCCGTGTCCTGAGGGTCAAGTTCTGCCTCTGCACCGAAGACGCCGCGTGGCGGATCGGGGCTGAAGACTTCATGGTGGCGAGAGGGGAAGCCGCACCGGCCAGGGAAGAGCGGCGTCGGCGCAGGCGAGGCCGCGACTCGCTTTCTGGGACAGATGCCGAGGGTGCTGCGACCGAGATGGAAGGCAGGACCTGGGATTCGTCGGCTGAGAAGACGTCATGAGCAATGGCTGGTGCGGTCGGTGTGGTATCCTCCGACGCGAGAGATGCCTGAGCTGGACGAGGCGTGGTCGGAGACGACGACCGCGGGGTGGGTCCCGGGCGTGGCGAGTGCTGAGCGAGAAGGCCCGACGAGAAGAAGCTGGAGTAGAAGGTTGCCATGATTGTCGAAGAAAGTGAACAGAGTCGTGCAAGAGAGCGAGCGAGAGCTATTTGAACGGACGGGTGGAGAGTGTAATACCGGTGGAGTAGCAACGGCGGAGAGCGGTGTGGAGAGAGCAGGCTCGGTTAGTAGGCGAAGCTGTGCGGCAGGGAGGAGCACAACAGTTGAGCAACAATGGTTGGGAAGGAAGATGGAGAACGTGTGAGGATGATGGTGTTGAGGGAGGAGGGAGGTTGCGTGGAGGGTTGCTCAGACGGTTTGTGCGGATTTTGTAGGAGACGGGTGAGAAGTTGAAGCGTGTGGCGTCGTCCCAAAAACCAACTCGGTTCTATAGCACGCGTAGGCGCCCGCTGCCAATCAACGCGTGTCGCGTCGCGTCGCTCTCTTGCTTTGTTCCCTCCGCATTGTCTTCCCTCCTTTGGCTTGCTTTCAATCCTCAATGCATCCAGCCTTCGTCTTCCTGGCTTGTTCTCGAGTCTGAGAATCTTGCAGCGCTGCAATAGGCCCTCGTTGTTGAACGAACCCTATTACACGCCCACATGACCATAGGAGGTGGGTGCTCGTGTCGATACTGCAGAGTTCTGCTAGATGAGAAATCGCATCAGTTATAGAGAGCGAATACTTTTGTGCAATATTTGCGAGGTTTGCGTGAGCACCGCGCTGGAGTCCGGACCTGTGCACGTACACTTCGAACCCGAATCCATACCGGTCCCTCCCGCCAACACGGGTCGAGCATACGCCATGCCGTCCACAGTCCGATTCGCAAAGCATCGCTGCGGCTGATGGGTAGGTGCCATGTGGGGCAGCATCGCAAGCGTGCGTACGGGCAGTCCCAGTCGCCTTCAGCTAGTAGTAGTACGCCGGACGCTGTCCATGCTGCCCGAGCTCGTCATGTGTGGCGTTGTTGGGACGGCTGCCCTCGTCTGCTGTCATCAACATTAATCCCTGAGGCACAATCGTCCGCACCCGGGGAACCGAGCAAGGTGGTGGTGCTGTCCGATGCATGGATAGCATATGATGTCATCGTCAGACCCCCAGTCGAAAACGCGTCTGTCCCAGCTCCAGCTCCAGCTCCGGCCTCTGCCTGTCGCATATAAACTCCCATCGCGTACCGCCCATGGAGCCCACACCCAGTTTGCCTTTGCCTCCGACCTCCCACCGCATACAACGCGTTCCAGCCAACTTCCGACGTCGTACCCAACTCCTGCCATCATGTCCAACAAGCAACTCGACCCGTACACCGCAAAGGCCGAGAACGACAATCTTTCCCCCCAGGAGAAGATCGAGGGCCTCCACTCGATTGTCAAGAACGTGAAGACCGGCATGCTCACCACCCGCTCGGCGAGCGGTCAGCTCCATGCTCGCGCAATGGCACCGGCCGGACGTGAGCACTCAGCTCTTGATCCACGCACGCTTGTTTTGACCCCCTCGTGCGGCTAGCCGTGGACCCTAACCAGGTCACCCTCGTCTTCATCGCCAACCGCGCGTCGGCGAAGTTCGACGAAATCGAGCACGACGCGCACGTCAACGTCTCCTTCTACGACGAGTCCACCACCAACTGGGCCTCGTATGCGGGTATCGCCAAGATCATTCAGGACAAGAACAAGATTGCCAAGCACTGGAGCTCCGCGTGAGTCGTCGCTGCTATAGCTCCATGCTGTCCAGCGCCCTCAACCGTTCGCCTATAGTACTGCTGCGTGGTTCGGCGACCTCGGTGATGGCGTACACAAGGGCGACCAGAACGATCCCCGCGTCGCCGTCATCGAAGTCATCCCGGACGAGATCCGCTACTGGTACGCAACCCGCGGCAAGGTCGGTCAGGCCGTCGACGTCGCTGTCGGTGCCGTTACTGGCAGGACTGCCGCGCCCGGAGAGCTTAGGACGATCACGAAAAGCGAGGTAAGCACCCCGTCCCGCGTTTGTTCTAGCCTTAGAGGCTCATGCATCATGGCTATCTTAGATTCAGCTCGTACAGGGGTTGACCTCGAAGTGAATCGGTTGTCGTTGCGATGTAGTACTGCACACTTCTGTACAATAGTCTTTGTATCATGAAATTTCAATGTATCCTTTCCAGCACGCACCACCCGCCAACTGTGATCGCATGCTGGAATATATGTGAACAAGACTAGATCTTGCAGAACGTGCATTGTACGACGAATGACCGAGGCATACAGTACCTGCACGGATGTACTGTACCATAACACACATGCGAGAGCCCAACCTGTGACTCTTGAGGTACACCAGAACAAGCAAAATAAATATTGAGACCCGTAGGTCTACCACTCCGGGAAAGCGTGTCATCCTTGTGCAGGGGCCATGCTAATCTTCTCTGTATCGTTCCAATTTTTTCGTATGTCACCCCGAAGGGGACAACAGTATCATCTGGAACAAACATGCTGTGAGCGTGTCTTTGTCTTTTGCTCAATTTGCGGGTGTGTGGTCCGAAAGGGAAGCGCTAGACAGCGCTCACTCTGGGATACAGTTACGCGCCTAAAGCGCTGAGCCCGGACCCTCGAGAGCGTGATATCCGTGGTTTCAAAGACCAAACGCGGATCGGAGAGTAGATACCATATCTGTTATCACAAAGGACATGATCGCTGTTGTTGCCGCTTGCGTGGATGACAACGGGAAATTGTCTTGACCAATATGCTTTTCGGCAGGAACGTAACGCAGAAAGCAGGACAAGGTGCACAGTATATACTGAGCGCTAGTACGCTCGTGTGCCCGTGGCATACATGGCGAGACGATGAACATCCCAATTTACAACTACAACAACGCTCAGCTATCATCTATGTAACATCGTATTGTACAATTTGCTTAGGCAGGACACCGCAGCCCGCTCTCACCACAAAACCGGTAGTGAAGTCAAAAGCGTCACATTTACTTGCTCATGCCGAGCATGTCCTTGGCCTTGTCCATCATTGAGCCCTACGACCGCGCTTAGTTGGCTCGAGCATGACGGGAGTTCAATTGGTTTGGCCTACCTGGTTCTCGTTGGAGTTGCTGCTCAGTGAATCGCCCACTTGCTGAGACGTTGATTTCTCGCTCTAAAGTCACGACACGGTGAAGAAATGCTAAGTCAACACGAATGGAGGCACTCACCTGCGGCTGCATGGTAGAGGCCAAGGAGTCGGCCGTGCCCTTCACAGAGTCTCCCACCTGCTCGGTCATGGACTTCTGCGAGTCGGGCTAATACGTACATATGAGTCCGCTGGGTATTCCGAGGACACGGCTGTCTGTAACATACCTTCATGGCCGAGGAGGCCTTGTCGGTGAACGATTGTCTGCCAGCGTCAGCCATTGTAATGGTATGATGAAACAGTGGGTCTGAGAAGTCGGATATGCGGGAGAGAGGAGAGACGGGAATGGGAACGATCTGTCGACTGGGGGTGGATTTGCAGGGCTTTTATACGCTCTCGAGCAACACATCACGAATCCTTTCACTGGAGACTTCACGTCGTTGTGAAGATGAAGGAGGGATAGGCTAGGAAAGAAGCTCGACGCACCTACGAATCCGGTAAGATACTTACCTCTTCTGCACGGATGAATGGAAGATGCATGCCGCGACAGCTGCACTGGCAAAAGTCTTCGTCATGACGCGTACAAGGCCAGCCGAGGCGTGTCTGAACAACGCGCGTGATTTCGGTCATTGACAGACGCACGTCGTATGTCCCAAGTTCTGTGAAGAGGGAAATTCCAGAAATGCGCATATTGTGAAAGCAGTATCACGAATAACATGAGCAGAACGCGGCGATGTGTCCTAGGACTCACTATAAGGGTACACGCCGCGTCAACACCTGGAGGCGAGGCTGAGAGGGCCGTGAGGAAACAACCTGAAGGGTTAGTACTATACCGTGTCATTGTATGGCTCGTTCATGCATTCAAGGTTAGAACGCACGGCTCCCAGTGGCTTCGCCGGACCCCTTTCGAGTCTCACTAAATTGAGCAGCTTGGTGGAAGGGGATCGCTCGGCGTCCCCGGCCCTGATATACGCCCCGTCGATAGGTTCCAGGCAGCACACTGGGGTATGCAAATTGTCATGGTGGCTCGAAGTCTGGAGAAAACACGATTATACGTAGACTTCCGATCCGCGAACCGTTCAAGTTGTCTTCCCGCAATTTGGCCCGACGGTGAAATTTAGGGAGGCACAGCCCCAGTTTACACGACATTGATCGTACGGTACTTCATCATAGATTTTGAGCGCGGTAACCACAACGGGAATGAGTCAACAGTAGCATATCCCGATCCGTACTAAAGCACCCACAGAGAACGCAGAGAACATAAGGCAGTTCCCATATATCTTCAGCGCATACAAGAGGGCGGTTTCGGGTAGCTCGGCGAATGCTGGAAGTGAGGGCCTTGGAAGTTGATGACCACCAGGCGTCATGGAATCGGCAGCCAGGCGAAATCTACAAGAATGGATGATCCGGCTGTCTACACATCATAGTCAATTGTCGGAGGCTATAAGAGTACAAGGAAGATAGGTGAGACACAATTAAAAGTACTACCACACATAGACAATAGAGGCCATGTATGGGCGGGGGAAGGCGATTCACCTAGAACAAGGCTGGTGGGGGTGGTGTCTTATCATCGCTACTTCTGCACCAAAAGATTGTCAGCGATAAGTGTCAAAAATGCGTAGGAATGCTGCTCACACCAGTCCACGCTCGTTTAATGCATGGGTATCTAGCATGACAATGCGGCCATTACCGATGCGCTCGACTCGATACGGAATCCAGGTGTTCTCGGATGGCCCGCGTGACAGGAACGACACTATCGCCAGTGACGGCCCTATGCACCGCACGATACGACGGGCAGATTGTTCAAAGACCCGCATCATTCGCACATGTTGCATGTCAAGTACAGAAGAAGGGAGGAAGTGATCAAAGAGCGGGTGAGGTGCTTCGGGGAAGTCAAGGTGAAGGTAGAGATATCTCAGTCGGCTGAGTGGCTCCAATGCCTTCCCTATCTCAACCTATGGTACCCTGGTATGAGCTCCACACATATGATCTTGCAGATATACACTCACCACCGGAACCTCCGAGTCCACACTTCGAGGCCTATACCGATAGATCATGAGTGTGGAGAGGTTTGGAAAGGCGTGTGAAATGAGTCGGAACAGGTCAATGTCAGCTTGGTCACCCGTAAACTCGATCTCAAGCTTGTCGAGGCGGTCTGACTGACATTGACGGAGGATCTTCGCCATCGCCGCGAAGCTGAGGATGGGTGAGCTCCACCTGTAGTCGTCCAGGATCATGCGGGTTGCATAGAGCTGGAAGAAGTAATGACGAGGCCAGCAGCGTAGCGCGAGATGACGGAGGGTGCCAGGAAGCGAGGAGTAGAGCAGATCGTCTGGGTCAGGATGGCTCATAATCAAGGTCTTCAGTTCGGGCCATGGCAAAGGACCTGCCCAACCAAGAGGACACAGCCGCATTAGTTCGCTGCCATCACGATGGCCGACGGTCAGGACGAGTTCCTGTAGAGCAGGCATCTGGCCGAAGAGATGAACAAGAGGTTTGGAGTGGTCCCAGTCCTCGCCACGGAGCAATACTCGTTTCAATCGTGGCCACCGAAATTTTGCAATCAGACTTATCGGCACGAACTCACTGGGAGCCTCCAAGGTCTCGATAGATGCTTGTACCTGCTGTTGCCCGAGAAGAACACAGAGAAGAAGGCTGTCCGCGGCGCTGTATCGGTGCTCAGGCTTGCGAAAGTCTTCAATCACTTGTCGGTAGCATGTGAGAGGCGCAGCGGTGAAACTCGGGACATTTGACGGTTTGTCCGTGTAAAGCCGTTCGGTGACCTCAAATACACGGAGACTCGGTCGAGAAAGTATGACGTCCTGCACCTCCCAAGGTACTCCGCTATCCTCCATGCTTGCAATGTATATGGCGGTAAGTCGCGGCATCTCAGATAGCGCATCGCGGAGAACTTCTGAAGGGCGGTAGTGGCGATCATCCCGAGCGGGACCCCATGGTAGCCATACTCCGAGGAAACACACTTTCCTACGATGAGTTGAGATGACATTCATTCATTCATTCGGCGAAAGATAGAACATACTGTATGTATGGCCAGAGATGACGAGGGATGAACTGCTCCCAGGTCACGCTCTCGGCCGCCTGGTAGACAGACGTGAAGAGCACAGGCTTGACGCTCTCCCTGACCCATTTGCAAGTCAACGATAGAGGTCGGAGGCCTTCGTCAGGTCGAAGCTCCTCGTATATCTGGAGCAGCACGTCGTCGTCGAGCCGCCTCAGGCGGCTACTACCACCATCACCATCACCACCATATGTGGTGTCGGTCCTGAAATAGGTGTTAGTGTTCAGATGTGCGAATCGGGCGAGAAGCGGCTCACATGGATACCCTCGCCACAGCGGCCTTACGCTTGCGAATAAGCCACATGAAACGCATGGCGGTGACCCACGCTGACGGTGCGGATTCGATATCAAAGGCAAAGCGGATTAATGGTGGTATTGAGAGGATGGTACTTAAGTACAGACGTACTTGAGTATTGGATCAATGGGTGGCACTCAGTACAGCCCTACTTGCGGCGACGAAATGATTTGTGAGTTCGCCGGCACGAGCGCTTGTGCTGAGACTCGAGTTGGACAGTGGGCGGCACTATGTGATTACACATGTTTGTACATAAGATGCGTTTCGCTTCATCCCGTTAAGAAAGGCTGCATGTGCCTCGCTGCTCCTTTGCAACCATGTTCACTGCTGCGCAGGCTGTTCCGACTCATAGCGCTACATGGATCCTGGACGTTGGAACACAGTGCATACTCAATTCTGTTTGTTTTACCGCTCATTTTATTCTCACGGTGCTTTCTGCCCTTGGGCAGTTGGGGGGCGTGAGAATAAAATGAGCGATAAAACAAGTAGAATTGAGTACGCAGACAACCTCGTGCACCTGCTTCCCACTTTGATGCAGTACATAGCGGTCACCCATCAAAACATTGTGATGAGGTAAAGACACGCCGTTGTGCCAGAATATACGATATACGCTGCCCTTTCCGGGCCCTTGTCTGGAAAACTGGACTGTCTCGGAATCCCGCATGTCGGGATCTTCGAACGCTCCTAGAAAGACACTCTCCGTAGCGGTACGTCAAGAACGTCTCAGGGGAATAAAATTGGGACTATGTACAGTAACTAACACCTATCCAATGTCCCCGCAGATCCGCTGTCAAGCTGCGATCACGCGTCCCGTGCGACAGACTAGTTGCCGATAAAAATAAGCAGGGCACTGGATGAGCGGCTCGTCATCCTGCATCGCGATCAGAGTTGCGTTGTCCTGCATCCATGATGCAGTGCATGGCTGCATCACCGACGGCTGTTGCATTGCAAGCCAACAGCATGGTCGCAAGCGTGTAGGTCCCGGGATGAGCTGATGGCTGGCTATCTGCGCCGCCTGCAGATCCGTCAGCTCTCCCTCGCTACCGACTACAAAAGGCCGTTGTGCCTGCGCCCGCAACTTTGCGCGACCGTTCATCGTCGTTCCCTCACTCACCTTCGCCTTCCCTTCTTCCCTTCGTCCAGGACCCTGGTGGTCTTCGCCCTTTGCTTTTACCCGACTACTTCTTCGGCTTCGTCCCTCAACTTTTGACCTGCGCTTCGTGCAGCTGTCAGCCCCCCTCCTTCCAAGATGACGCGCATGATTTTGCCATTCCTCGCCGCAGTGGCCACACTCGCGCGCGCGGCGCCCACTCCTCTCTTCGGCATTGACATCGGTTCTGGGCAGGAGGATAACGCCGAGCCCAAAGCAGTCTCACAGGAAGTGATTACGACGAGCCTTGAGCGCCCTGCGCTGTTCTCCCGAGCGGTGTACTGCCCTACGAAGAACGTGACGAACTGGAATTGTGGAGCGTCATGCGACGCGTTGCCAAATGTGAAAGTGTTAGCCTCGGGCGGTGACAACGGTGAAATTCCTCAGTGTACGTACCTCGCCCATGTTGAGTCCGTAGCGCTCGTGCTGACGACATTCGTCGTAGTCTTTATAGCGAGTGACCCCGACACGCAGACGATCGTCGTAGCACATCAGGGTACCGACCCTCACAAAATTCTTTCGATCGCCAATGACATAGAGTTTGGGCAAGTCGCTGCGAACAAGACACTTTTCCCTCAGACGAACAGTATGCGTTGCTACCTCTGTCGTCCGTCTTGCGACCGCGCGCTGACGTATACTCAACAGGCAGCGTAAAACTGCACGAAGGCTTTCAGGCCACGCACGGACGCACCGCGGATCTGGTCATGTCCACGGTGCAGAGCGGGCTAGAATCGACGGGGTTCAAGCGGGTCTTGGTGACTGGGCACTCTCTTGGGGCGGCTGTGGCCTCGCTCGATGCCGCGATGCTGCGCATGGCCCTCTCGGATGATGTGCAGGTGCAATCGGTGGTGTTCGGTCTACCTCGAGTCGGGAACCAGGCATGGGCGGACCTCTTCGACTCTTTAGTAAGTCGACCAGTCGGACCAGCTAGCTTGTGTCTATGTGTGTTCGAACTACTCACCGTCCTGAACACTGCTAGATTCCCGATTTCGCCCACGTTACGAACCAGAAGGATCCTGTGCCTGCTGTACCACCGCATGCGTTAGACTTTCAACACCCTCAAGGCGAGATCCATATCACGGCTGTCGATAAAAATACCGGGAATGCCACTATGGTAGCATGTCCTGGCCAGGAGAATCAGGTGAGCCTGTCACTTCCGGACGTCAACAAGACGTATTGATCCTAACACGATCCCAGAACTGCTCACCTGGCTTCTCCATCGCCGATATCGTTGAGCTCTCGATACCCAACCACCTTGGCCCTTACTTCTCCGGGATATCCTTCGGAGATAAGGCATGCACGGCCTAAGGATATTACCGAGAGAGAGACGAATGCCAGCGCGTGCAAGTTCGCGAGCTAGATGAATGGCTGGGATGGGTTCAGTCTTGTCGCGCAGATACCCTGACCCTTTAGCATCATAGGCATACGAAGGTTAATCGGTGATTTCTTAGCAGCACTGGTGATATAATGGAATGATAATGGGATGGACCAGGGCGTCTGAGCGCGAAGCCGACTGGGATGCCTAGAACAGACAGGGCGTGTCATCACTCGACCGTGCTGTGTCTCGATCCCTCGTGATACTCAACACCGGCGTCCGCTGTGGTGGACATCGGGGTAGCGGGTGCTGACACCCTCAAACGGATTCGATATGAGAGTGGCCATGCAGAGCGTAATTATAACTCGGGAAGCCAAGGCACGCGAACGACATCGCAACATCGCCCCATGGTTCGACGTTGAACGTTGAATATTAAGCAAGGAGGTGAGAATTCAGAGAGTGAGTCTCGAGCTTGAATAAGGTTAGTGAGAGGGGTAGACGAGGAGGGACACTGGCGNGCCCTNTCCGCCTACAGCCGGCGGTACTGCGATCCAGACTGTTGGTCGCCTAGCGCGCGTNCGGGGTAATGACTTCAAGCTCAAGACGGCTGCCCGTTTCTGACTCGACCTTGTCCCCCTCTCCTTCTCCTAATACCCTCATGCTCTCCTCTGGTCGCGCTCGTCTACACGCTTCTACAGCAGTGCTCTCTTGTGGCCCAAAGAGAACTATAAAGAGTGCAGGGCTAGTGAGGTGAGCGACGTTCACCTCCGTTGGGCTTCCTGTCTAGGCCCTCTGCGCAGATACTGAGGGTGTAGGATTCGCATCGTGATATGCCTCGACCGGACTTGGATTCCTTCATTACGCACGCGTCCGTGGTCCACTGATAAGTCGGCTCAGCTCCTCCGCCGTCCGCCGCCCGTGCAATAGAATTGTGAAGGTGCTATTGCACGCGCCGCGGCCAGTGCTAGCGCTTCGCAATGATGCTGTCATATTGCTCGCGCTCCTAGCCTCACACCGGGTCGACGGCCTGTCCCCAAGCTGCCATAGTGTAGTTGTCTCCCTCCTTTTTGCCCGACAGATGGAGATTACGGGTCATTGAGCTGGCCAGTCGAGTCATGCATGCTGCAGAGCAAGAGGCCAAGCGACGCCACAGCGGTCGATCGCGTCCCAAGTAGGCATATATGCCCGCGGAATAAGCTGCTCCTGTTCGCGCTCTCTGCAATCGATGCACCCTCTTCTGCGCCAACCTTCTCCGCGGTCCGCTTGATGCGGCAGCCCAGCTCCTGTAAGCATGTGTCCTGAAGTTCCTTCACTAATGCAACGTGTCCCTGGTCCAGCACGCGGAGCTCCCATTCAACGGCTCTGCTTCCTCGATATTCCTGTGAAGCGCAGCGAGGAGAGCCTTCATATATAAACAACCCGAAGCACAGACAGGCTCCTCCACAACAGTCCCGCAACATGGCCTCCTCCGCTCAGTCGCATGCGTCCCTTGTAGAATTTGGTCAGAAGCATGTGACCAAGGGTCTTGGTCGCGTAGTCGAGGCGGTTATTACCAAGGCAGAGGGATCCTACGTCACCTTCGGGGATGGAAGACAGATGCTCGACTTTACATGCGGTATCGGCGTGACGAACCTTGGTAGGTTTATCTTATGCTCAATCCTAACCGCGAATGTCGTCATGACGGTCCGGCCCTAGGGCATTGTCACCCGAAGATTAGCAAAGCCGCTGCCGACCAGTGCATGAATCTGGTCCACGGCCAGGTCAGCTCAGTCTCGCGCTCATGGTCTGACAGTTCAATCACGACTGAGATGGAACATAGTGCAGCATTGCCTTCCACGGCCCTTACCTTGAGCTCATCCAGAAGCTCCTGCCGATGATGCCTCACCCTTCGCTGGACTCCTTCTTCTTCTGGAACTCCGGCTCTGAGGCAGTGGAGGCGGCGATCAAAATGGCGCGCACTTTCACAGGCAGGCAAAACATCATCAATATGCAGGGTGCATACCACGGACGGACGTTCGGAGCGATGGCCGTCACCAAGAGCAAGACCATTTACAGCGAGGGCTTCCACCCTCTCATGGTACGTTCCTTTTTCTGATCCAAAAGGCAATCGCGGCTCAAATTCATGTCGTAGCCCGGGGTATTCTCACTTCCGTTCCCCTACTGGCATCAACTCGGAGTGCCCGTAGACACACCCAGCTCGAAAATGTCCGAGATGTGTCTCAACCAGCTGTCTCTTCTTCTCTCGCAGGCCACTGCGCCGCACGATACCGCCGCGATTTTGGTCGAGACTGTCATGGGCGAAGGAGGATACGTGCCCGCCCCGCCCGAGTTCCTCAAGGGCCTGCGGGAAATATGCGACAAGCACGGGATCATGCTCATTATCGACGAGGTACAGAGTGGCTACGGCCGCACCGGCAAGAACTACGCCATCGAGTACTCGGGCGTGCGGCCTGACATAATGATCACCGCGAAGGTCAGTCTGTCACCACTACGGTGTTCGCCATTCTCGCTGATCTAATGATACGACAGGGGCTAGCGAATGGCTTCCCACTTAGCGGCGTCATCAGCCGGAAGGAGCTTACGGACAAGCTCAAACCTGGCTCAATGGGCGGTACCTACGCTGGTAATGCGGTCGCCTGCGCTGCCGCCGTCGCTGCCGCGGACGTCATGAAGGAAGAGAACATCCTTGACAACGTCAATGCGCGGTACGTCCATTCCTCTCACCAAATCATGTCGCGCTTGCCATAGTGATGCTCGAACGTCCTTGGTAACTTTCAGGTCCAAGGAGCTCTTCGCCGCTCTTAACGCCCTGCGTGCCAATCCCAAGGTCGCACCCGCGATCCTCGACGTACGTGGGCAGGGTCTCATGGTCGCCGTCGAGTTTGCGTCGCCCGTGGGCACTGGCCCGTACGACGCGTTCCGCAACCCGTCCATTCCCGAGAAGCTCGCGAGTCGGGTTGCGAAGCGGTGCGTGGAGAAGGGCCTGCTCATCTTGACGACGAGCGTGTACGAGGTCATCCGGTTCATCCCCGCGCTCAACATCTCGAAGGAGGACCTTGCGAAGGGATGTCGGATCTTCGCTGAGGCGGTCGAGGAGGTCGTAAATGAGGCCTGAACGTTTCATTACGCACAGCTACACGCAGGGGAGGCGACAATAGCGGAGGGCCATATATAAGGAGCCGTGCAAGAGTAGATGATACAAAACAAACATCAAAGATGTACAAGTAGAGACTGGATTCGTTCCGTGCGACCGTCATCGTCCCACTTGACTTGTCAAGTCATTAGCAAAATCGCGAGGCGACATATTGAGACATACCTTCGCAGGCGCTCTTTCGTTCGACGTGGTGCGTCGCCTGGCTTTGCGATGGCAAATCTACTCAGGCGGCAATTTAAAGTTTTCGAGCTTGCTTTGCCTCTGCGTAGCGAGTCTTACGAAGGGTTGTCCTTGCAGCATGCGGTGGGGCTTGTGAATAGCCACATACATCGTGTTGAAGAAGTTCTGGCAAAGCTTGTTGAGCTTCAGAGGCCACTGGCAAGGCATAGCGACTTACCACGCCGAAGATCCACGGTTTGTAGTTCAGCTTGGTGTTGTCGCACAGGAGGCCCTCACGGTATCGTTGATGGGGTGCGTAGGGGTTGCGGGTACACAGGAAGGGGTCAGCCTCACCATGCACAATGACAGTGCCGCCATCCTGCCCCAGGAAACGATACTCGATCCAGTACGAGTTGTCCCATTGCGCATCAGGCACGATGAAGGGAGCACCGCTGTTGGTAGAAGGGGCAACTGCTAGTCGTTGATTTTCCGGGCACGGAAAAAGAACAGTCTGGATATGCTTCAAAACTGGTCCCGGGACGTGGGACAGACTGGAACCTATACAGTAGAAGCAGACATGTAATGAGTACACCGAGATCGGATGACGTCGACGCGCCCGACTCTGGGTAACCTACCAGTATCCAGGACAACATGTATCCCATCAGTTCTGTTCAATGCTGACTTCAAATCTCCATTGAGAACGTCCTCGTAACGTCCAGTAGCCTTGCGCTTCACAAGCTTCATCCCTACGAGGGAGACAATACAGAGATGATAGAGCTTCGGCACAACTGTCCCATTGATTGGAACGATGGCGATACGTTTGGACCACCCCGGATCAGCTGTTGGCCAGTAATTCCAAGCTATCCAGTTTTCGAGACTGGGGAATTGGGTGAGCTAATGCTTGATTGGTATACATACAGTATGTGGATCACTTACAGACTGGCAACTGGCGAACGCAATGCCATGTAGGTGATCAAGTAGTTGGCGTTCTTAGGAGATCGAGGAATGCAAGTCAATAGTCAGTACACGGTATAAACGTGATGATGCGCTGTGACTTTGTAGAGCCGTTTGTTGCCTACCTCATAGCCATGTCCTGGTTTGACGGCACCCTGGAGTGCGCGAAGAAAGCTCTAGAAGCGACAAGTAGTGTCAGGAGATAGATACGTTCGGAAGCTGAGTCGCAGGATCGAGTAGATACCTGAGCGGTGTCGCCGTACTGCTCGAAACCAGTCTGGTAGCTGATTATGAAGGTGAGGACGATGTTGCTCTGCGGAGCTCATGCAGATGATACGCACTCTGACAGCCCCGTGCCAAGAACTCCGTCATACCTGCTTCGGTCTATGATAACTGACCGCAATAGCACATCCGAAACGGAGGGAAACCTTGAGCGTCGTGGCAGCTTCTCGCATTGCGGGTACCCAATTGAAGGAATCTTCGATTATGGCATCATAAGATTCTGGTTGGAGAGCGACAACTGAAGATCTCGGAAATCAGACCAGAATTAGCCTATAAAATAAAAATGGAGACATACGAGCCGTCGAGTGACCCTCCAAGTATTTTAATCTGTAGCACGGAACGTCACGCAAGTATGAGGCCTCCATGCCGCCAGGGAGAAGTTTGACGGTGGCGTCGACAACCGGATGGAGCAGCACAGTATGTACCGGCCTTGTCAGGCCATTATGTTTGTCTCTTATATCGTCTTTGGCCCAAGCACGCCCAGAGATTTGGAATTCTGGTTGGAGAGGCCGGGGCGGCAAAGACGGGTTGGGTCCACGAGCCTGAGGGGGATTAGGTCCGGGCTGCGGAGCGTGAGGAGGGTCAGGTCCGAACTGCGGAACCCAATGGGGGTGATGCCCCCGAGGATCCGCCTGCGATTGCAAACCAACGGTCTCATGCTTTCGATCTGTCTTGCGCCTCAGAGACTTCGAAACACCTTGACCCATGATAGAATCCTGCACTGCGGTTGGTGGCTGAGCGTGCGCAGGCGGCATACTCCGGGGCGACGCCCCCTGGGCGGAGACAACATATTTGATGTATCCTCTGCCAAGTAGCCAGCCAGCTAGGAGATCAATGATGGTTAACTCCCTGCATACTAGACAAACAGACAGGCAACAGACGTTAAGCAGCTTCCTGGTTAGACTGTCAGTGGGTTCACAAGTATGCACACTTGATACCTCTTACCCGTGTCCAACAGCACTCTGAATCTACTTTCCTGAACTGTACGTCTGATCAACCTCTGATCCGCCGGTGGCACAGGTTGGTCAATGCGCTGTGAAGTGGTGCCACATCGTCAACGAGCCCACTGTGAGCATTGGCACTTTTGGCACTTACAATGTGCATCAATTACCCTTGCAATTTGCAGGCATTGGCGAGATCACGTAGCTCCCGCACTGGAGGTGAAGTAAGCAAAGAGAACTGTCCATCGCTGTAGTCCGCAATACGCCCGGGATCAGCCCGGATATGAGTATGGTGGCCTAAGCCCATGTCCCTCATGTCTGTTGCGCTGTCTCGGGTGTATGCTCTCGCACGGTCGTCCCACTTTGGTGGGACATCCTATGATACACGACACTGAGTCTCTATTTATTGAATATCATGGGGATGAAACGCATACCTGAGGGTCTACGAGAGTGGCGGTCGGGCTAGCGGGGGAGCTGTCTGGGTCAATACCCATGTCTTGAGTTGTGTCAGTGTCCATACTATCGACTGGTGGGTCCGCCGAGTAAGGCAATGGCAATCCGAATCTATGATATAAATCCCAAACACGCTACATTCCCATTGGATGCAGTGAGATCCATGGTACGACTGAGACATGATATTACGACATACACATTCTGCAGCGGATGCAGGCTCGGGAGGCGTGAGTAGCACAAATGGCTTGGGGAGCTCAGTCGCGAGGTGAGACAGAGATGCCATATTGCTGTATAATGTAATCAGATGAGCCATGGAGTGATGAAATGAAGCAACGCACATAGGAGATCAGGAAAGATGCCGTGGCGGAGGATTCGTGAACGGTGAGTGTTGGGTTTGGAGAGTCTTCACGGTCAATCGTGCTCCTCTTTAAACATCGGGAGTCGAGATGATATGGCACTCTGAGGTCTAGATCAGGGTCGGTAGGGTAGAACACGACAAAGCCGCCGAAGACGGTATGGTACGTTCTCACAAGGCACGACAAGAAGTGCACCTGACAATGCTGCACATGGGGCATGAGCTTGGCAGCGATAATTACAATACATTCCTCATCCCGCGAAAGCCGCTTTCAGCGCGACAACCATTAGCAGAGGCTGGCGACAAACCACGAGTTGCACTAGAAGCATCACTGTATCAGGTCAGACGCACAGCCCCAGCTCACAGACACATTTGACAAAATCACGAAGCAGCATGTTGAACTTGTTCTGCAAAGCTGACAAAACAGAGAACTGATGACAGGACAATTGTTGGAAGAGCAGAATCTCTTCAATGAAAAGGGTCAGGGTAGTATATAGCGCCCCATCGATTCACGAACGGCGGTCCTTCATCACCATCATTTCTTCAGAGATCGTCAACATCACGAGGTCTCACAGGAAGAAGACGCAGTCAGAGTACTCACGACATTCTGAAGTTCCCGAGAGCACCTGGCACCAATTGGACAGAAGCTCTGTCGTTGGTGTGATAAACCCTGTAGGGTACCCATTCATTGGCTGACTGTCTCCGCATTAGAAACGAGATGATCGCCAGCGACGGCCCGAGGGAACGTGCAAGGATATCAGCGGATTGCTCGAACACTTTCATGATTTGAGCATGTTCTTCCGGGTAGGTTGGATTGAATACGCCATATGGATAAGACGCATCGTAGAAATCAAGATATAGGAAGAGGAGCTTCAGGTGGACGAGCGGTTCCAATGCCTCACCTATTTCTCGCTATTGTATGTCAGCATCTGTACGCAGAGGATGATATAGCTGAGCACCTACTACTGGGACCTCGATGGCGCCTCGAGGTCTGTGACAATGGACAGTGAGGCTGGAAAGATTTGGGAAGGCAGACAGTATAAGCCTGAACAGTTCAATGTCGGCATGATCTCCTGCTCCTGCGAACTCGACATCTAGGGTGTCAAGGTTGACACACTGGCATTGAAGCAGAATTCTGACCATGTCGAACGAGGTCAAGATAGGGGAGCACCAGCCCAGATCGACCATCACAGCGCAACTCTCGTCCAAGGCATAAATGTAATGGCGAGGCCAACAGAGCAGCCCGAGATGACGCAAGGTAGTAGGAAGCTGAGAATAGGCTGGGTCATCCGGGTCTGGGTGAGCGACAGTCAATCGCTTGAGATCAGGCCACGGCAAGGAGCCAACCCACCCAGGAGGACAAAGGCGCAGTAAGTCTGTCCCCTTGGGATGAGCTAGCTCAAGCACAAGTTCTTGTAACGCCGGCATGCCACCGAAGAGCTCGACGAGAGGTCTATCGTGTTCCCAATTCTCGCCACGGAGTGATAATCGCTTTAGGTGTGACCAATGAAACTGCACAAGCAGGGTGTATGGGAAGAATTCGCTGGGGACCTCCAGGCTCTTGAGGGAATCGTGCACCTGCAACTGATTGAGAATGACACAGAGCAAGGCACTGTCAGATGGACTGTATCTGGAGGTGTGGTAGGTATGCATAACTTGTCGGTAGGACGTGAGGGGTGCGGCACGGAAGTATGGGATGGTCGAAGGTTGATCTCTGGAGATGGAGTCGCTGACCTCGAAGACCCGTAGCCACAGAAGGGATAGAATGGTAGCCAGAGCAGCCCAGGGTACACCACGGTCCATCATATGCGGTATATAGATGGCTGTAAGTTGTGGCATCTCGGACAAAGCTTGGGGTAAAGGGAACGGAATGTCGCAGCAGTCAACGTGTGAGGGCTTCATCTCCGGCCATTCACCATAAAAGTATAGGTTCCTCTTGAAGCTCAGGCAATGCAACTGGAGTTCAAAGGATTCATACGTACTGTATGTATGGCCAGAGCTGACAAGGGACAAACTCCTGCCGGATCAGTCCTGAAGTTTTTGTGAAGGATGATCTGAAGAGCACGGGCTTGACACTCTCCCTGACCCACTTGCAGGTCAGGGAAAGAGGTTGAAGACTCCCATTGGGGAGAAGCTCTTCGTATATTTGATGCAGCACGTCGTCGTTCAGCTGCCTCAAACTAGGCGTGACCTGTATGTCAGGGCTGATATTCGGATAACAGCAATGAGCAAGGCATTGCTTACAAGGAGGGCCTCATGATGAGCTTACGCTTGCGGATAATTCTCCCGCAGTGCATAGGAACTCATAGAAGTAGGCGATGAATGTACAGAACCGAAGGCAAAAGCAACGCAGGCTGGGTAGGTTTCTGAGAGAATGTTGGATCTGAATCGCTTGATTATTTATGTAAGCTCCCCTTCCAGATATGTACTCCACTTACTTATGCTTACTTGCGCCATCTATGTAATACACTTTCTAGCGCGGTGGCTTGGCCGTTTGCTCGGAGGACCTAGTGGTTGCCCCAGCGAGCAGATCTGCGATGCTGAACACTGTGTGTCCTGGCTGGCCGTCCTCGTACGATTGTTGCTTTTTAGTTACTTTCGGTTTTTTCCAGGGAGCGTTGGTTCACTTTTCTGAAGACAAAATACCAGACAGAAACAGTGAGTGCATAGCTTCTACATCCGATGCTGCGGGAACTTATAGACGTTCCATCATTCAGCGACGACACCTTGGATCGCATTGGTATCATGTGACAGAAACTCAACCAACGCCTCTATGGAATACAACATATTTACGCTAGCCCAGGAGAAAGGTGCCGTTGCAGGGGTAGGTGGCCCGCCTCGCTTTCCCTGCTCGTACCTCACATCATCCTGCAGCTTCTGTACTCGCTCCATTCCGTCACCTGTACCATCAACGAGGAGTACTCAGATCCCGCCAATTTCAATCAGATCATGGATATCTTCGCGACCAAGTCGCTTACCATGTCCCAGTACGCACTTTTCACTCTCCATCTTCATTACGGAGGAAGGGAACAATTTTATGCCGCAGATTGATCGAGGACGAATTTCATGCAAACGAAGGCGACTCTTCAAAGTACTACTGGTACAGCCCGCAGTTACCATAAAAGGCATGCTAGACACCCGGAGTCCGGATTCCGTACGCCCGCGCCTAAGAATGTGACTTTCGGTGACTCTAGGCGCCCGCGTCTCGCGTCATAGTGACTACCATGAATGAAAAGTTTGAGTCCATAGTGCTGAGCTCCATATATGTCCATATGGAGCCATTGAACGTTTGAACCACGGAAATCCCACCCTCAAATAATGAGATACCCATCTCCATGCAGAGCCATTGTTAGGACGCGTGCCACCGGTGGGCAGAGGGAGAACGAGCGGAAGTCCGAAGGGTTTCCGAGGGAGATACCGGAGTATCCGGGGCACGAGTGACGGGGACTTCGGCGAAGCTATTGGCAACGCCCTGAGCGATCTCATCTAAGTGTCCCCTATTTACTAGAGGGCACCGACAAGAGGGACGGAGGGGTGACGGAGGACCGACGGATGAACGAGCGGAGTTCCGGCGAGAGGTCGGAAGGGACAGGAGGATAGATTAGAGCAGAGTAAGTACAGAGTAAGCAACGAGGTAAGCAACAAGAATCCGAACTGAGGCAAAGGCTACTACCAGTGCGCCTATATATACTAATGGCCCTACTAGTATCGTAAGAAGTCTCACGTCATTAGTATCGGAACTTCCGGTAACCCGAGTCCCTTGATGTCACACAGGCTCGGGGATCCGGTAGGTCCGACACCCTATGACGTAAGACAAGACGAAGGGAATAAATCAACAGAGGCGGGTATGACGCCATAGAAGAAAAGTGCTAGACAAACTACTTAAAAGGTAAGGGCGTAATTCCCGTCGGAGTTTCCGTGAAGTCCCAGCGAAAACCCGTCGGACTTTCGAGGGAAGGGCCCTTCAAGTCCTTCGGGGCACGGGACGTGACAGCCATATGAAAACTTTCTCACGCTTTCCTGCAGCCGCTGTTGAAGCACAGTGTACCAGAACTTTGAATGTACCATACTATATGAATGTCTAGCTAATTGGCTATCAACCTTTGCGGTCCTAGGATTATTGTGTGAGATATTGACATCAGTTGCATTTGGCCATGGATGCTGATTGATGCCCACAGAGGCGTTGAGGCCACGGAGACGCCGGTCTCCATATGGAGAATCAGTGATTTCCTGAAGTAGGCGCCCACGCGAGCCGGTAGGCGCCCGCGCGCCCTAGTTGCACGCGCTTGAGGTCACACATTGTAACGGGCTGGTCACCCGGAGTCACACGGGCCGCGTTTACCGACCGTTTCGCTTCGTTTCGTTTCGTCTTTCGGCGTGCAGCTGGACAGGCCCTTAGAAGTGGGTCGCTCAACCAGTGAAAAGCGCAAGGCGCCTCGTAAAGTACGGCGCGGGTGGTGTGCGTGATTAGCAGCACTCAGTCGCGCGGCGGATGTCGCATTGATAGTGATTGCATCACTCATGGTAGAGAGCTCGTGAATAAGGACGATAGCGAGAGCGACAGTACAATACCTAGAACTAGAAGTACACATCAACGGAGCACAGTGTGCATGCGTACCACCGTGCCGCGCAGGGCGCAGGCGACATACGCACCGAGCTATATCCATCCAACCGTCCGTCTAAAAAGTCCGCCACAAACCATATCGTACACGGCCCCACCAACGCCCGTACCTGGTAGACCCTGCCGAGACATGCCTAGAGCTCGTCAAGACGTCTCCTCTGCTACCGACGTCGGTCGGTTCGCGTCGTCATGGCCATGCCACTCGTCATCACCGAACGCGCGCCGTTGCCTCCGTCGTCGCGCGAACTTGAGGTACCGAGAGAACCGCGCTGCGGCGGTAGAGAGCGGACGGGCCGCCCCGGGCATGTGTGGGGGCTCGAGGTGGTCGCCGTCATCGCTCGCGGCCATCATCGTCTGCAGAGCATGGAAGTCTAAAGGAAGTGTGAGACAGATCGCTTCGTGGGAGCGCCTGCGATATGCATACCTTGTCTGCAAATCGGGCAGCTGCTGGAAAGCTCAAGCAGCCACTGATCCACGCAGTCGCGGTGGAAGCGGTGGTGGCCCTCGCACGGCAGCACGCGAAGGTCGTCGCCCTCCTCGAAGTCAACGATACAGATCGGACAGGTCTCGCGTCCAATCGCGTCTGGCACGACGTCTTTCTCCCCGCCGGACACGGCTTCTGTGGGAGGTTTCGGCGGACGCCGGTTGACCTGTGGAACCTGCGACGATGAGCTTGCGCGTTGAGATGCGTCGTCGGGGTCCTGCCGCTCTGTGCGCGAACGAAGTGCTGATGCGGGTGCGACGGAGGGCGAGTCCATCGCTTTTCCGTCCCCGTCCATCTGAGTGGCGACTATCTGCCACTCCCTCAGCTCGACATCTACACCCTGCGCCTCACGAGCCTCCCCAGGCACAGCCACGGTTGAAGCCACATAGGGCAGCTCCTGCACGTCCGTACTCTCGATGTCCTTCGCGGCGGTAGGCACGGCGACTTCGGCAGGTGCGTCCGCACGGCCGAACTTGACAACGGGAAACGTGTCGAGGATAGCGCGGGTAAGGCCCCTAGCGCGGCTCTGTGCTCCGAATCCCCCCTGGGCGCCGCCCAACGCTCCTGCGTCTGCGGTCCGAGGGCCGTACCGTTCGGGATGGCGGATCGCACGTATGGCCTATACATAGCACGTAGCACAGTCAGCAACCACGAAGCACAGACTCTATTATTGTTAGTTAGGAGGATACGCACCCCGGATATGATGACGATGCAGAAGAGCGCGGAAACGCAGCCTGTGATCGCATAGAGAATGACCCTAACACCGGAGATCAGTACGATGCACCGTAAGTGAGTAGCATGATACGACGCACATGGCCAAACTCGTATTCGTGCTCTTGTTTGGTGAATCGCCATTTCCTCCGCCACCGTCAACACTAGTTGTCGAACCAGACTCCGTGCCATTGGTTGTTGCGTTCCAAGCCATCAGTGTCGCGAATATGTAGCCCGGCTCTGTCAAGCCACCTTTTTCCACCGCGGTCTCTATGACACTTGCGGAGTCGTTGAGGAGCGTCGGGCTGTACCAGTAGTACTTTGAAGAGTCGCCTTCGTTTGCATGAAATTCGTCCTCGATCAATCTGCGGGATAGAATTGGTCACTTCCTCCGTAATGAAGACGGAGAGCGAAAAGTGCGTACTGGGACATGGTAAGCGACTTGGTCGCGAAGATATCCATGATCTGATTGAAATTGGCGGGATCTGAGTACTCCTCGTTGATGGTACAGGTGACGGAATGGAGCGAGTACAGAAGCTGCAGGATGATGTGAGGTACGAGCGGGGAAAGCGAGGCGGGCCACCTACCCCTGCAACGGCACCTTTCTCCTGGGCTAGCGTAAATATGTCGTATTCCATAGAGGCGTTGGTTGAGTTTCTGTCGCATGATACCAATGCGATCCAAGGTGTCGTCGCTGAATGATGGAACGTCTATAAGTTCCCGCAGCATCGGATGTAGAAGCTATGCGCTCACTGTTTCCGTCTGGTATTTTGTCTTCGGAAAAGTGAACCAACGCTCCCTGGAAAAAACCGAAAGTAACTAAAAAGCAACAATCGTACGAGGACGGCCAGCCAGGACACACAGCGTTCAGCATCGCGGATCTGCTCGCTGGGGCAACCGCTAGGTCCTCCGCGCAAACGGCCAAGCCACCGTCGACACAACTGCAGAACAACCCACCTTGTTGATCCCGTTGCTGAACGCACCCACTAGCTGATAGGATACGGTTTCATCGTAGAAGCCTTTTGGGTACCAGAGGAGACTGATGCTGGATACATCGGTGATATTGAGCCCGGCTGCTTGCGCGACGTTGGTCTGATTGGTCGGCTGTGCTGGAATGTAGGCCTGTACGGAGGCGACCAGGAGTGCCAGAAGTGATACAAGAGCAGTGGTAGCCCAGCAGTGCAGCATTGTGAGATGATATTGGATCGAGAAGCAAACGCAGGCGTCAAGCTCTCTGGTTCCTGGTTCCTGTTGTTGAGGGATGGCGAGCAGTCAGTCGGGGACCAGCGCAAGTCGATTACTTGAAGAAAGAGCGGAGCGAGCTGCGAGATGGCGGGGGAAGAAAGCTGATGAGAAACGAGAGGAATGTATGCAGAGTGGCCTGGGAGTGGCGAGCACGAGACGTCTCCGAAGCCGTAGGAGCAGCCTGGAGGAGGGGTGCGGGGAACGGCACGATGCCGGCCTGGCAAGATTGGCAAGTCGCACGAGCCGGCCGCTATAGCCGACCGCCGCAGACTGTCGAGAGAGGATTGCAAATGATGTGAAGCCGGGGCTGCGTGTTCAGACAGTGGTCGTGTATGAACAGTACCAATGTTCGTCCGAGGATCCAGAGAGATGCTGGTGGTTCCTGTAGGAGTGCTAGGCTTTCAGCATGCAGGTCCGCCACTGTAACGGAGTAACGGAGTCTGGGCACAACTCCATGTCTACAAGCGCTCGTAGAGGATCCGTTCACGGTCAACTTCGTGACTTTACGCGACATTCTGCTTTCTTCCAGACGTCATCGGCTCATATCACATACCTCGCCAGCGTTGCATCAGACTCCTGAGCTCTTGGTACGATGTTGTGTTGGTCAACGAACCTTGCCAAACGTACGTGCAGGCGCAGAAAGTCGGCGAACAAATCCAAGTGAGCAAGCTGCCAGATCCATACTCCTCATGCATATCAAGCACCAATACTCACATGTACTGACATTCAGGCCACGCATAATCAGTCTGCGGCGCTTAGACGACGACGTGTTGTTTGAAATATTCGAGGAGCTCCGGCCTAAGCAAGGCCTCCGACCTCTATCCTTGACCTGCAAGTGGATTAGAGAGTGTGTCAAGCCCGTACTCTTCAGATCGATACGTCAAGCATTCAACCGGCTGACATGGATTGATTTTCTGCCTCGCGAGCTCTGGCATTACGTACAGTGCGTTCTTCGCATTGCATTGACATGGTCGCATTTGAAGTCTGAAGCTTCGTCACGATAACAGGAGCATTTTATTCTACGACAGCCTCATGCACATGGAACGCCATGATGCCTCTTTCTCTCTGTTTCTGGCCCTCTCCGATATGCCGCGACTGGCTACAATCCGCATCACACAAAGTTGGGCCACCGGAGTGCCTTGGGAAGACCTAGCCGCCATGCTCTCCCAACCAGGCCTACGCACTTTTCATGCCAATGAATTCCTCCGCACGGACGAATCCTTTGAGTTCGCGGACTTCACGGTTGCGCCACTCACTTGCTACCGGCAAACAGTCGAAGACTATCGCAGACATCGGTACAGCATCCCAGACAGCGCACTCCTCTGTTTCGTTGTCGTTCAGTCGCAGGTACAACAATCGCTCGAAACCCTAGAGGTTCCCAGCGAGATCGTTCCAGTAGATCTGCTTGCCCAGTTCTGTTGGCCCCGTCTCAAACGAGTCTCACTTCGTGGAGAGAACTGGGATTACCACAAACTGCTTGTGGATATTCTTGCCCAGATGCCCGCCTTAGAAGAACTCGTCTTGACCCTCGCCCACCGCGTTGGGTCGGACCTAGTCCGATTGTGTCCTCCCGACTGGGCAGGATCTGATCTACCCTGGCCTCAGCTCAAGGCACTAGTTGTGACCCATCCAGCCCGCGACGACCCGCTCTATGCACGACTTCCTAGCTCTTTGTGTCGGCTTACACTGCGCTGCTGGCCTCGCCATTACTTATACCCGGACAGCACCATCAGGGATTTCGGATGGGACTCGCCCGTACTTAGCTTCTTCGATATGGCAAATATCCTGCGCCAATGTCCATCGAACCATCTCGATACGCTAGAAATCGAGTTTGTGGGAGATCAGGCGGACATCGAGCTGTTCAGACTCATCTCACGCGCTTTTCCGAATCTGTCCAGCCTCACGGTATTTCGCTACAGACCTGTAGGCGTGGTCGAAACCCCAGAGGTATGGGTTCAGCGACTCTGTGGTGGACAAGCTAACCTCAGTGTATCGTAGAACGCGATCGGGGAGGCGCTCAGACCGCTCTCCCGCTTGAAATACCTGTATCTACATCTTGACTACCCCGACGCACCTGATCTACTCGAAGCTCACCTTCTTCCAACTAATGTAGTCAGAGAGCAACATGCACGGATTAGGAGGATATTCGAACAATCTGCCACCAGGATCACACACTCCCTCGGGTCATCGCTGACGATCGTTTCCTTCCTGTTACGTGGGCCGTCCCTAAACGACTGGTACCCGTTCCGCGTCGAGCGCACCTCCGATGGACGTGTTGTTAGCGTTCGCTCCGATCCACTCGCACTCATTCGGTGTGGGCTGACGTAAGCAGACGAATTTGAACTTCTCAACGTGCGTCGTTGACGATCGTTGTGCAGAGACAGCGATGACCAGGCGCCGATGATACAAGTTACAGGCGCAACGTAGTACTATGCTGCGAACTCTTGCGTTTCGTTCCTTGTACTCTTTGCTCCAATGGTCGACCGCTTTGCGGTAGCTCGTCCAGGTATCCAGTCCTCTGGCAATCACCCTGCTGTGATGAACTCCACTAGTTCTTGTTATCCACCTCTAAAATTCGGAACTCCCGCTCATACCCTGCCCGAAAATAGCGCATCTGAAGCGTTGCGGATGCATCACAATGGTTCAAGTATTGTCAAGCATGGGTTCTCTTATCGGCCGCTAGACCGATGTTCGCTAGTTATGTGTTTTTCTCCGAGGCAGTAATCATATGCCAAGTGCTTCAAGTTTCAAGAATCGTTCTATTGTTGTTCGTTTTTGTTTCTAGGCCCGGGCTTCTGGGCAGAGACTTGTCTTCTCACAGCTTTTGTCACCCAGTGCGCATCAGCGCTCGTACCGATTCCACTCCAGCGTGGAATCATATCGGAATCACGAATCTGCTTCGCATACAACATCTCCTGTTGTTCTTGTTCTCACGTTGTTGTCACTTCTGACAAAGGCGTGGACGTTGTCTCTAGGCATAGTTTATTGTAACTTATTGTGTAGTATAACGACACGGTTCTTGGCTTGTGGCATGCTAGTATATAGTAGAGGACTGACGGAGGACAACTTTAAAGCCCTAGCATCATCGGTCCCCGAACTGCAGTATCTCTACCTATCCATTACATCCTCGATTATATCCGACTCAGCTGATCAACATGGCGTCTCACCGGCACCCTCCACAACAGCTCAACAACCCGGTGGTATTGTTAACCAACCCTGCACCCTCTTCGGCTCTCAATCGCGTACGTGATCACGTCAATCTTACCTGATTCATCTCTCAATAGTGTGGTTCTCTGCCCCTCATAGCGTCTTTGGGATTTATGTTGCAGGTTTGGGCAGCCGCATCCTGACCAGATGGTCACTGTGGAGGAAGTTTTTACTCCGCACCTAATCTCCTCTCCTCCTCGTGTTTCTCCCTCAAGTCGTACCGCTACTCTTGTGGATGTTCGGGTGTGTACATCGGCATATGAAGTTCCAAGCCTCTGCGGTCGCTGGAATCCTTCACACTGGCATACAGGACTCGCCGCGCAAGTGGCAACAGGGACATCATGAGCAAGATCGTGCTCTCTCAAGGGAGATGGCAGCACTACAGCTTGGTCACCGCACGAGCATCAGAGCCGAATCAAGTGTTCAGCATTACAGCCGGGGCGCTGTTACGCAATTGTCTTCCGGCCAATTACGCATCAGCACCAATCCGGCTTACACTTGGTCATTTCAAGGTTATAAAATGAATATTGTACGTGTTAGACAAAGCCATTGTATTCTTCTCCTTCACCCTAATCGTCTTACATGCACTGCAGCTGATGCGCCAGGGGCTCACCGCCCAGGATGAGGCTGCCGTTGGGGCGTCATACCTAGACGAGGTATTCAGGATGCATTTAGATACCGGTGAGGCTGAATACCTCGCCCGTGTTGCGTACTACACACTCTAACTTGTCCGTGGCTTGCTAGGTAGTGTGGTTACGTAAGTCATCTCCATGTCGATACGCCAGAAGGAGCACTCACCTTTGGTTGTCTCATGCGTAGCTGGATTCTTGGCCGACAATACCTAGAAGCGGTAACTCCTGTGGACGAGACTACCGTCGGTAATCCAATTGCCATGCCGGAGCCGGGTCCTTCGTTGGAACCCCGGCGATCTATTACGAAGCGCCTCAAAGCGGCTATGCTAAGACCCTTTGGTTCAAAGGGCCAGGTTCAATCCCAGTTTCAACACCACGCTCAGGATCCGGTGCGTCCCGCTTCAAGTTCTCATTGAGCATTAGGCCGATCTCGCTCACCTAAGTCGCATTCCTATGGTTCGCTGTCTGACGATCCTAAATCTCAGGGACAACCCTCCCGACAAGGGTCTCAGTCTGGCTTCCAGCCTCAGTCTCATCAGCCTCACCAAGAAACACAACAGCCCGAGCCTCCAAGCCAGTCACAGCCTATTCGGATGATTTATGATGTTCGACAGTGGTCAGCTGCAGATCCCAGAGATGTCTTTCACAATGTTACCAGGCCAGATCACGGTATACTTTACTATCCCCCAGTTATACCGGAAGGGCAAGGTCCTGTGCCTTTGGCCAGTCATATTGACTACACCAATCAGAAGTACCTCGATAGGTCTGTTGCTCGTAAGTCAATGTCTACTTGTACTTTCGAAGGAAAGCCGCTGCATACGGACTTTAACTTGTTTCATCAGATATCGCTCTCGTACCTAGCTCTCTCGCATTCAAAATCGGAGACTGTTACAACTGGGTACCCAATCAGATGCAGATTTCCAAGGAGGCTGAAATCACGATGCGCATGGGGTCTGCTTTTGCCGTATCGTACTGGCTGGATAGGAACACCTGTGATGGTATCTTCGGACTCGGACTGCTTGAGTACGTCGATTTCGAGAGCCGCTAATGGTCTCCTGCTTCGGTCCCTCAGAGAAGACTCACACAAACCGTTGTTCAGTATGCAGCCTGGCTACGCAGATCGCGGTGTTCCGGTGCGTATTCCAAAGTGCTTATCACTGGTTGGCAGTTTTAGGTGCTCAATACCGCATCTTTCCCATAGAGTTTCCTCCATATCCTCAAAGACAAGGTCAAACCTGCCCGCGAGGTGAGCGACACGTTTATAGCATGGGCACTCATCACAACTCATCTTTTTGACAGTATTTGAACTGTTTGATTATGTACCTGGTGTTGCGCTCCCCGGTAGCTCATCTGTGAGGGTTTGCTACGCTTATCAGTCAATCGTGCTACTAACATGTGGCGCATCAATGTCCTCAGCTCCGAAAGCTGGACAGCCTGGAATGTCTGGCCGGCGGCAAGGGTTCCAAAGTGGCATGACCCCATACCTGTCCTTCCTCAATCAGGAACGCCAAACAGGACATTCTCTCTTTGGATTCTTCCCCTTGTCGGCATGAAGCTCGTGCGGCGGCTTGGAAAAGGGAATTATGAAGATGTCCCAAATGGTAATTTTGCGTTTGCATTTCCAAAGGAGGGTGAAGTCCGTGTTGTGCTCGATACTGGTGCGTATTGCAGGCTTGCCCTACGCCTGCTGCATCATTTGGGCAACCAGCATAGCCTCATGTTATGTTCATCCACAGGTGCCAGCCTCTCTTACGTCTCGGACAGCATTGTGGCACACATCCAGACGGTTCTCTTTCCATGCGAGGAAAACCAAAGATTGATGTCAAACAGCCGTAACGGAGTTCCCTTCATCGTGCGCGATGCACAGTGGCCGACTGATTGCAGTATGGAATATCGATTCCGAGGCAAGCAATCAGGCGAGATTATCATCGTACATGGTGATGCCGACCCTTTCCTGTGTTCCCGCAACCCTTATGCGCGAACAGAAACGTTCCGCGAGGGGCTGGTATGCAGTGTCAAGAAGCTCCCTCGGAACGCTGTCGTCCACGAGCGCTCCTGGTTATTTGGCGTCGTAAGTCATGCTCACCCCATTCATCTCTTGTCTAGGCTCACTTTCCACACCCAGAACTTCTTCCAGACTATGTATGTCGCTATGCACAAGCCACATGGCCCGGCGCATGGGGAGCCATATGTTAGGTTGGCCACACAGTGGCAAAACCGGGTGACTCAATATGCGTTGCCACCGAGGTCGAGGTAAAGGCCCACATATACCCGCGCCAGCACATGCTACGTGCATCGCAGCCTCATGTACAACAACGTCGATTGGGGTCTATAGCTTCGAACCCCCTTAAAGTTCACAGTTCCTGTACGCATATCAACATCTTGTGCTCGTTGCGAATCCTTGCCTTCGAGAATTGAGCCATTTTCTCCCCTCGGAGCCCTGTGCCATGCTCGCACGTCAGTATGCCTCGAAGAGACGTCCTGTACAAGACAAAGGCAAGGGTGTAGATCGCGTCGCTCATAGATTGTCCTAGTTCTCTAAGAGCGACTGTTCGTGTTTTCCATCTTCTTGCACATCTACATGAGGTTCAACTTGTTTCATGTGCACCACAAATATCGTTCTACCGTGAACCCTCGGTGACGATATCCTCGACCGCCGACATCCCTTCGCAAGGTCCTCCTTCGAGATGTTGAGCGCGGGGATGAATCAGATGACCTCGTACATGCTCGTCTTCAAGATGAGCAGGCCCTGCTCCACGCACCGCTTCGCGACCCGACTCGCGAGCTTCTCGGAAACGGACAAGTTGGGGAACGCATCGTACGGGCCAGTGCCCACGGGCGACGGAGAACTCGACGGCGACCATGAGGCCCTAGCCACGCACGTCGAGGATAGCGGGTGCGACCTTGGGGTTGGCGCGCAGGGCGTTGGGAGCGGCGAAGAGCTCTCTGGACCTGGAAGTTACCAAGGACATTTAAGCATGACCATGGCGACCGCGATATGCGGAGGTGAGAGGAATAGACGTACCGCGCATCGACGTTGTCAGGGATCTTCTCTTCCTTCATGACGTCCGCGGCAGCGCAAGCGACCGCCTCACCAGCGTAAGTACCGCCCATTGAGCCAGGCTGGAGCTTGTCCGTAAGCTCCTTCCGGCTGGTGACGCCGCTCAGCAGGAAGCCATTCGCGAGACATCTTCATCTCATGAGATCAGCGAGAATAGCGGGAACAATAGTAGCGACGGACCAAGGTTAGCGGTGATTATAATGTCTGGTCGCACGCCCGAGTACTCGATGGCATAGTTCTTGCCAGTACGGCCGTAGCCACTCTGTCCCTCGTCAATGATGTGCATGATACCATGCTTGTCGCACACGGCACACAGGCTCTTGAGGAACTCGGGCGGGGCGGGCACGTATCCTCCTTCGCCCATGACAGTCTCGACCAAAATCGCGGCGGTATCGTGCGGCGCAGTGGCCTGCGAGAGAAGAAGAGACAGCTGGTTGAGACACATCTCGGACGTCTTCGAGCCGGGCGTGTCTACGGGCACACCGAGTTGATGCCAGTAGGGGAACGAAAGTGAGAATACCCCGGGCTACGACATGAACCTGAGCCGCGATTGCCTTTTTGATCAGAAAAAGGAACGTACCATAGGAAGGTGGAAGCCCTCGCTGTAAATGGTCTTGCTCTTGGTGACGGTTGCGCTGGTTCAGATGGTCTGTTCGCAGTGACGCAACGCAAGTGTTGACTCGCTGCTTCGAGTACTAGTACCGGCAAAGACGTGTCCCGCGTTGCCTCCGAAGTCAGGCGTACCAGGACCCAGCTGCACGAACTGCCGTATGCCGTATGCCGCGTCGGTGGTGGCAGCACCTGCGGTACATGGTGGGCCCAGGACATACGGTCCGCGCTGGCGCATCAGCAGACCGTCTTGACGGGAAGGGAAAGGCGAGTACGGACTCCACTGCACCCGAGAGGCTGAAGACCTCTCTCAACGCATCGGTCCGTCCTTGCTACAGTTCATTTGGTGCCCGCCGAAACCCTACACAGGAGCGTCGCCACATAAAATGAAGGATGTAGTGCCGGACGTGGTCACACGCTTAACGTGCCCGGTCTGTGACCTCGTGGCTAAGGACGGCTGTCACCGCGATTGCGTGGTCCGTAGCTGCTGGACTGAGCAGCAGCTGTCCGATCTGAAGACTGGAACAAGGGATGTTGCCGGTGCTAACATAAGGTGAAAATTCTCACATCTGCTCAGTTTTCGACGTTCTGCAGAAAATGATGTCAGCGAAGGATGTTGGGAACCATGTTCGCCTGCAGCACGGTTTCCGCACGGCGACGGAGGCAACGATGCGCGTTCGGAGACGATGAATTCAATGCACGAGAAGACGACCAAACGACGTCGGTAGCAGAAGATGCGTCTTGACGAGCCCATGACTCGGTAGGATCCATCAGGTATGAGCTGAGGCACGATAAAATTTGTGGTAGTCTCCCGTAGGCAAAACTAACTACGCTCCAGGTATGCGGTGGACGATGGCCACTGCATGGCTGTGTTCCGCTGCCTAATGCTGCGCAGCGTGCATCCCGTGTCCTATTGACGTGCACTTCTAGGTTCAATATGGTACTATCGCTCGCGCTCTCGTTCTCATATACGACTTCTTTCAGCTACGATAAGCGACGCAACCACGGCCTTGATACGATGCCTGCTGAACAATCAGTTGCAAGTCAAACCTTCAATCACGCGCCAAAGGGTTCTACCACTACTGTAGTACTGGCTCCACTCTGGACCTCGCGCAGAGATGCTGAGGTAGCCGGACCCCAAATGCAGCCACTCGAGTGCTCTCATATGCATACCGAATGAGCGCTACCGAGCACGTCACCCAACGAGGAGGATGGGCCTTCGCATGCGAATGGGAGGACGAGCTCCGTCTTTGACTGTGACGTCAGACCTTGGCATCTTATTGAGGAAGGTGTCGCGACGATTAAGGCAACTGACGTAGAACGAGGATGGCGTCACGAAGAATGGATCAGCGCTTACGGGCCCCACCAGACGAAGATGACGCCGCGCTGCGGGTTCCTTGGGGCGTGGCGTCATCCCGGCCCAGCCATGCAGTGAGCTCACGAGCTTCATATGATGTCCTTTCACGCCCTCGGCGCTCTGGGACAGGTATAAGAAGACGGGCGAGTGCGACGGGAGAGGCACCAGCAAAGCTACGACTCTTCTACGACTACCACCCACTCTCAAACACTCCTGACACCCTTCTCCAACTACACCAACACCATCATGTCTGACACCGGCCGCCAAAGCTTCACCGACAAGGCCACTGCCGCCCTTAAGGTCCGTCGCTGCCAGACTCGCATACATGTATTCTGATGATGACCGGGATCATCACAGCCCGATTCCGAGAAGTCGACCACCGAGCACTTCGGTGACAAGCTGAAGGGCAAGGGCGACTCTGCCGCGTCCACCCTGCAGCCCCAGAGCGAGAAGTCCACCACCCAGCGCGTTGGCGACACCTTCAGCTCCAACTCCAACAATGACCAGGTGTGTCCAGTGTCGTACCCGAGCTATGGAGTGCTGCGGCTAACTCTCTCTTGTCATTTTACAGCCGTCTTTGACCCAGAAGGCGAAGAATGCCGTCGGTCTCGGTGACAACAAGCAATGAACTTGATGTTGGTTGAGCTTGTTGCATGTATTTTAAATGTATAATTGCGGGCTCTGGAATCCACGGCGTTTCACGTATAGTCCCATTTGTGCGCTGCGAGCTGTGTACATTCTGCTCCTGAGTTGTTCACAGCAAAATGAGGACAATACAATTCACCACTACGTAGTGCCTGGTAAGGGCTGCCTGGTGACGACGGGTCCGTCGGGTTGTACAAACGTGTATTAATATCTGCCTCACGGATATATTGGAGCGGCGCTTACATTAAGTAGAAGCGTTGTGGCACAAGCGCCGGTAAAGTCGCTTGTCCAGGATCACGCCCATTCACGACGTTCACATTTCATCCACTCAGCAGCCTTGTACGACTTACCATTGTATCCACCTACCTACGTTTTCCCGGTTCTCAGGTAGGGAAGGAGGTGATGTCTGCCAGTGTATCAACGACAACTGCATCAACGTACGAGCTTGTCAAGTACTCAAGAGCATATAGCCGGACCGTAAGCAACCTTCAAGAGGAGCGCAATGCTGCTGAACTTCAATGGCAACATTTCGTGAATCCGGTGATTCGTCTCACGATGGAAACGCGCAAGGCTGCGGACGGACGACTCGAGTCGTACCGTCTGAAGATCGTGTGGACCTTCAGCGCTGGTCTGGACGCCATGGATGTCGATCAACGTGAAGTCATTTTCGTACGTCGACTCATGCATGTACTCTGTCTGTGCTCAAAATATCGTGGGTTGCTTGTGCATACAGGAAGACTTAGACCTCGTAACATATTCCTCGATGCCGTCCATGCAGCCACCCCAGGGCATGCCTCTCAAAGCAGTCTACCAAGGAGCCACTGTCGGACTACGCTACCAGCACCCTCGACTTACGGGCCCTGGGGCCGATCCAGTATGTTTGGTGCACCTTCCTGTCTACAAATATACCTTGACGGTGCAATGCAGCAATACCGTCGCTTCCAAATAGTTTTTCAGAGCGATAACTCCGCTGCGGCTTTCATCGAATCAATCCGGTTCATATGTCCTTGCAAGCCCAACGGTACTGCAGCGCGTATTCATCGCGCACCCACTGCCCACGTCAAGCCTTCTCCACGAACCGCCTCGCAAGTGCCTCAGTCTAGGACATCCCACGGAGAGTTTGCCGCGTCACCGAACTTGCGAACGACGGCATCCATGATGGCTGTCAATGATGTTCTACCCCTTAGCCACACCGGGACGTCTCATATGCCAAGGACAACATCGTTGCTAACCACTGCGCGAGAATGGAACTCTTCACAGGGTGATTTACACTCTAGCCAGCTCCCTATGACGACCACCGATCCTGCTCAATCCTACCTTTCCGCTTCTGCTGTCGATGTCCTGCATTGCGATGGTATCGCGTACGACTCTGCTCGCCCTTCATCTGCGGTCAGTGCTTCCTCCGCCATGGCTCACCATTCTTTGTCCGACCTGCCGTGCGCGGCAAATGCTCCAGTGTATGCTTCTGTAGCTGTTGCTGCTTCCGCTACTGCCCCTCGTGCTCCGTCTTTCCGGGATGCTTCCATTGCAGCTGCTCCTGTCGACCATGCTAGTAGCGCATCTCGTCCCTCGGAGGTACATCCTCCTTTGTCCGGTGTGGGTCACTGCAGATCGGACGACACCTCTCTTCCTAGCTCCTCCATTCCTCGATCAAGCTCTTCGCCGCCTTCGGCGGGGCATCCGCGACCAAGTTCTCCCGACTTGATGCCTCCTCCGCCTCTGCCTGCTGGGAAAGTCTGTTCCCGCATTGGCGCGCACTTGCCAGCGATGACAATGACAACGGCTGATCCTGCTGCTGCGCCTTTCTCTGCTGGACTACCTGATACTGGCTCCTTTAATCCCCGAACTTCAACCGACGCATGCGACATTGAAACTCTGAGAAACAGCGCTGGGCTTTACGATCTCTCGAAGGACGAGCTAGAGAAGCTTATAGCCGAGACACTTCGCGAGGAAGGATTTGCGGACCTGGTACGCTTGGTCCGCCTTGTCGTCAGAGGTCTGTGCTGTGCGTTGACGCTGGCTACGCCTCTAGGTGAAGGCGATAGACGGGATGTGGCGAATCAAAGGTTTGGCTGGCGCTATTTAATATAGTAGCAATGTGCCATTTGCTGCGAATGAAGACGATACGACTTGTGTACGATGGAATTAACCACTGGCTTATGCTGGCAAGTTTGAATCGCTCGTCGATGCAGGCACTCTAGTCTCAGCGCCAAGTACTCTCAATGGTTGCAATCTTTCGCAAGGAATCTTTCAAGGCTTTTCCAAGGACCCCATGACGGTTGACGGTGAAGGATTGTAGAGAAGGCAGCCGTTACAGGACCTCCAGGTCACCAATGAAGTCGATGCCGGATGTGAACTTGACGTCCAATCGGAGAGAGCTGATACAGTGTGCGAGGTCTGGCGCAGAGTCGAGCAACTGTATCAACCGTGGTATCCGCCGCAAGTTGAGAGCTACAGTACTGAAGCGATGGTAGCGTGAGGCAAAGTGTACGATACGGGCAGCTAATGCGCAAGCCGCGAGCGTCCCGTGGTCATCGTGCAGGTAGTCGATGATCCTGTTGATGGTCTCAGGGGGAAGTTCTGGACAGACATGTGAACCAGAGTTCAAGCCATCAAGATTGAATCACAGCGTACCAGGCATCACAGAAAGAGAGGCATGAGCCAGAAGTCCGGTCGAGGTCGTGGTGGTAGGAAGGAAGCAGCGACCGTCACGCAAGCGCCCATCCATGAGCGCGCTCAGGGCACCTGCGCGCAGCCTCGCATATACATCCTTCCCAGCACAGTCCTCACACCTGCTTTTTTCTCATCATTGTCTGGGACGCCCCATGAGCCTACAGGATGCTTGGTAGAGCAAGCATGCTGCGCACGCGCCCCGAGGAGCCAGGCGTCAGCGAGCCTCTCCTCAACACCTCCGAAGAAGACATCAGCCCTCATGATGACGCGGTGCTATTCTCCGTAGAGGGCGAGGACGATGAAGAGGACCACGAAGGAGTAGGTACGGGGAACGGGCGGCATGCTGCGAAGTCAGGCCATAGCGTCCGCTTCGATGACCAAGTAGAAGTCCGAGAGTTTGCGCCTCCCTTGCGGTCCATGATGGAAAGTCGAGAGACCGGTGCGTGAGTCCCATTCGCGCACGCACCTGCGGGCATTCGCTGAGATGGTAAGCAAGAGTATGAGTTAGACTCGGACGACTTGGACGGGATTGCTCTCTCGCAACTCGAGGGTTCGCAAGAAAGCACTTCGCGCGCTGGCGGTCGCCGCTCACGCAGAGACCAGTCAATGCCGCTGCTGGTCGGGCTTCTGGACGCCTCAGCCGTACGTAGAAGTATGGACAGCCCCGAGAACGTGTATGAGGCGGAACCCAGGATAGACCTGGAGGAGCTTGCCTCGAAGCGGATAGCAGGTGGCAACATGTTCGACTCCGTTGCGAACATGGCAAACTCGATATTGGGTGCCGGTAAGTGCTGTTCAAAAAGTTTTAGTTCGCGTGACTAACGCGCCTGAACAGGAATCATCGGTGCGGTATAACCATCACTTTCGGCTATCCTATGATTGAATGCTGAATTTATCTGCCCGCTAGGTCTCCCGTACGCAATGCGCCAGGCAGGCTTCTTTACGGGACTTGTCCTACTGGTCGCACTATGCGCCGTGACAGACTGGACCATCCGTCTCATCGTGGTGAATGCGAAGCTCAGCGGCCAGAACTCGTACATAGGAGTCATGAACCACTGCTTTGGTTCCAGCGGCCGAGCCGCGGTCTCATTCTTCCAGTTCGCGTTCGCGTTCGGAGGGATGTGCGCATTCGGCATAATCATAGGTCAGCCCTCCATCCACGCTGATATCGAATAAAGCAGCTGAACGGTTGTAGGCGATACAATACCCCACGTCATACGCTCGATATTTCCCCACCTCTACAGAGTCCCCGTCCTGTCCCTCCTTACCAAACGCCAGTTCGTCATCGCGCTTTGCACGGTGTGCGTCTCTTACCCGCTCTCGCTCTACCGCGACATCCACAAGCTCTCGCGCGCCTCCGGGCTCGCGCTCGTCGGCATGATCATCATCGTTACCTCCGTGCTTGTGGAGGGCGCGCACGTCGCCTCGGACCTCAAGGGAGACCCCGCTAAGCGCTTCACCGTCCTCGGCGACGGTGTGTTCCAGGCGATCGGCGTGATCAGCTTCGCGTTCGTATGCCACCATAATTCACTGTTGATATATGGGAGTTTGCGCACGCCAACGCTGGACCGGTTCAATCGGGTAACGCACATTTCAACGTCCATTTCGCTGATCGCATGTTGCACACTCGCGATCTCTGCCTACGTCGTCTTCACCGACAAGACGCAAGGCAATATTCTAAACAACTTCGGACCTGTGCGTCTGGAAATGCCGTGCCGTAGTCCCCTCGACTGACCTCCACATCCAGAATGACACCCTCATCAACGTCGCGAGGTTCTGTTTCGGTTTGAACATGTTCACCACTCTGCCGCTAGAGCTCTTTGTCTGTCGAGAGGTATGTCCGCTTGATTGCCCGCCGACTTGTCCCTACCGTCCTCATCTGCGCGCCAGGTCATAGAACAGTACTTTTTCGAGCACGAACCTTTCAATATGCAACGCCACGTCTTCTTCACCACCGCCATCCTCACCTCCTCCATGATCAGTAGGTCCCGCGCCCTCCTTTCTCCCCACCTCACTAACCCCGGTCCCCTCAGTCTCCATGATCACATGCGACCTCGGCGTGATGCTCGAGATTACCGGCGGCGCCTCCGCGACCGCGCTCGCCTTCATCTTCCCCGCCGCGTGCTACCTCAAGCTCAAGGCGCCCGGTGCTCCGTGGTACGCGCGCGCGAAGCTCCCCGCCGTGCTCTGCGCCGCGTTCGGCGGTGGCGTGCTCTGCGTCTCGTTGTTCTTGGCGCTCGGCAAGGCGTGGACGCCCGCGGGAAAAGCGACGATCTGTATGAGCTGATGGGAGCAGGGGGTTCGCCTTTCTTTCCACCGCTCTATTAACTGTCGCTCTCGCTCATCCTGTCACTGCCATCGCTCGTACGGTACCTTCGCTTAAGACCTGTAGATATTTTTGGATGGACTACTCATCATACTTCGACACGGACACGGACGCTCTTGCTCGCTTGTATACCAGAAATGCCATATCGCAAATTACCCGAACAGCGAGCCTACCAACCTACGAAC
>CCBP010000034.1:446323-475734 GCA_000765035.1 Trametes cinnabarina
CACCCGCTGCAACACGCCAGCGCACAACCGGGACCGACGCCGGTCAGCCCTGCATGTCGCGGCACAATCAAAGCGATTCGGACGCACCTCCGGGGACGCCACCGCCGATGACGCCGGCGACGGCTATGCAGGAGTCAAGGAGCGCGGTCTGTTCTGGGGGCTCGATCGGCACGTCGGCGCGCTCGCCCATTGTCCGCATGTTTTCTCTTATGTCCTGCTCGCCGTGCCCCACAGATTGTCAGCATCGCATATCGTGAGGCGTATCACGAGAAACAAGGTGTACCTGGCAGAGATTATGCGCGTCGATGAACGACTCGATGACCTGTTTGAGCGCGATATGGTGCTCGTTATCAGCGATGTTCGGGTTCGCTAGCCACTATACACGTTTCTCCGCGTTAGGCTACTTCACGGCGAGGAAATGAGGAAGCGCACCTGGACACTCTGGATCGTGGAAATGTACTTCACCGCCTTACGGTACGCCTCCGGGTTGCGTGCGGCCTTTTCCGAGAGCTCGAGGAGCGTCTTGCTCAGCGCACGGTTCAGCCCGTCGATCTTGTCCCACAGCGCTTTCGCTGGAATCACACGCGCCAGTCAGTCCATGATGCTCCACGCTTACTAGGAAGAGCACCCACCCTCGTCGGCGTTGACCTGTCGCCACTTGAGGACCTTGCCCACGAGCGAGGGCGTGTCCGAGCCCGCATCAACGTCCGCGAGCATGAGCCGCGTCTGCGGGGGCAGCTTGAAAGGCTCAACGCGGTGGTCCCACGCCGAGTTAGTGGGCGAAAGCACCGGATGGAGGAGTTGGTCTGGCTGCAGCAGCACAACCACGCATTGGTTCAGCTAGCGCGGGCAATTTTGAGCAACAGTATCTTACCGCCTCGTCGTTCATGAGCGGCGCGAGCACGGCGGGGTCAAAACGCGTGTAGAGCTGGCTTCCAAACACCGCCGCGCTCACGTCAAACCCGCTCCCGACCTTGCCCTGCGCGAGACAGTGTACGTACTGCGCCAAGTTGTGCGCGAGCTTCCGGCCCTCGCTCGCGGTGTTTCTGCCGCCCTCAGCGTCTGCAGAAAAGGAGTCGCTCGGGATGACGCCGAGGTGCAGGAGGAGGGCGGAGACGAGGGAGGTGATGAGCGCGGCGGAGGAACCGAGCCCGGTTTTGTGCACGTCGGGGAGGCGGACGCCGGTCGAGGCGAACGGGGGAAGCTTGGAGAGCGACTCGAGGGTGGGAGGGAGGTTCCGCGCGATGAGCTGGAATCATGCGTACGCGCGTGGGCGTCAGCAGAGGGGAACGGGTACTTAGGCGCTATGAGGAGCGTACCTGGATGCGTTGAGAATAAAAGTCATTGTCACCGACGATGGTGATGTCGAGGCCCGAGGAGAGGGTGTTTTGGAGGGTGCCGACGCTCTTGAGCTCTGCCGCAAGGGCGAGCGTGCGCTGGAGGGCGAGGTGGACGAACTTATTCTTCGTGGTGGCGCTTGTGGCACTGCACACGGGCGTCAACTTGTGATCGGGGCGTATGGTACGATGTGGCTAGGGGATAGATTGCAGATGGGTCAATATTGGGTAGAAGACTCACTTGTCGGCGATGTGCTCTACGCGGACGGTTTGTGGGCTGTCGAAATCGACAAAGTAGAGCCACGACGCGTCCTCGAACTGGGGGGATCTGACGCGGATCTGAATCGGACTCTGGGCGGAGGAGGCGGAAGAGGTGATGGATTGAATGGTGGTGTAGAAACGAGATGAGGTCGAAACGACGACGCCAGAGTAGGCCTTGTCGAGGACGAGATAGCCCCCGGCGATGAGGACCTTTCCAGACGCAGAGATGACCGTAGGCGAGGACATGGCAGGCTCACGGTCAGAGGTGCGTGAGTGGTAGGAGCCGGCAGCTGTGTACGCGGGATCGGAACGCTAGAAGTCGGTGACGCTGGCCTGAATGATCTGCAGTTTATATCGTCTGCTGTACCGCAGCCGTGCCTAGCGTACAGAGTAGACGGTACCCTTCTATCGGGACCAGCCTGCGCTTGCAAAGAGTTGTCCGATGTTCAGCGTGAGGAGGAGCTGGGCGGCGGGCGCTTGCGTCTGTTCATCGACAGGGCGCCCCCGCACAGCACAGCTTTCGCCCGTCGAACATCCCTTTCTCCCTCCTCTGGCCATCATCGTCTCCATCCCTCCTCCTGCCCGAGCACCTCGACTGCCCTGGATGTGCGACTCAGCCGGATGCGACGACGTTTGCTCCGAGCCCTCACGCGCGGAGCGTGGATTGGCAGTATGAGCAAATCACATCCACTCGCTCATTATTACCTCTCCGAGCGCCATCGTGGCGCCTGGCGCCTCCTGTTCCGGAAATTCGCACTTTACACGCGTCGAATCTTCCATGTTGCCCATACGTCCCTCCGGCGCCCACATCTGCGCGTTCTATACGCCGCAAGGCCCGTAACGTGGGAACCCAGCCGTGGGCAATCGTTCCGTCCAACGGGCGGACGTTACCAGGCAATCACTGGAACAGTCTATCTGAGTACGCCTGCCTCCCTGCCATTCGTTACGGTAGTACTGACGGAGATGGGCATGCAGAGGCTATAGCGCGGTCGACAGCGGGTCATGGCGCCACATCCATGCACGCCGCATACCACCGGACGCCCACCACCTACCGCTCTCAGAGTCTGTTCGCTTTCATCTCGCATGGCGTACACTGCGGAACTTCTTCTGTCGTTGCATGACACCATCTCGGGGTGGCCAGGCCCACCGCACCATTCTACTTGGCATGCAATCGCGGAACTGATACAGAGGAAGCTGCGATCGCCGAGCTCGCCAGTCGAATTCGCGTGCCCTCTTCGTGGCGAATGCCGTACACCCTTCCGGGGCCGGTAAGTGATCTAACGGGCTCACCAGGGCGTCAACGCAGACGTCCTTGATAGAGGGCCGCGTACCTGACTACGTACGCGCGTTCCAAACGACTTCTCCGGTCATTCGGCGAACGCAGCGTTGCACGCCGCCGTGCGTATCGCATGCATATCACCACCTGGTGGATAGAATGCCGGCACGCATACTACCGAGCACACGCGTTCCGCGCTACAGGATCACCGTTCATTGCGATTAGAATGATGCACTTGCATCAAATGGGGCTCTTTCCTGTCCTTACACAACGCCGCTGCAACGGCGTGCAATGTGCGCCGCATCGAGTGGCTGGACGAGCAGCCTGCTCAACAAGGTACTTGCGCTTGTGAAAATCAAGCAAGCCAGAGGTGAGAGGTTCCATTGTGTGCACATGTCCGTCGAGTCTGGTATCAGCTGGCCTTTGCAACCTATGCTGACAGAATCAAGTATTCAGCGGATAGATTGTGATCGACGCTGGATATGCGTGGGTGCACACCACGCGCATCTCCCTTACAGCTCCTCCCAGAGAACCCTTTTCTCTCTCCTCACATACCACCCGTTTGGTTGAGCACACGGGTACACCCGAAGGTACGCTCATCTAAGGAGCCGCATCTGTACTCTATCCCAGCGGGGATAAACATTGGGCACAAGAGCCTGCAGCGCTGTCGTACTCATATAAGAATTCGCTCGACTGTCATCAATGTCCATTATGGGCAGCAACGGAGACTACTGCTGTACATACTGCAACCTCCGCCTGACGTTTCGGAACTTACGCGGCTCTTGCCTCTGCTCCCAGATTCGACACGACAACGGCTGGCAGTTCACTCTAGTTTTACTGTACCGTTTCCAGTGAAGGCCGCATACAGCCGCGGACGCGTCCTCACCGGCACTCGCGCCATCGCGAGCGCCAAGCTTGGCAGGTACAACCTCGGATCGCAACTGCCATTGGCGGTACGTGTACTCCCTGCCGAATACGGAGAGTCAAGAATCGTACCATTCAACGAGGTGAGCACCTGCGAACGTGCGGCGCATCCTGCAAAGACTGTGAACTGAATCGTGCATAGGCGAGGCATCAAGTTCATTGGCGTCAGATTACGCCTATCTTATCTGATAAGATGGGATCGGGCGCTATGCCGGCGCACCGCGCAATCGCGAGTGTTCCCAATAAAGCAACAGGCCTTCCTCCCTAGAATCCCTGGTCCCCTCGGCGCGCTCGCGGTACCGTCCTGCGTTCAAACCGTCCTCTCTCGCCCAAGCTGTGTGGGTTTATTTCTTGCCCTCTCGTCCCTTCAACGGTCAAAGAATGGCGGGCTCGCACGAACAGCCAGCCGACTCCATCATCGAGAATCCCCGGACCCTCACTCAGCCAGACCAGGTGGAGGCGAAATCCTCTTCAATGTCTCGCAAGGCGAGGAGGTTCAGGGGAAAAGCGAAGGAACCGGCTGGTGTTATGTCTCTGCCGGGAGAGGTCCAGCACGAAGATGCCCTTTTGTCCACCGAGAGCCCTGCGCAAGACATTCAGCCCGTCTCGATTGGTGGGCTCTTCAGGTGTGCTAGATGGTCGATGCGCTAGAGCACAGCCGAGCTCAGACACCCTCTGCATAGGTACTCGACTTGCGCGGAGCTTGTGCTCGATATCATAGGCGTGATTGCGGCCGTGTGTGCTGGAGCAGCGCAGGTACCTCCCAAAATTTCCTGTCTATGTGCTTGCGGACCGACTGACGCGCTTCTCAGCCTCTCATGAGCTTGCCATTCAGCCGACTCACCCAGGACTTCGTCACATTCGGGATGGTTGCCAAGCGGATATCCCAGCCAGCGAGCCCGTCAGATCAGGCGAGTGCAGAGGCAGAGCTCCCCGCTGCCGTTGCCGCTTTCAAGCACGCTGCGGCCCTAAATGCGTCTTACCTGGTCTACATTGGTACGCTGTCGTTGTCTGTGTCGTGCTCGAGTCTATTTAACGCTCGAACAGGTATTGGCATGTTCGTCTGCACGTACATGTACATGTACATCTGGGTCTACACCGGCGAAGTCAACGCGAAACGCATCCGCGAGCGTTACCTTCGCGCCATCCTCCGTCAAGACATCGCGTACTTCGACAACGTCGGTGCCGGAGAGGTCGCTACCCGTATACAGACTGATACCCGTCAGTGCGAATTTTGATCGAGACGTGGCTATTTCCCCTGACCCTCCGTCGGCACAGACGTTGTACAGCAAGGCATTTCCGAGGCCGTCGGGCACATCTTCAACTACCTCTCCGCGTTCGTCACGGGATACGTGCTCGCCTACGTCCGTTCGTGGAGACTAGCGCTCGCCATGACCTCCATGCTACCCGGCATCTCCATCGCCGGAGCGCTGATGGACCACTTCCTGGCTAAATATATGCAGCTGTCGCTGCAGCACGTCTCCGAGGGTGGCACGCTCGCCGAGGAGGCTATCTCGACCGTCCGGACCGCGCACGCATTTGGCACGCAGCGTGTCCTTGCGGACTTGTACGACAGGAGTGTGCAGAAGAGCCGTGCGGTCGAGCTGAAGACCGCCGTCGTGCACGGCATCGGCCTCTCGTCCTTCTTCTTCGTCATATTTGGCGCGTATGCCTTGGCATTCAACTTTGGCACCACCCTCATAAACCACGGAGAAGGTCTGCGTTGTCATCTCGTGCGGCTGAGGACTGTGCTGAATCATGATCCTCTGCAGCCAACGCAGGACAGGTCATAAATGTCATCTTTGCAATGCTAGTCGGCTCGTTCTCCCTCGCCCTGCTCGCTCCTGAGACGCAAGGTCAGTATGCAGTACATATACCTTGCCTTAGCAGCATCATAATCTTCTACGCAGCTATCACCCAAGCGCGTGGTGCCGCCGCGAAGCTGTATGAGACTATCGACCGCGTCCCTCCGATCGACTCTGCGTCGCCCGAAGGGCTGAAGCCCGAGAAATGCATCGGCGAGATCACGCTCGAACACATCAACTTCAGCTTTCCATCTCGTCCCGGCGTCTCCGTCCTCAAAGACCTCTCCCTCACTTTCCCCGCCGGCAAGACCACCGCGCTTGTCGGTGCATCTGGGTCCGGGAAGTCGACCGTCATCTCGCTCATCGAGCGTTTCTACGACCCGGTCGATGGCACGGTCAAGCTGGACGGCGTCGACCTCAAGGCGCTCAACGTGCGCTGGCTGCGCTCTCAGATCGGGCTTGTCTCGCAGGAACCGACGCTGTTCGCGACGACCGTTAGGGAGAACGTCGCGCACGGCCTCACCGGCACCCCCCACGAGCACGCCTCGGACGAGGAGAAGTTCAAGCTCATCCGAGAGGCGTGCATTAAGGCCAACGCCGACGGCTTCATTTCGAGGCTCCCTCGCGGATACGACACGATAGTGGGCGAACGCGGCATCCTCCTGTCCGGTGGCCAGAAGCAGCGCATCGCTATCGCGCGTGCCATCGTCTCGGATCCCCGCATCCTGCTCCTAGACGAGGCCACGTCCGCATTGGACACGCAGAGCGAGGGCATCGTGCAGGACGCTCTCGACAAGGCCTCTCACGGCCGGACGACCGTCATCGTCGCGCACCGGCTCTCCACGATCAAGGGCGCGGATCGCATCTACGTCATGGGAGGCGGTGCCGTGCTCGAGTCTGGCACGCACGAGGAGCTGCTCCGCAACGAGGACGGTCCCTATGCGCGCTTGGTCCGGGCGCAGAGGCTGCGCGACGCTATAGAGGGGCATCCGAGCGTCCTCGGCGAGGACGAGGGCGTTGCTTTGATCGATGCCGAGAAAAATGCGGCAGCCGCGAGTGAGGTAGAGAAACTCACGAAGCCTGTACATGGCATGCCGCTGCAGAGCCGCAAGTCTGAGGGCTCCCTTTCTGGTGAGGTCCTCGAGCAGCGCCAGGTGAAGGAGGGGGAAAACAAGGGCGACTACTCGATGTCATACATCTTCATGCGTCTTGGCCGCATCAACCGCGCTGTCTGGAAGCAGTACCTCTTCGGTTCGCTCGCCGCCATCGCAAACGGGGCGACATACCCATGCTTTGGGCTCGTGTTCGCGCGCGGGGTGAACGGCTTCGCGGATACCACGAACGCGCAGCGGCGTTTCGACGGCGACCGCAACGCGCTCTGGCTCTTCGTCATTGCGATCCTCTCAGGAGCCGCTGTCGGCATCCAGAACCACTTCTTTGCGAAGACTGCCGCAGAGCTCTCGGCGAAGCTCCGGTCGCTCTCGTTCCGCTCCATCCTTCGCCAAGACGTCGCATTTTTCGATGAGGACGTGCATAACACCGGAAACCTCACCTCCACGCTCAGTGACAACCCGCAGAAGATATACGGTCTCGCGGGTATCACCCTCGGTGTGATCGTCCAGAGTATCGCGACCGTGATAATAGGCTCCATCCTCGGTCTCTCGTTCAACTGGCAAATTGGTCTCGTTGGCATTGCTTGTATGCCCGCCGTAGTCTCCGCCGGTTACATTCGATTGGTAAGTGTCTGCGGAACGGCTCGTCATTCGCGACTCCTACTGACCCCCTGTAGCGCGTCGTTGTATTGAAAGACCAGCATAACAAGAAGGCCCATGAAGCGTCCGCGCAGCTCGCTTGCGAAGCTGCCGGCGCTATTCGCACCGTCGCGTCTCTCGTTCGCGAGGACGACTGCTCTAGGTTGTACAGCGAATCCCTCGAGGAGCCCCTGCGCCGTTCGAAGACGAGCGCGATCTACAGCAACGCTATCTACGCCCTCTCGCAGGCCATGTCGTTCTGGGTCATCGCCCTCATCTTCTGGTACGGCTCGCGCCTCGTCGCGGACTTCAAGCGCACGAACTTCCAATTCTTCGTTGGCCTTATGGTATGATGTCAAACCTTTGCCTGAGCGTCGTCCCTCACTGATCGCCAGTCCCGCAGAGCACGACATTCTCTGCAATTCAGGCTGGCAACGTATTCTCCTTCGTCCCTGATGTCTCATCAGCTCACGGCGCGGCTTTGGACGTCATTAAGCTGCTCGACTCAGTGCCCGAGATCGACGCCGAATCTCCCGAGGGCGAGATACTCACGAACGTCCAGGGTTGCATACGATTCCAGCACGTGTATTTTAGCTACCCTACCCGCCCTGGCGTGCGCGTCCTTCGTGATTTCAACCTCACTGTCGAGCCCGGCTCGTATGTTGCCCTTGTAGGCGCCAGTGGATGTGGAAAGAGTACCGTTATACAGCTCGTCGAACGCTTCTACAATCCTCTGGCCGGCACTATCTACGTGAGCAGCAATCCCTTTCTTTGATCAGCGTCATTTGCCGGGATGCTCACGCTTGAGTTACTCATGACAGCTCGATGGCCGACCGATCACGCATTTGAACGTCGCGGAGTACCGAAAGCACATTGCTCTGGTGTCCCAGGAGCCCACGCTGTACTCCGGCACGATCCGTTTCAACGTCCTGCTCGGTGCCACCAAGCCCATGGAAGAGGTCACCCAGGAGGAGATCGAAACTGCTTGCCGGGATGCCAACATCCTCGATTTCATCCAGTCTTTACCCGAGTAAGCAGTCATACCCCAGCGCTGAGCTTGCGCTTGCTCATAAAATCGTCCAGTGGCTTCGATACTCAGGTGGGTGGAAAGGGTTCGCAGCTGTCCGGTGGTCAGAAACGTGAGTCTATTCCGCCATGATGGCTTTCCGATGTGGCCACTGGCCGCTGACGGGGCGAGTCACAGAGCGCATTGCGATCGCCCGTGCCCTGCTTCGCAATCCAAAGGTTCTTCTGCTCGACGAGGCGACGTCCGCTCTCGACTCAACCTCCGAGAAGGTGGTCCAAGAAGCGTTGGACCGTGCTGCGAAGGGCCGCACAACCATCGCTATCGCGCACCGATTGTCGACTATCCAGAACGCTGATCGCATGTATGTGCAATACATTCGTGTCCTCCCGCAGCCATTGATCGAGCGCATTGTCTAGATATTTCATGAGGGACGGAAAAGTTGCAGAAGCTGGCACTCATGACGAGCTCCTCGCTTTAAAGGGCGGCTACTACGAGTACGTACAGATGCAGACCCTCATCAAGAAGTAGACATTCCGTCGCTTTGTTTTCTTTGACTCATTCGCTCTCCCCCCTGATCTTCCTGCCTACCGGAAATACGGAAGACGCACCCCTGCTTATATACTCCACTCATCTCGTGTGGTTCGATTACTAGAGCTTTGTCCACATACAGTTTCCCGTGTGCGAGGAGATTACATGGTAGGTCAATATAAAGCACGGCGAACGCGGCATGCGACTACAAATCTAACCCTTCTCCGATCCCATCTCTCTTTCCTGATGACATCCAAATGTAAGGTACCACATCGAAGTCAACCTCCTCAAATCTCGATGGTCTTGATCAGGTTCCTCGCATTCTCGCCGAGCTTCTCCAGGACTAAGCCCCTGACCTGCGTGTACACGTCTTCATCTAAAATCAACGTGCAATTGCCTGCAGGAGAAAGGTCAATATGAGATATCGGATCAAACAACAAGTTGGAAATTTGTGCACCTGCTTTGAACGAGGCCCTTTGCGAACCGAAATCGAAAAAGAGGACGTTGTCGATGTCCTGCGACACGTGATAGGAATACTCCCAGATCTTGAACATCGCATTACTCTGCGCGTCGCTGGAAAAAGCGCAACTCAGTGCGGTGCGCATATATGCCCTGAGAGTATTGGTAACTTACGAGACGACGCCCGCGCGGAAGTTGGCTTTGTTTGATTCCTTAGAGGAGGAGTCAAAGAGCTTGAGAGCCGAATCATTCTTGGCTTCCTTCAAAGAATCGATGACCGTCTGGAACAACGCAAATTCACCGGCAGAGAGATAATCCTGGGCGAGCCTAAGGATGAGTTGATCAACAGAGCCGATGGAGTTCGCATCGTGGAAGTCTTCGTCACTGGAGACATCATGAGTGATAGTGACGCGTTGTATCATACATTATCCACTGACTTCCATGCCGGCACCACCCAGCCGAGATTTTCGAGAACACTTTTAAAATGTCCAAACCAGCTTATCCGATCGTTGTGAGGGTCGGCCATCTTGTTTGCAGAAAGCTGAGCAAAGAGGGTAGAGTTGAGAACGTCGGACTGTGCAGTGTTAGAAGGATAGTAGTGGCCGCTCAATCGTATGCAAAAGCACAAGAGAAAGCCGAAAACTCGCCTTCATCTGGTTCTCAATGTTTCCGACAAAGGAGACAATTGAACCAGCGACCACCGCGGCACTGCCATCTGCAGCAACGGTTCCATGGGTATGAGCACTCGCAACCGACACTGGGTGCTGGAGCTCGATGTCTTGGACGAAGGCGACACGTTCTTGAAGAGTAAGACTCGACATGATGATGCACTGTGGTGGAGACTCGGGCTGAGCTGGGGAATATGCAGGACATCGAGTCCGCTTTTAAAGGTGTCACGACGAGCCAGTCCCGCTCTCTCGGTCACCTAATGAGAAAAAGTATATGGTGAGTCCTGGTTGTAGCAGTCTAATCCGTCAATCATATGTCTCCGTCAGGCGTGAAGCTTGGAATCCAAACGGTGACCACGAGCTCCAGGACGTGGTATCATGAGTTACATGAGATCACGAGGCATAGGTTGCTGTCAAATGAAATTTCAAAAGACCCTCGGAATGTCTAAATGAGCAATGTTGTCGTAATTGACTGCTGCGCACCGTCAAGTAAGAATAAAATCGGAAGCTTGAAGGCAAGTACTCGTGTTGACGTGGAAGGTTGCGAGACACGCCGGGAACAGGGTAGCAACATGTCGCAGCTCGCCTGAGGAGCATGCCGTAAACCGGAGCATGATCTTCGCCGGGACACTGGACGAGAGGGTTTCCCATGAGGCTTGGAGAACGAGGTACTATGAACTATCAAATATGTACGATGTCGAGGTATTTCTGCAAAGTGGAGAAGAGCGGACTTATCTACTGTCCTGAGACTCTAGTGACGGCGTACGTGCAAATTGGAACCGAGCGATCATCTTCACTTTTACTCGAAAGGCTGTACCATAAACTCCAGCATAGTTTCACAGTCTGTCGAAATTATGTAGAATGTAGACTGTAGCGTTGGAACGGGCGGCCCTGGGAGTGCATTGGGAATGTCAACGGATGGAACTGGCAAAAAGAGGGTGAGTACTCACCTTGACGTCAAAGGCTGCAAGTGATGGGGATAGAGAGGAGCCCCGCATCATAGTCCATAAAATGCCATCCTGCTAGAGTCAGCTTGACAAGGACAGGGAAACTCGGCACGGGGAGCGTCGGCTAAGGCGGACCTATCCCGTCACAGCTATGGTCGGAAAGGAGCGCCATGCGCGACCGGATTCACATATAAGTCCGTGTCCTCGTCATCCACCCCCTCACAGACCAAACTCGCTGTCAACTTACCTGCTATATTCTGAGACGCCATGTCAGACCTCGCGAAGACGAAGAGTGTAAGCACTAGCGACGCCGTCGTTACAGGTCGATCAATTGTGTGGGTTGGCGATCTAACGAAGCAGCGAAAGGTATGCGTATACCGCATAAGCATTCAAACGTGAAGAAAAATACTTTGTACTCACTTTTCCATAGAGCGACGTCCTTGAATCTACACTCTTCGGACAAGCCGCCGCGGACAAGCAACACTCACCCGGTACACGTGATTGGTATCAGACATACATCCTCGCTCTTGAAACCACTGGCTGGGTCATAGTTCACTCGTCAGAGTAAGCAGATTGTCGGTGAACATATTGTTCGTCGCTCACTGGTCGTCCAGGTCCACCGAGGTGACACACGGCACAGCAGAGGTCGGAACGGTCGCCGATACTGTGCTGGCGTTGCTCATGCAAGACGCTACCGTTGATAAGCAACTATATGCGTCCATCGCCAGAGCCCTGCTGGACTTCTCTCGTGCCGGTGATGACTCTCCTGCGGCCAATGTATTCAATAATGCGTCAGTCGGCTCTTCATCGAAGTCTGCAAGCTTCCAGATTGCAGTCGCGTCGTAAGTCACACATGAGGCACACCGAGAAAGAACACGACTCACCTATTACATGCATGCATGCTAGGACTGAGGGAGAGAATGTGACTCTCACACTCTGGACTTACTTCTATCGGTCTGATCAGAAGGTCGAAAAGGCGCTCTGGTTCAAGAACCCCATACAGTCCATGGAAACATGTGAGTGTAGCCATATCGAAATCCAGCGATCTGTTATAACGGTCAGCAGTACATCTCAAATTGACCCTCAACTCGGAGGTGTACGAGGCAGTGAGATCTACTATCCACGAGAGGCTCTCGAACGCCGGCCAGCTTGATTCGCTTGTTCCACTTTGTGAGTCCGGGCGTCTGTTTCGGCCATTGCCACCTCTCTGACTGTATATGTGTTAATCAAGGATGCGCTGTGCGGAGAAGACGCACCATTACGAGCGAGTGCAGGGTCATTTTCATCCTGTCTGCCTTTCTTTCAGTTTGCATCAGGTCCATTTTTCGTAAGAGCAGGGCCTATGACGTGCTGTGAAGTTATAACAAGCTGAGAGCAGGGAGGAGGAGCTCTTCAAGTTTGCAGTATCATTCATAGTGTACAGAAACTGTAACAAGGCGAGGAGAGTACTGGGGAGCTTGCGACCGAAACCCTAGTATGATTTGTCAAGATCATTTTCATATCTAAACTGAACTAGTATCTAGTGCTGCCCAGATGGAAGAGCCGTCTTCAGAACCTGAGGTTTAGAGGGCCGAGGCTTTCTATCGTGATTAGAGTGCATCAGTGAAACACCCCACGTTCTTATTGCACTGTGGACACTGATGAAACTAGTCAGATGTTCCAAGATGTTCTCAGACAATACTTAGACCTCTTAAAACACTTCCTAAGTGCTCACAGTGCAATAAGATCTAGGGGGGTTTTCCTGATGTGGGCGAGCGCTCACTCTCCGGCACTTCCCGAGGCGTTCAGTATTGCGGTGCTCGACTTCTTGAAGCTCTATACTCTTGCTTATTTGGGCAGACCACCATCGCCAACAATCCATGTTGTCCGGTCGCGTGCGCAACCTGCTTGCTCTACTAAGCATCCTGTGAGCTCGCGATGCGTTCCAGCCATGTTTGAGAGGAAGGCACAAAGAAATACAGTTGCAGTACGAAGCTGAGTGCAGCCATAGTCCATGAGCATGCAGCGGAGCTGCTGTGATTGACGGCCCGCTCTGATCGTCGTGGCTGCAGTACCACCTCAGCTTCGTTCTCGACCACCATATCTGTGGCAGCAAAGACCCAGGGATCGGCACGCCTGACTAGAGTTTTGGCTGACGAGTTTCTTTTCGACGCTTGGTGCGCTGTTCTTGTTATGGGCTACAGGGTGGCAATCGGTCGGCGCATAACGAACCTGACGTTCCTGCGACAATTGAGACTCGAGGGGAAGGCAGGATGACTCTGCTGGAGACGCGTATGTCGCGCTTATGCCGCACACGCACTTGCCCTCCGTCCTTAAGAAGACTGCAGGTATGAAATCAAACGTCCCGCCCTTGGCCATCCCTAGGCTCAAGCTGCACATGCACTTCTCCCCGCGGTGTGTACTTGTGTCCTTGTCAAACAGTGTGTGTAGAAATGAGCGTTGTGTGTATATACGTGAGTATGGTGCTTGACATCGCTGACATATGCCGATTAGACCAAAGACTTGACGAATGTCATTAAATCCTTCCTTGACGATCCTCCCGAGTCTCCATCAACGGGATCGCTCCACGCCTGAAGCACTTCCTTTCTCAGCTGTATTAGGTGTGCCCGCTTCCTCACGCCATCCTCCCCAAATGCCCTCGTAAGCACGTCTCTTGCTTCGGCCTCGACCGCCTCAACGGTGCCTGCTGGAGTCTTGCCTGTGCGGTAGATCGGCTTGAGGCCCTGGCCGGTGCGTACCTCGAGGAGTTCGTAGGCGGCGCCGAAATTCTCTACAAGGTGCACGGCGTTGAGTGGCTGATCTGCAGATGTTTCAGCGACGTACTGGATGGTTGAGGACCAGCTGTTGCGGAGTCGACGCTACAAGCAAGCCCTTGCCATATTCACGCACCTTGTCCTTCACGGTACCTGGGATGATAGCGAAGGGCGAGACGTGGCTTAGAAGCTAGGTGGGTGATCAGATGTCAGTAGTATGGCCGATGTAGAGGTCATCGCTCAGCGCTCGTGGATGCACTCACAAAGGGGATCTTCAGATCCATCACGACATCGAGGAATGTCCAGAGGTTCTCTGGGGCTACAACAGGCCAGAACATTGACCCGAAGGAGATCTACAGCAGGCCTAGTCATTTCTCGTAATTCCACCCGCGACGCTGGGAAATCTGCAAATACGTACGTAGAGCAGAGACCGCTCTCCGAAATTTCTGAGAGTGTTATCCAGGAAGGTCTCGATCTCTCTGATCTGCGGCGCCTGCGCCTTCTCGTAGACAATCGCAGCTTGCGTTCCGGAGGGCTGTAGAGGTCCGATCACGTATACCGGCTTCTGCAGCTCCCCGAACCACTTCCGCACTGCAGCGACGGCTTGTCGCTCGTACGCCTCCGGGGTGGCGACCAGCGCACCGTCGGAGAGCAATATAGTGCTGCATTTGAGAACAAGGTGCGCTTGTCAGCTCGGATTCGGTATCGCAAGACCAGTAAGTAAGGTAAGAGACTCACTCATATGTTCGTGCGAGGTACGCGCAATTGATTGCGTCAAACAGCGGGATCTGGCGATGCCCGCTGGTCAGCTGGGGAATGGGGCGCTGCGTATGACATCCTGTCATACGTACGTGCTGTGGATGGTACTCGTAGTCATACATTGGGGGCAGACCCGGCACGCGCACGACATCGCCTCTTCCCCGCATGACCAACTACGATACGTCGTGCCCAGTCTAGAATCAGTCCGGACGATCACCCCGAGCGGAACAGTGCGACTTGTACGTACCTCATGGGCGACCTCCGCGTACTCGCGGCCGCTACGCAGCGCCTCAGCCTCAGCCTTCGCATGCAGGCTCACGCCGCCATCCACGCCCTCCGGGCCGAACGTGTAGTAGAATAACACGGAGATCATGCTCGGAACCCAGGCATACACCTTCGCCGTGGTGCCGCTAATGTCCCGTATGTCGCGCACGGCTTCGTACGCGAAGCACTGTTTGCGAAGCAGCAATAATCAGACGCGGGAGCGGTGCATGGCTGCGGCGGACGGACGTACCTCGATGATAACGGCCTTGGGAGGTAGGACGGGCGGAACGCCCTGACCGGTCCGCGCGCAGACCAGCTCTTTCCCGGAGAAGATGTCGCGGTATGCAGAAATGAAGGAACTAGGGATTGTCTCCATAAGCACAACCTTTCCGCGTTCAACGGCAACGATCCTGCATCACAGGCACTGTCGTCAACTGAAGCTTATTCATAAATGCGTAGGGCGAACGACAGGGAAGCGCCGCATGCGGAACACGGGCATGCTCATGGGACTATATTCGTCGACGCACCTGACGCGGGAAAGGGACTCGTCTTCCCCGGACTGGAAGTTGCGCGCGAGCTCGGCTTTGGCGGCGTCGTAGAGCGACGCAGGGGTCAAGAGCGTGACGAGTATGGGACCGGCCTTGGCGACACGCGCGCAGAGGGCGCACATGCCCTACCGATAGCGGCCCATCATCAGCCTGTTGAACCAGCAGAATCCCACAAGCCCCAGGAATATGTCTCGTACGTACCCCATGCCTCGTAAAGGAACGCGACAAGGTGGCTTTGCGGTGGGAGTGGGTTCGCAAGTGACATGCTGGTATGAACTCTGTAACAAATACCTGAGCGCGGTCGTGGTGATTTGGGTGTCTCATACGCCTGCTCATGATACTTATATACTTACCTCAGCGTCCCTTCATGCACGCCAGTATTACGCTGCCAATAGCCTCTCGCGAGGGTCGGTACCGAGCGAACAAGTCAAGGAATCTAATGCCAATCCAGTGCGCAGAGATGTGAACGGGCGAACTCGGAGAGAGACTCGGGTCCGTCCGAACATGTGCAACGCATATCATGTGCCCAGCCAAGCAGGCCGAGGAGATCTACAGGTCGTTTGCCTTGACTTACTTGCACGTCACGGTAGGGCCATAGCGACTCTGTTGTACCGTGCAACAGGAATCTACGCAGCCCGTCCAAAGGTTTCGAGGAAGGCAAGGAAGTCGCGCCGAGACGCCCCGCTAGGTTCAGACCACTCCTCGCGCACGGCATCTCTGAGCCGCAAGATCCGTGCCCGTTTCTCGGCACCCTCCTCCCCGAACGCTCTCGTGAGTGTGTCGCGGGCTTCTGTCTGGATGGCGTGAAGGGTCCCAAGGGCCATCCTTCCGTTGCGACAGACAGGCTTGGTGCCGTGCCCAGTCCGCACCTCAATTAGCTCGTATGCCACATTGAAGACCTCCGTGAGGCGCACAGCGTTGATGGGCTGGTCTGACTCGAACGGCCAGAAGATCCTGAGAGGGTAGTAATCAGGCTACTAGTCTCTTCGTCTTCGTTCCGATCGATGACGTACTGAGGTATGCCGGCGACTATGGACTCGAGCACGCTGTTGTGTCCTCCGTGGGTAACGAACCATCCTGTGACCTGCACAGCTGCGGGATGAGTCATACCCAACGATTGAGAACGCGGTCAGAGTGATGGCACATACCGGGTGGTTCAGGATCAGCTGTTGGGGCACCCATCGTGATGTCAGACCTTTTCTGTACCGCTGAATCTTGTCGGCCAATGACTCTGGAATCGCTGCTAGAGCAGACGCATGGCTAAGGATCTGATGGTGAGGACCGTGGTGTTGAACATTAGCTATAGACACCAAGCAGAACGGCGATACTCACGAATGGGATGTCCAGCTCCATGACTACTTCGAGGAACGCCCACAGCATCTCAGGATTCTTGAAAGGCCAGAATATCGACCCGAACGAGATCTGAGTAGAGAACGTACCCGCAATCGTCAGCCTTGCGCAGACAGAGAAGATGGTAGATAGGTCGTACATATAATAGGATCCGTTCTCCAGATATGCCCAAGATGCGGTCCAAGAAGGCCTCAATTTCTTGGGCCTGAGTAGTCTGCTGTTTCTCGTACGTAACGGCATGCGTGCCTGAGGCTTGAAGCGGCCCCACGACATACAACGCTTTCTCCAACTCGCCGTACCATTTACTCATAGCAGCCACAGCCTCTCGCTCGTACGACTTTGGCGTCGCAACGAACAAACCGTCAGCAGCCATAAAGGAGCTGAGTATCCGCGTCAGGGTGATCAATTTATGGAGGGCTATGTTGACTTCGCGTACTCGTATAGCTGCAGGAGCAATCTTGCGGTTACCCCTTCAGGCATGGGAAACTGTCGTAGCGATAAACGATAGAGACTGGTCGAAGAGGATTCTATCACTCACGTCTTGTGGATGATACTCATACTCGTACATTGGAGGCATGCCCGGAGCGCGCACGATCTCGCCCTCTGTCTCAAACATGATCTGCACGGAGGGTTTCCGACAGTCAGTCAGTAACAAAGCGCTCTACGGACTGCCGCACCTCTGCCATGACTTCCAAGGCATCCCGTCCCGTACGCTTCGATACCTCTTCAGCCTTGTCGCGCCAATTTGATCTACTTCCGACGCTCTCAGGGCCGAAGAGGAAGTAGGAGAGCGCAGTGAGCATCCCTGGGAACCATATGTACACCTTGGCCTTGTCACCGCTGAGCTTCCGGATGTCCATGAGTGGTTGATGCCCAAAGCACTACGTAGGCTCGGCGCGTCAACAGCTCCATCGCAGACAGTATGGGGAAGCTGCTCGCACATCCAGTATAGCTGCTTGCGGAGCGACCATCGCAGGAATTCGCCGGCCGGTCTTGGCACAGACGAGCTCTTCGCCCTCGACGAGCTTTCGCCAAGACGATGCGAAACCAATGTCTAGCAGCTGAGAAGTGATGGTGTCCCCACGCGCAAGAGCCACTATTCTGCAGGCGAAGCAATCCATGGCGATGATATGACGCGAAGTAACGTTGTGAACGGAAAGGTCATACCTGACGCGTAAGCGGTAGCCCTCTTCCCCGAATTCAAAGTTCCGCGCCAATTCAGCTGTGGCCCTGTCGTAAAACGACTCCGGCGTGAGGAAAGTCACGAGGATCGGACGAGTCTTCACTGCTCGGGCACAAAACACGATCAGGGGCCGCGTATGCCCTGCGAGGGGCAGGTATGTCAGAACTTGCTCGCCCCTGACAGTGTGCACGTACCCCACGCTTCGTATGCGAACGCGACGAGGTGGCTTTTTGGAGGATCGAGAGTCGGGTCAGGCATCCGAAGAGCAATACTGTTGGTGCTGCTCACCTCGATATCCTTCACAGACGTTTTATACGCCTTCCCCCGTCCATCCAGTTCACACGAAGAACAGACGGTGTGAAGAGAAGCAGTGATGTAATTCCTGAGCTACTCCCATTGGAACAGACAAAAGAGGTATGGTCATTATCCTGCATGGCTACGGCGGAGATGCAACAGTGGGTGAGCAGGAGAGAAGCTGATGTCTCCGAACGAATCCATAGGCATAACCGCAGAGTCGCAGACAGCGAGTTAAGAAGCGCGATCGAGTCGAACCTCGGTAACCAGGTGCGGCAGTCTGAGGGGACGATGCAGTCGATAATTACCACGGGAGTGGTCGGGCGGCACAGCGGCTGCAATCACGATACAGTACCTGAGCGCCGGACTCTGGCAGAGTTGGTATGTGGCCACCGCTTGCACATGCTTATGTAGGGTTTCAACTGGCCGACCGAATTGTAAAATGTGAATCCCATAGAGCAGAACCTTTCGGCAGCCCAACGGAGGGGCTGCTGATGCACTGCGTACCCTCCAGTCCGAAAGGAGACTTCTGTAGCGACGTGAGAAGCCATGGACAAAGAACGTACCATTCAAGGGGCGCACCTCTCCGAAACGATGTGATCAACCGATTGCTCCGCTACGAGAAGTCGTGTCCACTGAACCGCTGACCATGATTGAGTTTGAGGTCTTCGCGAGTACACAACAAGCAATCTCTTAACCTGTGTGCGACTATTCAAAATTGTTCAAATGAGAAAATTCTGATCATACCTACGCAAGTGAACTTACCAGGAGTCAAAACTCACAACTGGTCTGATTCCTCTGATCTTGCACCTTCGGAAGTGCATCTGACTGTGAGATGAATTCCCATCCTCTAACACAACAGGTCAGAGGGGTGCTAGACTGACCTTGCAATATGTACCGGCGGGTGGTATCAGACGAACGAGCCGGACGATTACCTGACAATAGAACAAGACGTCCGTTGGAGTAATACTAACATGACCTGGACGGTCATACGCCGAAAAAATACTACTATTACTAGTCCAGAAAGTGATTGTGAAGCGTACATCATGTGCCACCGAGGTATAAGAAATGCGCGGAAACTTTCGTTGAAGCGGCCTCCGGCCCGACATTCAACTCAAGACGTCTACAACAACGACCCCAGAGCGGCCACCGCAAGAGCGACCGCCGCCGCGCCCCACGCAGATGTGGAGAACACGATGTTCGTATGGCGCGACGCCGCGCTGACCTGTTGGCCGGTGAGGTTCGAGGGCGCCGAGCTGCCGAACAGCTCAAAGTTGCGGAAGTACGCGTGCACGTCGGACGACGGCGCCCAGGATGAGTCTCCGCCGCCGAAGAACGTCGACAGCCAGAGGCCACCAATTGTGATGTCCGAACTAGAGCGGTATTGGAGGATCTGCTCGTCGAGGGCTTTGACATTGTTGTAGCTGCAATTGCCACTCTCAGCCGAGGGTCGAGCGAACGTGTAGTGGTGGACATACTAGAGCACGACTTCACCGTTGGCTGTTGTCAGAGGTTGGTTCAGGCGCACTATGAGCGAGACGCGATTCCACCTGTAGGATCCGCGCTGTTGCATCAGAAAGTTGTCGCGACAAACATACGGCAGTTGGCACTTACTGGCCCGCGGCGAAGGAAAATGAACCACGGTCGATACTAGTGCCGAACCCATCGTCGTTACACTTGAAGTTCGAATTGGAACACATGTTGTTTGGCGTAGGTATGTATGCGTAGACTGTGGACTTCGAGGTGAGTATCGTCACGCAAGCAACCTCCTATACTGAAGTGAAACATGCAGTCTAGCATGCAACCCCAACAAGCACGCACCTTCACCAGCAGCTTCTTTGCGCCACATGAGCCGCGTGCTGAAGCAGTTACTCCCGTTCGCAGCACTGCCTCCAGAACAGCCGTCCGGGTCAGGACCGCCTCTCAATCCCGGGAGCTTGCCTCCTTTGACGAAGTTGAAATCCGAGTCGAAGGCGACCTCGTAGGTAACAAGCATGCTCTGGAACCCAGAATTGTCCGAGGTGTTCCATAGCGAGTACAGCTGCAGACCGCTGGTCTCACTGCCAAACTGCCCCGCGGGGTATGTCACTTGCAGTACAGGCCCAGTACTATTTGTCGTGGATGTGGGAGCGGGCTTGTTTGGGAAAGGGTCTGCGACGAATGCAATGTTGGATGCGCCTTGTTGAATCTTGCCCTTGCTGAGAGACCAGCCAGAAACTATGAAGGACTGCGCATCCGAATTGGAGAGGGTCGCTGTGGGAAAGGGTATGGAGGTGCTGGTCGTGAGGGAGTAGAGGGAGGCGAGAGTGGGCGGGTCGGCTATTTGCTGCGACCACGAAGGCGCGATGGTCGCGAGAAGAGTAAAGACGGTGAACGCAGCTGAGAGCATGGCGGTTTTGCGAAGGAGGGGGGCCCTGCCCGAGGAATACACAGATGTTATAAGACTGCTTTGGCGCAGCAGCGGTAATTGGTCGTGTCGCGCGGCAGGACGATGTCGCACCAGAACGTTCTGTGCGCCGATATTTGAGTCGCTCAACGAGTCGAGTTCAAGTCCAGACGGCCTTGCGCTGGGCTGCAGGAGCTGAAGCTCGATGAAGTTATGTGGAATGGTTGTGGAGGTCGGGGTCCAAGTGCATGTCGCACACTGAGTCGGATTCTGAACACGCCTGAGACAGTTGTCTGACACGGGCGCTTCGTAGACTCTCTACATACCACCATCGTCTTTCATACTTGACCTCGTTGTTGGAATGCTGGAATGCATGAGAGCGATTATCATTAGTGCATGATCGCAGAGACACTGCCGTATATCCTAGTTGTCAAGCGTTTTCCTGAGCCCTGACCCGAGCATGAACGTACGCGTCCGTCGTCGCCATTTGATCCTACAGAGTGCAACTCAAATGTCATACAGTACTACAGACGAACCCCTCTTAACCCATACCTGTCGGGAAAGGGCCCAATCTATGGGTTTTGAGGGGTTATGGGTTAGGAGGGAAACACGTGAATTAGCGCCCGAGGGCACGAGCACGTAGTTAGTCTGTCCGTAGCTACTAGTTCTTGGAGAAATAACGTGTTATCGAGGAGTCCTTCAGCTGCCGCTGTGCATCGATACGCATCTGGCGCGTGAGACTTGCGAGAGCGGCCTCGACTTTGCGAGCAGACGGGTTATCCATTGTTGATGCTGCTTGATCCAGCATCCAGGCGTGCTTGCAACTCAGCTCGGCGGGAGGCAGTCTGTCGTTCGAGTATCTCATAAGCAGCTTTCAGCTGATTGAGGGTGATCACGGGCATGATACGCGCACAAGACAGGAACGAACACAACAGACAGACAATTGGCGTTGGAGTCACGGTCGATATTCTGTATTCAGACAGCGGATTGGGCAGTTTACGTAAGCACTCCCTATGGGTTATACCCTGCAATTTGGCTATGGGTTATCGGTTATGAGGGGATTATGGGTTATGGGGTCGATTTCCCCCTATCCCAACTCGGGAACGCCAAATTTCTATGGGTTATCACAGGTTATGGGTTTTGAGGGGCATGGGTTAAGAGGGGTTCGTCTGTAGTAGACGTATCTGACACATTGACCAGCAACATCGCGAGCCCTAATCATCCAGATGAAACGCCACCCTAGAGCCCAACCGCAGTCCTCAGCTTCGCAAAATTGGGCGTGCCAAGACCGGTGACGGGATCCCAACCCGCGCGAGCGGTGAAGCCATTCGTGTTGCAGCCGGGGTTGCTCCCAGACGTGACATCCGTCAGCGCTGCGGTACCCGCCGCAGAATACAAGAACGGGTTCAAGAAGCCGAGCGCCGGCTTGCCCTGGGCCGCAAGCTCGTCGTTGAGCAGCGAGATGATGCTCGCCGTGATCGGGCTCGAGCAGCTTGTCCCCGCGACTTCGCCAAATTCTCCCTGGAAGACGATCTCGACGTTCTCGCCTTGTGCGGAGATGTCGGGGAAGCCGCGGCCCGCCTTGTTGAACTTGCCTGCGTTGGTGTTTCCGATGGCGTTGAGGAACGTGGTGACGGCCCCGGACTGGAAACTGGGCTGAGCGAAGATGTTAGAGAATCCTCCGCCGGAGAAGTCGGCGGCGGTCTCGGGGCCAATTCCAGTGGTTGCGCCCACAGATGTCACGCTTTGAGGAGGTTGAGTATGCGAGCGGTCGCAATAACACGACGTACACTTACAAGGGACATCCAGATGGGAAAGTGGGGATGAACGTCGTGCAGCTCTGGCTTTGTGAGCCGGACACACCGCCATCACCGGACGAGAAAAGGATGGAAGTACCGCGGGCACCGAGCTGCATGTACGCATTGCAGAGATTTCTGTGAGCACGACAAGGTCAGCATCTAGCACTGTAAGACAAACTGGGATACGTACGTCGCAATATTTGTAGGGAGGTCAGGCTCATCGAAACCGTAGCTAGTGGTGAGAACTTGTGGCGGCGCCGACTCGCCGAGAAGGGTGTTGATAATGTCGAGGAAGCCGTTGACGCCGTCCCGGTTACGCTCACCCACAGAGATGAACACGGTTGGGACCCCAGACGCAATCCCGACAGTGTATTGTGTGTCGAGGTCCTAACCATACATGTCAATATCATGTCCCCGGCATTGCCTCACACAACTTACGGCTTCGATGCCAGCTTCCGCCAGCTGCTGTGGGTTCGAACCGCCGTCAAGGGTCTGAGTGGTGAACGTGGTGGCCGGTGAAAGATCAGGGCGGAAGTTCGTCAAGAACGTCTACACCGCGTCTTCGTCGATACGGGGAAGGCACGAATAAACTACAATGCCTACCTTCAGATCCTGCTGGTTAGCAAACTGCTCAATGAACCCGCTCACGCCGAGCTTGTTGCTTTTGGTGGTAGCAAGCGTAGTCGGGATCCCATATAAAGCCTGTAGGCAAGCCGGTGTGATTGTGGTCGCGCAAGACGCCGGGACAGCATCGGACGTCAGGTTCACCGCGGGAACGGGCTTGTTTGCCGTGCGAGCGGGCACAAAGTCGAATACGCGGCCCGAGAACGGTTGAGCAAAGCTGCAAACGACGCATCAGCTTTCCAGTCTGCAAGCAGACGACAAGCCAAGCGTTGTCGCAGACATACACGGTAGTCGGGTGCACGAAGTCGAGCTTGCCCACCAAGTCGGCGGGGATGGAATACGCGAGCGTGCGCACGGACGTCGTGCCGGTCGGGGTGTGGTTGAAGACGGAGAACTCCGCGTCGAAGATTGCATTGGCCTTGCTGACAGGAATAGAGAAGCTGAGCCAGTCGCCCGCCGGAGAGGCCTGAGCAGCCTCGATGCCGTTCTCCTTCAGGAAGGAGGTGACCGCGTCGACAGTCTCCTGCTTCGGTGCAACGAATGCTTCGACCTGGGGAAGCAGCATGAGTGGTCGCTTCAATGACAGGTGGATGGACATAAGGTTACCTCCTCCTTACTGAGGAACTGGCCCTTGAGCGGGCTGGCAGGATCGCTCACGTCCATGAGGGCCTTCTCGAGGCCTGCCATGTCGCCCTGCACGAGCGCGATGCGCAGGTCAAGCATAGTGTCTGGCGACGCAGGTCCGACGAGTTTGAACGCGGAGGGAATGCTCTCACGGGTCTCGTGGACCTGCATGTTGCGCACCATTGGCTTGCCATATGCGACGGCAGCCAGACAGGCGACGAGGAAGGCTGAGGAGAACATGGCGACCGGGCTACCGAGGGTAAGATGCGCTCGTGAGGATGACGTCCCAACATAGCCTCCCTTTATAAGGAGGCGTCGCCATGACGCGGTCCTCCATGTGCCAAGCGATAAGAGGCAGAGGGAGCATGTGTGCAGGACCACGGCTGCAGCTGCGCGGCGAGCCTCACGTACGCAGCGAAGCCGACTTTGCACAACCAACGGGGCGGGACGTTCGTCGGGACAACTCCAAAGGCAAAGGCTAACCGGCACGACGAGCCCGGGGTCAGAAATGAATGTCGAAGTGAGCGCAAATGGTGCCAGATTCTCACCGATATGCGCGTGTGGGAGCTGCGCATGCGGCGGCGAGAGAACGGCACAGACTGCTTCCTCGTCCTGTGAAGTTGTAAGAGTTGCGGCCGAGGGCATTGGTCAGCCAGTGGACTATGTTCGGACGCGATAAGAACCAATTTTGACACTCACTGTATGAGCTTCATGGAGCGCAGTTTGTTGGAGACCGCTCCCTCTTCCTTCGAAGCATCACCAGACCAGGAGCGATGGTCCTTACCGCGTGAACGAGCAAGCATAGAAGCACACTCGTGCGACATGGAGGCCGAAAACATGGACAGAAGAGTCGGAGAGCAGGAACTGATGCAATGAGGCTTCATCGCACGGTGGCAACTGACTCAGACGTACTAGCAATTCAAGATACACTGAGATGTCTCCCTAGGGTTTGTCCGCGGCCACCTGTTGATGAGATGGCACCGCTCACTTAGGCAAATGAAGGGCCTACTATCAAGTAGTCATACCAGTGATTGAGACCATAAACTGGATTGATTCTGCAGTGGACTCCAGAATGTTGAATGGGATAGAAGTCCCGATGGCCGATATTAGTAGCAATATTGATGCAGTTGGCGGCATTGACCGTTCTTCCGAATTAGGTAGGTTCTGCGGATCGAGCTACGCGTGCACTGGGCATCAAACGTCATTGTTCGCATAGCGACGCTAGAGCGACAAATAATATCGCGACCTCGCCCGTCAGCTACCTCATAAAGTACAGAACTTGTTACCCATGGAGATATTGTGGAAGTACGGGCCTCTATGGTTGTCCACGCTCGCAGAGAGGATGTCGAAGCCGTCCGAGCACTTCGCATTTTCCTGGCCTGGGCAATATTCCGCGGTCGCAACAAAACCAGACGAGTCCACAGCTGTGATGTGAATCTCGTTGCTGGGATGCTGGAACTGCAAGAACTGGGGAGGCACGCGCGGGACCGGGTCGTCTTGGTTCGTGACATGCGTGAAAGACGACCCGAGCTATCAAGCATGCCGGATCAGTCATGATTGATCGAGTACCATCTTTGACCGTGCCACAAACCGTCTGATCTACGAAATCAGCCCACGCTTGGTTTCCGACTCGCGGCAAGCCGAATACCACGGCTGTGAGCGAAATGTTCTGGTCAAGTCTCGTCTTAAGCATCATCGCATCGATGCTAGCAATGGCTGCTCCGAGACTATGCCCGGTGACGAGGACCTTCTTAGAGGCTGTCGACGCCAGTGCCGATTGAACGGTCGAGAAGACAACGTCCGCCGTCCTCGACTGGGCGTATGCGAACCCGTCGTGCATCTTAATGTCGTCTGCATTTGGGCGTTCTGTCAGCGCCTGCGCATCGCTACGGTGGATAATTCCTGGATACTTACCGCTGGCCGTCGGCAGCACGGTTTTGTTGGCGCCCACCTGGGCAAATTTGAGATCGTTCAAGTCCGAGAGGAAGTTCTTCGGGTCCGTTCCCTGGTGCGCCACGACGATCGTATCTTCATCCACATCGTGCGCGACAAAAAATCTCGGGATCAACCCGTCGTCACCGCCCGCCGTGAGCACCTTCACGTTAGGCAGCTGGTCGCAGGAGTCGCCACACGCCCATTTCTCCACTGCGTTCGTCGAGCAATATACGGCGCGGCTGAAGAGCGCTGGTCGGAGGAGATTGTTCGTGATGTCGTCCTGCGAAACAGGAGTCGGTGTCGCGTCGGAATTGCTGCCCGCACCGATGTTGATGCCAAAGAGGGGCGCGGGAACCGCTGCAGCTTGGTGCAACAAGCCGAGTACAAAGGCGGCCGAGATGAAGTGCATGATGGGTGGCAGGCGATATGTCGTGACGGGTGATGTGGACTAACGAGGGAGATAAATCCTGAAGGAGAAAGAACAAGGGCCAACCAGGGCCGTAAGGCGAAAGACGAAACCGAGAACGAAGAGACAACGACGTGCGGGCAGAAGGACCACCGCTCATGAAGGACGACAAGAGATCTTATATCTCCGGGGTTGCCGCCGAAGGCCAAGCTCTATCAGCAGCCAAGCAAATTCTGCAGTGCACATCAAGGTCCAACGCCCTGAAGCTAAGCATAGATCCTCGAAGCGATTTGAAGGTGAGAAGATCAGGCAGTCAGAACGCTAGAATGGCGAAGTAGCAACGCACAGCTCCCATCACGCCGAGTTGATATTGTTGCTCATGATCATAGGGTTTACAGAATGAGTGAATCTGTCGTAATGCCGGTCAGTCCTACGTATCCCAAGGGCGTATGAGGAGCTGCCGGATGTCAAGAGACCAGAGGGAAGACCAGGAGCAGGAGCACGCAAAGCATCCTCGAAGAACCAGTGGCAGGGTAGCTTTGAATCATACTGTGATAAATTTAAGCGCGCAGCTATGGGTAGAGTCATTCGGCTTGCAAAAAGTCACGAGCATATGCGTGTATCATGGCTACGTCGTAGAAACCGGTGGCGCGCAGTTGAAATACGCATGCTGCCTTATGCTGCGTTGCGCAGTGAACTTGAGGAGGCAGTGAGTCGATCGCCGGCAAAATTCATTTGAAGCATAGCTGGTGATGATCAAAAAGCACACTCAATTCATTTTATTTATCGCTCACTTTATTTCGTGCATTGATCTTGGCTGACGTAAGGCTGCCACAAGCGAGCCCTTGGGCTGAATCAGCAAGCGCCCACCAAATGTTCACTCGTCCAAAACCTCATCTATACGCTCTGTTCTTGCTACAGCTGAACAGAGGCAAATGTCTGCTTTCAAACCATATATACTATGTGTATGGAGTGCACAACACAGGAGGAAGAAGAGCTGTGTCTGCTCCCGATACTCGGCGCCTATGTCGTGAGTACTTGCAGGCTATGACGTCATGAACGAGTGCACGAAATAAAGTGAGTGATAAATAAAATGAATTGAGTGTGCTTAAAGTGCGCCCAGCCTGAGCGAGTCAACCAACCTCCAGGTATTCCATTCCTGAGTCTGAGCTTCCAGAAGTCCGGTCAACTATAGTGAGGAGCCCGACGTGTGGCATGTAGGCGGTTCACAGCTGCCAGATTGTAGAGGTGAACGCAAGGCATAAGAAGAGACCTATATCAGTTATGCCTTTCGCTGAAGATACAGCATCACAAGCAGCCACTAAGCAGAGCCATGCAGGTACAGTAGGAGCAAGAAAGAACGGTTGCTGCCAGTGTGCGCACTCGGTGATAGAGATGGGCTTGACCCCGGACCCCGAAAATCGGCAGCGGTTTTTCTCTACGACTTCTCGTCACAGATGAGAGGTATTGTACACAATCTTCTGGTTTTGCAGGCTTCTACAATGCCTGAAATAAATCATGACCCCGGTGTCATCAGTCCAACTACCCATCTCTAGTACTCGGTGAAAGGACAGAAGCACATATCCGGACACACATGCCGGTGGATGCCGACATGGGCGCCAAGGGCCACACTGCGTAATTCGCCAAGACCACAGGAGCAGCGGGCGCTTAGTACTGAGCTTATGAGTGGACTTCCTTCGGCCGCGGGTGAACGGTCTTCACTCTTGACCTCCATCTCTTTCCGTTGTCTTCGAGTTCGAGTGTTCGCGACAGGACATCCTACACGCAATATCTTCTGATTTATGGCCCCGACCAACTTAGGTCATACAACGAGCCGTTATCCTCGCCTAGCATACTCCCTGCTCTCACTCGCTACACACCAGTTTCGAAAATTACTGGGTTACTCACGACAGCCCGATATCTCTCAAAACTTGCACACGTTTGCAAAGCGAGAGGAGCACGATGGAAAGTTCATAGCCTTTGCCTGCCTCATACCCGTTCTTGTCTTGCTCTCTGGTCTGTTCGCCGGTCTCACTCTGGGCTACATGAGCTTAGACGAGACTCAGCTCCATGTCTTAAGCATCAGCGGAACACCGTATGCCGCCCCCACATCCATCACAATTTCGATCACGCAAACTGACATATTGTATAGGAGGCAAAAGAAATATGCGAAGAAGATTCTGCCCATCCGCAAGAATGGCCATCTTCTGCTCATCTCGCTTCTATTGGCCAACATGATTGTCAACGAGGCTCTTCCTGTCATTTCAGAGCCCGTGCTCGGTGGAGGAATCGAGAGTGTTGTCGTCAGCACTGTTCTTATCGTCTTGTGAGTGTCGCGGTCCCTCGAGTATTTCTACGTGGAAGCAGTTCCGGCCTCCACGCGCATCCCGTCTTAGGCCGGGCGTGAACGCGTTTTTTCCGTGGGCAATTCACAAGAAGCTAGTTGCATGACACGTTTCGGACGAATGCGTTTTAACGGGCATATATGACAGGTTCTCGGAGATTATACCCCAGTCGCTTTGTACGCGTTATGGTCTTGCCATCGGCGCGCAGATGTCCTGGTTTGTTCGGATCCTCATTATGACCATCGTGAGTCAGTCAGAATCCGGGATATAACTCGTATTCACGCATACATCCGCAGGGTGTCGTGTCTTGGCCGGTTGCGAAATTGATGGAGCTTTTATTGGGATCTCATCATGGTATCATGTACCGACGGGCTGGCAAGTACTTCGTTCACCTCACATTCGCACAATATACTCACTATAATTGCAGAGTTAAAGGAGCTCATTGCTCTGCACGCTGCCCACGGCGAGCTAGGTGGTGACTTGCAATCAGACACGGTGACTATCATTGGTGCCACCTTGGATCTGCAGGAGAAAGTTGTTCGTCAGGCGATGACGCCTATGGACAAAGTCTTCATGCTGAATATCGACTCCAAGCTCGATTTCGAGACAATGAAACGTATTGGCGACACCGGTCACTCCAGGGTACCCGTTTACGAAGAGGTCGAAGTGCCTACGGTAGCGAAGGTCTCCTTACCAGGCAAAACCACGGCTCAATCTGGGGCCGCCACGCCTTCAAAAACTACACCCGCCGGCGACGCCTCCCCTCTTCCAGATCGCCTGCAGAAGGTCAAGAAAATTGTCGGTGTTCTGCTCGTGAAACAGCTGCTCCTGCTCGACCCCAAGGATGCGACTCCCCTCCGTAACATCAGCCTAAATCCCTATGCCATGCGTTCCCTACAACGAGCCGCTACTTAACATCTTGGACAAGTTCCAGGAGGGCCGGAGTCACATGGCGATCGTCAGCCGGTTTAGCGTGGAGAGGGCCAAGAGTGTACAGCAGGAGGTCAAAAAAGGGCCTCACGCAGCGCCTGAAGGACCGTGTCGGGATGGGCGACAGTTCGGACAGCAGCAGCAGCTCTGATGATGAGTCGAGCGGAGACGAGAGTGCTAGGACGGGTACCGGAACGGCTGGCAGCGACGCGGAGGGCGGGTCGAAGA
>CCBP010000034.1:483828-517385 GCA_000765035.1 Trametes cinnabarina
GATGAGGAACTTGGAAGAGGCTGAGGAGTCAGAGGAAGGCGGCGCTGTCGACGCGAGCCTCCTGCCCCCTGGCTGAACAGCGAGTCGGCATCACTCGCTCCACAAAAGTACTTATCGCGGATCTATGGTCTATCTGAAAGTGAGGATTTATCTCGGGAATAGCACTGTGTCGCTTCGTATTCCCTTCCCGAAATTAGAACCCTGTGGATTGCTTGCTTGCAAATGGTATGATCACGCTGCTTGTGGCTCAAAGCGATTGAGGAGAGCCCAAAGAATCCGATAGCGGACAGAAAGCAACGCGTGCGGTTGGGTATATACACGTTTTGAGAACTGAACTTCTCAAACAGCGGACTTCCGCTGAGCGTTCGCGAGAACCGTCCGTGCGAGCTGCACATACTCTGCGGCAGCACCGAGGTCCCCGCCCTCCGCCTCCGTGATCTTCTCCCAGTGCGTGACGTCCCCGTCAACGAGCGTCCACGCCTCTTCTTCGGAGTGCTCCTCCACCCAGCGTACGTACTCCGCCTCCGCCCAGCCGTGCAGCGCATGGGGAAGGGTGATGGGCGAACGCACGAGGATGTGGTGCAGGACGATGAGAGGGGGGAGGCCAGCAGTCTGTTTGGAGGAGGCGAGCGCCGCGTTGTCGAGGAAGAGGAGCTGTCTGCACGCGCGCGATCGTCTGTGTCAGCCCAGCGCAACCACGGTATATCGGCCATGCGCACGTACCGCATCCCGCGCAAGGCGCGATAGTCCTCGCCGACGGCGTCCCAGTCCGCCCCGTGCTTCCTCTGCGTCTTCTCGCTCATGAACGCGCTGAGGCCGAACTCGAGCTCGGTCATGTCCGTTGTCAGCTGCAGCTTGCCGTTCTCCCCGAGCGGCTTCGCGATCGACGCGTGCAGCACGAACGTCTGGATCACAAAGCGCACGATCGAGAGCACCCTGCCATGGCCGATGCACCATCAGCCACCGAACAGTCGAAGATGTGGAGACGGGGAGGCGGGCGGCTCACCATCGACGGCTGACTTCGGGCACGTTGTATAGCCCGATGACTTCGTCCTTCACAAAGGTCAGCTTCTCGACCAGGTCCTTCATGTACGGACTGGCGCCACCACCCATGGCGGCCATCGGGTCTGCCTTGTCGCTGAAGTCCATCCGGTGCAGCTTGGCGATGATCGCGCCCAGCTCGCGCCGAATGGCGGAGAGCACGGGGTCGACGATCTTGTCGAACGTGTCCCGCAGCTTCTGCGGTACGAAGAACGAGCCGGTAAGTACGATCGTGTGGCAAGGAGGAATAGGGAAGGGCTACATACGGTCAGGACTGGCTGGAGGATCGACACGACGCTCTCTGGGTACTCTTCCCGGAGCTTATCCAACCGGGACCAGCAGTGATACAAGCACGTAGCGAGCGACGCGTTCAGAACCTGTTGAGGAGACGCAATGGGCCCAACTAGGCTCGTCGCAGCGCGTTCTCTCGCGATCTGCCCGCGTTAATCGATCAGTTGTGCATCCCCTATGGCTTACCTCGCGCACGGCCAGCTCACCATATTATCCGTTCGGGTCAACATCATCTCCAGGCTGGACGCTGCGTACCGCGCGACGGACTGAACCAATAGCGGGTCGAACTTCGCCGAGTCCAGCTCGTTCGCCACCGCGCGCGCGATGTTGGTGCCTTCCGACGCCCCAGGGGGCGAGCGCATGCTGCCTGAGAAGGCTTGCCCGACCGCTTCGTTGAGCTTATTGGAAGAGCGAGAGAGGTACAGGGACTCGAAATTTGAGAGGGCACGGAGGACGAGGACCGTTTCTGGGCTGTGAGGCGTGCCCTAGGAATCAGCCGCGCAAGTGGGAGGAAGAGATGAACCGACCTCTGCTGGCTCTGGGAGTAGACTGTGTCGGTGTGCACTGCAATTTTGGTGAAGAACGAGTGGAAGAGACGGAGCAGTTTGGGATAGCCCGTGCTCAATGTCTGCTGCAAGAAGGAAGAGTCTATCTCGACTTGTCAGTGCGCTTCTCACGACCTATAGTCATTTCTAGCACGCACTCTTGGCAGCATCGCGGGCATTCTTCTCCAGTGACCGCCCGAGCGAAGCCCAGAACGTCGTGCTCGGTTTGTTCTCTAGGACCTGACTGAAACGCCTTAATGTCGTCTACCACATGATAACCGCTCCGACGAACCTTCATGGCCTCGTCCAAGAACACGACGTCCGTGACCGGATCGCGCTTCACCCTGAGCACCTTCTCGAGCGTGTACACTTTGATGCAGCAATCCGCCATCTCCTCGATCAGGCTCTCGAGGCTGCCCCAGAGCGCCGCCGTCCATTGTGGTGCGGTGACGCTCGTCGGTTCTGTGCGGACGCGGGATTTGTACAGGAGTCCTTGCCCGAGCGACGCTGATTCTATCGCGAGGGTGAAGTAGGTTACTCATCGGCCAAGGATCATGTGGAGGATGCATGTAGGACGAACCCTTGGTCATGATGTCCTTGGATATCCGCGTGAGATCGAACGCGGACCGGATGCGGCCTTCAACGGCCTCAGAGAGGTCGCTGACCAGGTTCTGCACCAAGTCAGGGAGAACGCGAAGGTTGTGCGCTGTTTGCAGAGAGCTCGCCAACAAGGATTGGTTCTGGCGATGCCGACAAATTTGGTCCGGTCACACCGAGACTACGGCGGCTCAGAGGAAACTTACCAGTGTAGCGAGACCAGTGAAGACCATCGCCTCCATGTCGGTCGTGATCTTTGCGCGGGCCGCGTCTATAAACGACAGGTGAGCGGCGACGGCTTTCACCGAGCTCAGCGGGACGTTTTCTCCGGAGGCTGCGCCGTGCTCGTCATCGGCGGATACGCCATCAGGCTCGCCGGCGTTAAGTAAAGATGCTGAACGCGCCCAGAGTGGTCAGCTTCAGATAGCTCATGTCATGGCAGACAGACGAGAAAGGGGTAACGGTCGATCCGAAGGGACGAACGAAGGAAACACTGACTCAACTCGGCAATGGTTAACGCCGCCTTCGCAATCGCGCGCTCCTTCTCGTCGTCGCTCTCTAGAGGCGTGTCCGCCCTAGCAGGCGTGCCGCCGTTCGTTTTCCCGCCAATATTTGCGCTAGACCCGCCTTCGGGCTCGCCAGCATCCGCTTTATTTATCTCTGCGAGCTGCACCTCGAGGCGGCGCGCGAGATTGACGAAGCGCGCAGTGCGGCGGAGGATGTCGGAGGCCTGCTGGAGGCGCTCAAGTCTGGAGACGTGCGTGTGCAGGGATTGGTAGGGCACGCGAATCTTTACACGGAGTCTGCGAAGGGAAAAAGAGGATCAGCGCCTCGTTACTTGCTTGTGGACTGCATGCAGAGTAAGGCAGTTCAGGTACCCTGAGAAGCAGCGAAGGCTCTCGCCACTCAACATCATAACCCTAAAGACGGCGACTACGTCACGCTGCATGAAGAAGACACAACCTCAAGGGCAGTATGGGTCAGCCGATGGTGAACATCCAGAGATATGCTCGAGGACACGACGCATTCGAAGTCGTGATATCACCGCAGGGTGAACAACCGGGTAGAACAAGCGGGGGACCCTGCACACTCTCACTTCGCTCGAGTAAGAGGGTCGATCATCGCACCTCCGGTGTTCGCCCCGTGCGTCTGGAGATGCAGTGGAGGCACACTTGTTCATCGAGCGCAGCACTTTGAGGATACCAGCGCACGTAATGGGAGATGAAAGACAGGAAACCCGTCAACATTCTCGCAGACGTGAGCAGCCTTCGCGAGGCGTATTCGCAAGGTCTCAGCGTCGAGCAGCTGGGAAACAAATGAACTGGGGATAGACTGGGGCAGATCCTCCAATGAGGACAGATGGGAGGTGCTGCGAGGGGGCGATCGTCACGTAACGCGATTGTCGAACTTACTTCTCAAGGGAGCCATCCAGCTCGTTCAGCCCGGTGCGCACGGAGCCTAGCGAACCTTCAAGGTCGGAGACACCCGCCGCGCGCACCAGCAGGTCCTCATGGTGGGTAGTTACCTGTGCAGACGGGCCACAGTTACCAAGCTGTCCTAGAGATGGACACACGGGCGCGTGGAGGGGCGCGCACAAGGGGGACGAGTGGGCGTGCTGGGACTCACCACGTTCTTGATCTGCTTCTCAACATCGTCCAGACTGAAGGTTATCTTGGAAATGGCCACAGAGACGTCCTCGCTGGCGGGCGCAAGGCCGGTGCTCTTCGCGGCAGGCTTTGCCTTTCCTGCTTGGGGAGGGTACGGTTCGCCGGCTAGGATGGCATTAGCGTAGTCGTTCGGGTCAAAGTCGGGATGAGCGAAGACGGCATAATCTGTTAATTTGTAAGCACAAGAGATATATCAAAGTCGTCTGAGACCGACCAGACATTTGAGCAGCCGCGCATGGATCTCCCCGAGGACGAGGGGAAGAAAGGAGAAGAGGACAAGTCGCGAGCTGGACTCGGATGCGCGCGCGTGCCATAGGCGCTCAAGGATGTCACGCGATCTCGATCGCAGCGTCACGCCTGTTCGCTCACTGCACGCGTTGAGGTATGCAGCTTGCTTTCTACCACCATCCTCGTCCCAGCATGCATCACTAACATCCAACGTATCGCCTCGTCGAAAAACCATCTCTTCTTCGTTCCGTTAGCGCGGTCGCGCTCTTGTATGCCGCATGTTGCTATGAATATGGCTAAGAAGTCGAACTTTGAATGTGGTGGAACCTGCCTGTGCAAATCCCAGTCCTATTGCCCCCGTTACGTGAACCTTCTCAGCTTCTCTCGCTGCTTGAACCACAGGCTCGCTGCACGGACCTGCACGCATACACGAGATGGGGTCCGGTAAGCCCGGCGGCATGGTAAAACAAGCTAACGGCCAAGAGCGTGACGTCACGCGATAGTAGTATAAGATGGTCGGGCAGATGTCCGCCGGCGAGTACTAGTCTCTTTCAGTGGACTTTGCCCTCAAGCGAACCCACTCAACAACCACTGTTCTCTCACACTCTACTGTTGCTCTCCTTGAACTGCCATCTTCCTCGCGATCCTTGCAATCAACATGGCTTACTCCTATTACCAGTCAACGATGCCTGGCTGGGGCACTCAGCAGGTACGCCGCGTCCGCCCTTTGTCTAATCGCGCACAGTCCAAGCCTCACGAGTTCCGTGCAGTTCCAGTTCGGTGCCCCTCCCAGGCCGCCTTTCCAACCTCAGCCATCATGTACGCAGCACTCTGCCCTCCTTCTCACTACTTTGCGCTCATTGTCCAACAGGGCGCGGGTACGACTTTTACAACGCGCACGCCATTAATCCCGACCCGTACGTTCCTCCCTTCGTGCGATCGCGGCTGACTTCCTCACACGCCGATCATTGATCGCCCTCTACAGCTCACTATACGAATCGATCATGTCTCGATTGCGAGACGTGCTAGGGATGGGCATCGGTCACCATGAGGCCAAGCATTGGCACCGTCGGGTCTACAGCGGAGTGGTAAGTTCCCTTAGCTCCCTTCTCTCTTTCGCTTCCCCCTCCCATCACCTCCCTCCCACCTCCATCAGCCATGTTCCGAAAGCTGCGTCGCAGAACACGTCGCTTAGTCTTTCGTCCATTTCAGGTTCCGCTCACGCAGCTGCTCCCCGCTGACATCGGCGCGGCGGCGGCTTACGAAGCCTACCGCACATGGAAGCATAACTCCTTTCTCTACGAACCCCTCAGCGCCGACCGCGAACGCCAGAGGGAAGGCCTGATTGGTATGGCCATCGCAGAAAGTGAGTAGCCTTTCTTGACATCGACCACGGGCAGCTGGCTCGCAGAGATGTGGGAGCCGGATGGAACCTGGCGGGGCAGCTGAGGTGGGGGGCGCTTGTTACGTCTTCACGGAGGCGGACGCCTCTTCCCGTGAGTCACTTTCCGAGCTGAGCACAGCTTTCTAGTTGAGCGGCCCCGAGGTGGGATAACCAGGTTCATATTTCTGAGAGGGCATCTCGTTGTCCTGCTCGGCGGATGCCATCATCGTCACGAAGGGAGCAGTAAGGCTTTCCTCCAGATTGTTGTTCGTGGACATCATACGCTGGTCAGCATAAGGAAGGATTTTGACGAGCAGAAGCGGCGGGATGGTCGATCACCTCGGTTGTCTGCATGAGAATGAACCGTTCGCCCTGGTTCTCTATCCACTCCCGGAGAACCTAGTTCGAGTTGCTCTGCATTATGCTCTCTCATGGGTCGGTACTGATGAGGTTGTTGCAGCACAGCGTCTTTGGCAGTATTCCGGGCGCCCTCTGGATACGTACGGTCTAAGAAACGCTTGTGAAGCAGCCGCTTCCGCAGCACATAACCTCGCGGATAGGGTGAGACTTTTCCGCATCACGCATGTGAATCTCTCTCACTTACATATGTTGATCGAAAAGCTGTTTGGATGGACCAGCGGTGGTCTCACCAGTGGCTACGCCTCTTCCTACAGTGGTTCCGCCGCCAGTGACCCGTACGCCTACGATGATCCCTACCGCCGCGGTCGGCGAAGCCGCCACAGCTCTTTCAGCGGCCCGGGTGGCGCTCCGAGCATCGTCCGTTCGTCTTCGCCCTACGGCGCGCCCTTGCCCATCGGAGGCGCTGCGACGCCCTACGGTGCATACGCTGGTCAGCCTGCGTCCTATGGAGTCACGCCGGGATACGCCGGGTCGTACGCCTATGGGGGAGCCTCGCCCAACCCATACGGTGTCAACCCGTATGCGGGTGCCTCCGCGTACCCGACTGCCACACCTGGTTACCCCGCCGCGGGTTACGGCGCGTCGGCGTATGGCGCATCGCCGTATGGCCCTTCTGCGTATAGCACGCCTGGGTACGGCGCGCAGGGGTATGGGACGACCACCGCCGGCGGGGGAGTCTTGTTGCCGGATGGGCAGTATGCGCCGCCCGGGTCGACGGTGATTATTACGAAGCCGGGCAGGTCGAGGAGGCACTCGAGCTCGTCGAGCGGGCATCACCATCACCACCATCGGCACCGGTCGTCCAGCCGGAGTCGGTACGACGACTACGGGTACTGAAGGAGGGACTTGAAGCCTTGAGCACCCGGCGTGGCGGATACATACAGTGTCTGCTGTCGAGTGTCTTCTGCTTGCTCGGTTGGATCTAGCGGTGGGATATGTGAAAGTCTTGTATGCGTGCCTATGTACCCTCGTTCTGTGTACTTATTCCCTGGGCGTTTACCGCACGTGCATGTATACCCTACAGCGCCGATACCTGGCAATAATAGATCTGGCATACATACAAGTGCCATTGCGGCGTGAGGTGGGTCTCAGCGGGAGCGCGCGGTGCTAACTCGCGGACCGCTTCTCATGGCCAGGGTAAAAGGAGGTCCCCCACTATATGCTATTTTATGCTATCAAGTATATACGAGATGTTCAGAAGACCGCTAAAATCGCATGCACACTAGGATCATCTTATACAAAAGGCGTTGGCAGGTGGACAAACCGAAGAAGGTGAAGGCAACTTGACGCCTCCCGTTCTGCCGAGATCGAGACGTTTCCGCTGCGCCGCTGCTTGCTCTTATTTGTTATTGTGGGACCGACAGCTGTTCATACATGTGGTCGGGCATCGTCGACCACTAACCATGGGATTGATGTTGAGGGCAAGTAAGGCATTGGAAGGGTGGCGGCGGAAAGGGGAGGGGTCAATGAATGCACGGTACCCCGTACCGCAGCTGAGCTTGCGTAGCGGCATTAAGATGAATATCTTAGGAGGCACCGCGGGGTTGCAGATGGGTCGCATGGACATCCATGGGACAAAGATGCTCGAGCTCAGGTACCGTACCTACACCTTGACTGACGTTCAAGACTCCAATACCAAGCCTGTCGCTTCAAACTGCCTGCAGGGCTTTTAGAGACAATTCTGCTGTTCTAAGTGGATGATATATACACTCGGATGCAATTTAGTGCGATAGCGAATCGGTGATCACGACGAGATCCTCCCTCCTTGTCAACCCACACAGTCGCGCCTCTGTGATATACCTCAACCGGACATCCCGAACCAGATGCCAGCGTCTGTCGAGAGGAGATGTGGACATTCGGCAGCGATTATTGACTCCATCGCCTCGACGTGCTCGAGCGTCGCCTTGAGGATGCAGTTCATGCGGGTGTCCATACTTTGTGTCAGCCGAGGTAGCGACAACGGCGTTATGTCGAGTTCCATCGCAAGCCGTCGGGAGATCTGGCGGTGCGAGGGCAGGGTGAGCGTGAAGCAGCAGGAACGACCTCGTGTAACTGATGGTACGCACTGCGGCATATTGGGCGAACGACTCCTGCTTGCCGCGCTTGCGTTCTGCCCATGCGAGGAGCATGATGGCGTGAAGCGTTTCTAGGGTTGCCGGGGTGCCTTCCGGTGGAATCATGTGCTGTTGACCGATCAGCCTCAGGCTGGGGGTAGGACGAGTGTCGAGCGAGTGCCTTACTTTGGCCATATGGCAGTATACATCCGACACATTAGCTGCGCCTATTTTGTGAACTGCCGGGAAGGTGCTGAACCTAGAGAGCCGAAGAGCCGCGGTTAGACCGACGGACAGCACCCAGAGGCTCTCTGACGACCCACTCTGCTGCGCCAGCTGCGAGCACATTGGCAAGCAGAGGTGAGAGCCGCTCGTGGAGGAAGTCCTGGCAGATCGCCGCTGGACAGAGAAAGGTATAAGTTTTCCCCAGGTGTTCGAAGAAGACGTGGATGAAGTCCATCATCAGCTTCGGGTGCGGCTGCACCAGGTCGTCCGGATCAAAGAGGCCGAGAGACGGGCACGGTAATACAGGGATCTGAATAGGGGGCAGTTGTAGAACCATGGTGTCATGGAGCTCCGGGTCGCGAGGGGGGCACCACGCCAGCGATGGGGGAGGATCCGGCCTGACAAAATTCCAGGTCTCGGCTCTGCGGGTGATACGTATGAAATAGGGGCGGACGTACATAACTTGCGCGGCGCCATGTGCTGCGAAGGCACCGAGCATGTCCTGAAAGGGTCCGAAATCGAGCTCGTTCATATCAACGAACGGATAATAGCCGGGGGATATGGAGCGGCTGAGAGCAGCCGCTGTGGAGATCGCGACGGTCGGGGGAGTCCGAGCTGGCGTACGAGGCGTAGGGGGTGTCATGCAGGACGGCCCCGATGCGTTAAATGCCGAGAGCTGGACTCCGGGCTGGGCGTTGGGGGAGGCATCACGCAGAGCGGCGGTGGGACCCGTCACGATGCGGGCACGTTCAGCGAAATATTGTTCGCGGTCGCGGTACTGGCAGGAGATGCTGGCGGCATGGCATGCTTCGCAGGATCCAGACGTTGGGTGCTGGATGCATTTGATCTTCTTGATTCGACTGCGAGGAGGGTTAGATGCCGACCCCGTACAGGGTCACCCTTATGTGTCAGCAACCGTGACCTACCAATGGTCACAGGAAGTGACAAGGCGTAGTCGTTTCTTGCCTTGTGCTGAGGACTGGGGTTCTTCCAAGACGAACTCGAGGTTGGAGGACATGGCAGGGAAAGCCTGCGGACTGCGTTGGGATGACATGGAGGGGTTCTAAGCCACGTCTCTTTATACAGCGGTGTCGACTTGGAGACTACACAAGCTATTGAGCGCTAGCTGGTCGATCAAGATCAGAATTGCCGTTCACGTTAGCGCCCCGTAGACACAGCTGGACAGTCACCAGTGAGCCCAGAGTCTGACTAGCGTGAAACTCGTGGCGGCTGAGCGAGCGACAAGGTTTCGAGGAAAGAACGACCACATACGGCCTATTGCTGTGCCAATTTCCTGGCATAGCATTGCGTTCTCTGGAGACCCCGGGAAGATCGTACCAAGGGCCCGCGGCCGCGAAATGCGCATCCTGATTCGAAGGATAATTTGCCGCAGCCCTACCACGCGCTGCACACCGCCCCGAAACCGTGATCAGGAGGGTCCCCGCCCCACGGTAAATCAGTAAGACCCCTGTGCAACGTATCGAATAGGACGCGCGCTTGCTTGACCTCAAGTTAATCGTCGTGCGAGTTCCCATCTGGTTCGAACAGCAGCAAAGAAACAGTCATACATCGTCACTGTGTATGTGGCAAGCAAGCCTATCGCCGTTAAGCGTCAGCCAGAATGCGCAGCATTTCGAATACAATGTTGACCATGCTCGATAGAGAAAGTGCCAACTTCGAACCTGAGCCTTTGAATCCGAGCCTGTCGGTGTGAGACTAAGCCTCAGAAAGCACTGATAGAAGAATATGCCATTGGAGCTCCGTTAACGGCTGCGCCCGAAGAGTACGCTTGGTCAGTCGAACTAGCACTCTGAGGCAGGACTTAGTAACTAGGTGACTCTGTACATACTCACTCAGGAGGCGGCGTCGAGGGCGATGTTGACTCGTATGTCATAGGCCGCTACTACAGGCGTTTAGCCACAGCGGGTCCTGGGAAGAGCACACCCAGATGGAAATAGCGCCCTGACACTGTTCAAGCGCTCGTCGATTCGGATCTGAGATGCTTGCCAGCAAGAGTGATCGTGTCATTGCTAGAACGTGACTTTCGACTCCTACGAACACTCATGTGCTCGCACACATGCCGAGCCCACAACGTCCTTCAAGCTCTGAAATCGGCCTCAGTGTCCATAGACCCTCTCTAGAAGAACAGTTCTCACCTAATGCCTACAACCATGCCGTGCATCTCGCCTCGATGGCCGAGAAGAAGCGGCTGTGGTGGAGGAACGCGCTCATCAACGCACTCTTCATAGCGTCCTGGTAGGCTTCGAAACCGCTCCACTACCTCCCTAAACACTGGTTGATTGTAGATTCGCCCAGGTTTTTCTTTGCCACACTGATATCCGTGTACAACAAGTGGATGTTCTCGCCAGAACATTATGGCTTCCCGTCGCCCCTTTTCGTCACGACCATCCACATGTGGGTGCAATTCGTGCTGGCAGCATTGCTACGCTATACTATGCCGCGACGCTTCAAGCCAGAACACAATCCAAGTCGCGGTGACTACATGTAGGTGCCATACCTTGTCGGTGGATATCGCCCCGACGATGGGATACGACTATACAGTATCTCTTCGTCGGGACCCTTCCCCGTGTAATCCTTTTGGCCTGTGCTTGACACGGGAACGCATGCCTGAGTTTACGTTATGCCCGCTTCCGATGATCTACATATCCAACTAATAGATACTAACACTCACGCAGCCGCAAGGCAGTCCCTACCGGCATCACGACTGGACTGGACATCGGCTTCTCCAACCTATCGCTAAAAATAATCACCCTGTCGTTCTACAGTAAGATATGACATCCCCCGGAGCACCAGCCAACCTCTCATCACCGCCCACAGCGATGTGCAAGTCATCATCCCTTGTATTTGTCCTGTTATTCGCATTCCTTCTCCGCTTGGAAACGTTTTCGTTTCGCTTGGTTGGAGTGATCATCCTTATCTGTGTCGGTGTGCTCCTCATGGTTGCTACCGAGACGCACTTCGTGCTCTCCGGCTTCCTGCTCGTCACCAGCGCGAGCGCTCTCGGCGGTCTTCGGTGGAGCTTAACACAACTTCTCCTACGGAGCAAGAATATGGGAATGAGCAATCCCGCAGCAACCCTATTCTGGCTCGCGCCAATCATGGGTATCACCCTCTCGGTGACATCCCTGCTCGTCGACGGCTGGTCGAAGATTTTTGGGGGTCATTTCTTCTCTACCCCCGGCGAGACAGTGAAGACTTTGTTCTTCCTCTTCTGTCCCGGCATCCTGGCTTTTTGCATGGTGTTGAGCGAATTCTAGTACGCTCACAACTCATCTGACCGCTGGACATGAACTAACCGATGTCCGCGGTAGCATCATTCAGCGGGCGGGAGTCGTACCCATGTCTATCGCTGGGATCGCGAAGGAGGTCACCACAATCATATGCGCTGCATGGTTTTTCGGGGACGAGTTGACCCCGCTCAATATCACCGGTGTAGCCATCACAGCTTGTGGTCAGTGGATGCGCATCGGACAGCAGCGTGCGAGCGGCTCATTCACACACGATGCAGGAATCGCGCTATATACCTACCACAAGTACACAAAATCCTTGGACAAGAACATTGCACTGGATCCTCATGGAAATCCACTGCCCGATGATGAGGCCGCGAGCGGTGATGTCGCCCTCGAGGAAGGCTATACAGGGGAGAGGCAACGACTCACAGAGGACGTCGATGAGCCGCTCGATGAAACCAACCCAGGACAGGAGCTACCCCAAGTAAGCATCAGGCTTTTCTGTAACAACGACGGCCATCTGACATGAATATAGCATCGCGGCGACGAGCATGCTAACGGAGAGCTGCTGTTCTCTATCGCAGACGAGGAGACTGATGAGGCGGATGAATCTCCTTCAAAGGATCAGAGGTCCGACTCAAACCCACCACCATACTCCGAAGAGGGCGCAGAGCGTTTACACGATGTTTGGGGCGAGGATGGGTTCAGGCGGTGATATTGTAACATACATATGGGTTCACGGTAGTATCTTAGTATTTTCGATCTGAGCGATACCAAGTTTTGGGGGTACTGTAGTCACCAAGAGTAACTCCGACGTTTCGTTGATTGAACGCGCTCGTTCAAGTCGCGACCACTAAGGATACCGCACGCCAACAAACCACAGCGAACTGGCAGAAACCGCAGACTGCCGAGAAGCACCAAAGCTCGGAGGAATACCGCATTACATCAACATGTGTAGAAGCACAAAATGTCCTGAATACCAATTGCGGAGAAATGAGTGGATCAACGGAGCGCTGAAGTACATCGTCTGCAGCCGCGCTACAACCACATGGGCGGCCAAAGGGAGACGCTGACCAGGCAATTTCAAACGGCAACGCAAGTCTACGAGCCATTTATGTGGGGTATGATGTGTGCTTCTGAGGTGGCAGACTGAGGTTGGGAGTCGTTAGGAGGCGCTGACGATGCCGTGGCCTGTACTCGGCTAGGGTCGCGCCTGGAATGATAGTCAATGAGCCTCTATCTCGCTGGTGTAGATAGCCAGGAAGTTCACCATGTTCTCCAGTGGTCAAATTGCTTTTGGTTCAGGTATTCCCGCCATTCATCTTTACCAATCTCTGCCCTGAACTGGGCATGCTGGAGCAGTTCAAGGTGATGGAGCGCGTGCGGATAACTGATGGCAGAGTTCAGCTCTAGATATGATATCGAGCTACGTAGAAAACACACAGTATGAACCGTGCATAATCTTTTTCTTTCCAGTACATGAGATACTTCAGGAAGTTAACAAAAGCTGGCTGGTTGAGAATGCCTTGTTGAGCGAGCGAGTGGAGATAGTAAGGATTCGCCAATGATTGTACAAATTCGAGCTCTAGCTCAAACCGCGCACGGTTAGTGGCGCGAAGGTCGGCGTTGGGTTCGCTTTGAGACATTAATGTTCCTGTGGTAGAGCGTAGAGTCTGTCGCCGAGGGAGGATCGTCCGCTGTCATCAGTGGTTGTTTGGATCAGAAGCTCTTGCCAAACAAACGTCCAATTTTGGCCACTGGAGCAGTGCACGTGACTGGCGCGACGCGTCAGATACAGGGATCGTCTGCACCGGCCGCATTCGCTTCTTGCTTCCTACTGCAACACTGTCCACGTTCAATACTGAATCCGAGAAAGTATGTCGGGAGACGATGACTCTAGCGGCTGGCAACTTACGGAGTCTGATCCTGGGGTCTTCACGTGCGTCTACTTGACATCATTTGCTCAAATGACTTCCAAACTAACTCGAGATCGCAGGGAGTTACTGAAGACTCTCGGCGTGCCGCTGGTTGTTGACGACCTATACTCATTAGATGCAGAGGCTTTGGCAGAGCTTCAGCCTGTGCACGCGCTTATATTCCTGTTCAAATGGGTCGGCGGACAGTCCAATGAGCCCTCAAGCGGCGGGCAATACGACCCCGAATTTCCAGGTTTCTTCGCCCATCAGGTCGTGAACAACGCATGTGCGACCCTTGCTGTCCTGAACGCTATTGGAAATATCCCTGGTCTCAAGATGGGCCCGCAACTCTCGGAACTCCTCAGCTTTACCGCGGGAATGGATCCCCAGACTAGCGGAATGGCGATCACGAGCTCTGATTGGCTCCGTGAAGCACACAACGCGTTGTCACCGCCTTCTGCTATCTCCCTGGAGGGGCTCGATTTGCCGAAGACCACAGAGGACGCGTACCACTTCATCGTGTACGTCCCGTACGCAGGGTCGGTGTACGAACTGGACGGGCTGAGGCAAGCTCCGGTGAAACACGGAGCCTACTCCGAAGGTGGCGAGGGTTGGGTGGCGAAAGCTAGGTGACTAACACTTGCTGGCATGCGAGCTTTCCTGTGGCTGACAATCCTGTGGCGTAGGGAGGTTATTCAGGCCCGTATAGCGACATACCCACCAGGCGCTGTAAGTGGAGCTGCCTGCCGTTCGTCATTCAGTACTTATTGTGCACTTTCCCACATGATCACAGGTAGAGTTCAGTCTCCTGGCTGTTCATGATGATCCCCTTCCACGCCTCCAAGAGCAACTTGCCCAGCTCCAAGCCGCCGGTCATCAGGCAGAGGCCGGAGAGCTTATGGTTAAGCTATCCAACGAGAATGCGAAACGCGAACGCTGGGCAGTAAGTCAACATGTTCCCTAGATGGATATGTGGACAATGAACTGACGCCGCCGCCTCTCGCAGTTCGAGAACAGCTTGCGCAAGCATAACTACCTTGGTTTCATTCACGCCCTCCTGCTGAACATGGCGAAGGCAGGGAAGTTGGAGGCTGCAAAAGAGGGTGCTAAGAAAGCGCTTCAAAAGCGCATAGAGAAGCAAAAGAAGGGTGAAGTCATGGATGAAGATTGAGCACCACATTTCCATGTAGTCCACACTGATACCGCATGTTATATTCCACCAGTTAGCACTGCGACGATTTCATGAACGGCGGCTTCATCCGAATCCGGCCAGTCAGATTCAAATATAACGATTGTGTTGGTCTTAGTATCTACACCGCTCTAGTCGACATCGACAGGATTCCATGTCACAGCGCCTTCTTTTCCCTGATCGAGTGCATCGAGCAGTGCCATGTCGCAACTGTCTAGGGACCATTCAAACACACGTAGGTTGGAACGAATGCGAGCGGGCGTCGCGGATTTCGGTAGCGGGACAAACCTGTGAAGTCTCTGTGACTCTGCTATGGTTTCGGGTTGTTCAAGATGCTCTACGCACCCGTGTTGCAGGGACCACCTTAGCAGAATTTGCGCTGGATCTCTCTCGTACTGTGGAGCGCTGGTCAATTGAAGTCGCTCGATCTATCTTTTTCTCTTCGCGATTACGCCGACTTACCTTCCCGGCTAACAGGGCTAATAACGGATGATCCAATTTACCACGTATTAGGGGCGAATACGCCTGGATAACAATGCGGTTATCGCGACAATACGTCACTATGGGCTTCTGCTGACAGAACGGGTGCAACTGTGGTGATCACAGCACGCAGGTTAGTGCGATAGCTGACTACAGATACACCGCGTATCCGACGCTTACTTCTATTTGATTCACAGCCGGTGCGGGTAGTCCCGCTGCGCGGATCTCCTCCAAGTGTCTGACACCGCTGAACACATGGGCAACTGGTCAGTCATGTCGGGAACACAGAGACCGGGTCGAAAGCATCTGAAGCCCACAAATTCGACACGCCGACCGTCCGGATTTTGCCTGCCTTCTGTGCGTCCAAGAGGGCGCGATATGTCTGCAGCCGCAATTCTCTACCCTTGTAAGGATCATGAATAAGGTACAGGTCGATGTATTCTGCGGTGTCATGAATGATGTGGTAAGCGTCCTTGCGCAAGCGGTTCAAGAAGAGAAGTACCCATGCCGAGGCGTTCTAATGAGATATCTACGGCGCGCAGGGTGCTGTGGTAGCCATGGGTCTTGCTGATGCACTTGGTTGCTGAATCATTGATGAGCCGCCAGGTTCCACCGCTGCAGGAACCTTCATGACTCTCTCACTGATGAACACATTTTCTCTTCTAAGGCCGCTTTCGCGGAACGCCGAACCTACGTGCGTCTCATTTCTGTATGCTTGCGCTGTATCGATGAGCCTGTTCGGCCGTCGTCATTCCAAGACCGCATCACAAGGGTGCAAAGGCGAGCCGCGTATCGCGCACCGATATCCAGTACTGAACGCTTCGAGAACGGACTGATGGGTTGTGTAGTTCTGGTACACGCCCAGCCCTATCTGGGGCATATGAAATCCTGACGTCCGCCGAGGCGACTGCATGAGCGAGTGCGACGACTGTTTTGCACCCTTGTGGAGCCAACCCACTTACCAGACGACAGGAGAACCTTCGGTATGATGCTGAGGGCCTCAGGCCCAGCGTGCAGAGGTTGGTCTTCAACTACCGGAGCGCCGATGTGGTCGTCGACACTGGCAGCCGACGCAGCCACTGCATTCAAATGCATTTCACGTCGGGGGGGAGCGGGCCGCTGTCCCTGCTGATACCGGGACTTGTCTTTGGTATCGGACGCGCCTAGTGCAGTACGTTCCAAGGAAGTGGTGCGCATCTCAGTAAGTACCGTATGAGAGGGCTCAGGAGGGAGCCCCACTCATTTCTCCGAGACGTCACACAAACTCCTACAGCTCGAATTGGAATGTCACACAGGACTGGGTTAACGAGGGTCAAGTATGCCGTCGGAGGCCCTTGCCGGCATGTCCATGTCATTGCACTCCGCGTAGAGAATAAGGTATTATGAATTGCGGGGGTGGATGACTCAGGGCGGTTCGCCCATGGTCCCAAGCTTCTGCCGACGTACTCCGTCGCATGATGGGGATATTGTCAGATGAGGGTCGACCAGCACTCGAGTTGAAGGCACGGCTATTTGTTGAGAACCCGTGAATCAAAGATTGCGCTCGTCAGTGAGATATCGACATCCAGAACATTTCAAACGATGCGTCAGACTCCGTGGCTTCCGGCGGTGAAGGGTTCTCCAGGAATGCAAAATCCAGATTCACAGTACACGTAGAGCGCTCGGCAGCCTTAGAAGCTTCAGCAGATCCATCAAACAGCGACGGGGGACGCTCAAGCACCCTCATGGAATGAATCGTAACTCCCACCTTCTGATTTCGACACCACACTGGCGCGCGCAGCGCTCTGCGATGCCCCTGCTACGCCTTCCCTCGGCCTGCACGGATGACGATCCAGCAGCGGGGCGTGTTCCCGCCGATACGAGTCGCATAGCTTCCAACCACAAGCTGTACCCGGCGCGAGCGCCGAGCGTGATGGATGCCGCCTGACCCGTCGATGTCGCTTACGTCTCGGAACCCGTCGATGGCAGACGCGCATAGTGCAAATCATTGTCTTTAGAATGCAGGAAAATGATTGCAAGGGTATCTCATACAACGGCGTAGAACACTCTCCAGAAGAAGCCCCAGCGGCCCTTCAGATGCGCCTCCCTTTTCAGGTCGTCCACGAGGTCCGCCGGATCCTCCTCATGCTCGTCCCGCTTCAGGTCGACTGTGCGTATGTCCACGTTGTCGACGTATGTTAGTCGATGCCAAACGCGAGCTGCGAGGGTGCGTCTTGGTGCCTGCTCTTCGGCCGCCGCGGCCGGCGGCGAGGATAAGGCGGAAGGGGGGATTCCTGAGGCAGGTATGGGTCGTCGGAGGATCATCCATGCGAGGTACATGACGATCATGACGGGTATCTCGATGTAGAACGAGACGAAATCGACGGCGGTGAACTTCGGGAAGATCGAGGACCACCCTTGAACTGCTGTACTGTCAGCGCCGGCTCTTACAAACTTATCGTGCATCACTTACTGAGGATCAGGGCGGTGACGGTAATGACCTACGTCGCGATGAGTGAGCCGAAGAGCCACACGCAAAACGACGGTACACATACGACGAAGTAGGGGCCCCAAGGCCACGTCCACCGTGCGCGGAACTTCAACTCGCTGAGCGGGCGGCCTTGACTAATCCAAGCCCTGCGGAACTTCCAGCTAGCAAGCCCGATGGACAACCAGGCAATCTGGACACGAACATCGCCGTCAGTATCCGCACGATTTCACGCTTCCCCACACATTACTCGCCTGGTTGGAGACGCCGACGATGTTCTGCAACCAACCCCACAGGGCCCCGCTCCCAATGAAGCTCGAGCCGAAGCAGAGGATGCTGACGCTGCTCGTGGCAAGCAACGCGAGGAGCGGCACCCCTGACCGCGTCGTCCGCCCGAAGAAGGTCGGGGCTTGCGGTGGCGTAGTGGTGGCGAGTCCGTATAAGACACGCGTCCCGGCGAACAGTGCGTGGTTGCCGGCGGAAAGGACTGAGGTAAGAATCACTGTGTTCATGAAGGATCCGGCGACCGCTGAGATGGAGATGAGTATAGTTCCTAAGAGAGATTTTGAGAGGACGCGTACTGGATCCGGCCATTTGGAAAACAATTGTGAACGGGGAGGTAGTCGTCTGCTTATTTGATAGACCAGGATAGTTATATGGTACTGAGAAACGGGACAACCGGTTAGTCTTGGTGATTACCAAGGGTTAGGAAGAAAGGACTCACCATTCAAGCCCATGAGCAGAATACTCAAGATATAGAACAGCAGGATTCTGCAAACATAGCAATTAGCACCGTCCATCTCGAGTCACAATTCTGAACATACCTCCAGAAGACAAACTTAACAACCCGAGGCATGTTGCGTGAAGGGTTCTTGGTCTCTCCAGCAGTGATGCCCAAGGATTCCGTGCCACCATCTGTGTGCAACGGTCAGTATCCTGCACACCTCGACACCACAGAACCGATGAATATTCACATGCGAAGCTAGCAGTGACGAACACACGTGCGAAGCCACCAAATCCGCCGACAAACGGGGCGCCGGGTATTTGCCAGTTCTTTCCGCCGATATACTCGTGTGCTTGGTTGCCGCCTACGTTGACGACAATGCCGAGGATTATAAAGATCACAACTGTGACGACTTTCAAAGAGGCGAGCCAGTACTCTATAGCACATTGTACAGGCTGATCAGGGACGCTGAAGTGCGCAATACTCATAGGAAGATAAGCTCACCGAGCTCTCCATATGCACGTACATGGATAGAGTTGACAGTTACAAGGAAGACCCAGAAGATCAAGCTAATGACCCAAGTATGCCATGTCGTCCAGTATTGAAGAACAAGTTGAGCAGCAGTGAGGTCGGAGGCGACAGAGACAGCATCGTTAAACCAGTAGTTCCATGACAGAGCAAAGCCATACGAAGGGGAGAAGAAGCGAGTTGCATAGGCGTTGAAGGAACCTGGTGAAGGTGAACATCCCCATTGCTGAGATGGATGTATGGATGGACTCACCAGCAACGGGATATTGGGTCGCCATCTCCCCGAGAAGCAGCAGGGTGATATACACGATGAACCCCACGACAGCGTAGCATATGAGCATACTCGCGGGTCCTCCTTGGGCTAATGACCGCCCAGTGCCCAGGAAGAGGCCCGTACCGATGGTACCCGCGATGGCAATCATGGAGACCTGCCGGGCGGTCAGAGCTCTATGCAGGCCTCCCCTCCGCTTGTCTATGGGCGGTACAGGCAGAGCACCGATGGGATGTTCGCCGGCGGATTGCTCTACATCGTTCAGGTCGACTTCGCTGGAGCTTGCCTTCTTTGCAGACTTGCCCGAGTCGTAGTGGGCCAGGGGGGTCGGAGATGCCGCTCCCTGGTCGCGCGTGAGAGAAGACATCGCAGGGTGAAGTTAAGCTGGCTGCGAGCCCGGGTTTTGAGGAGCAAACTCGCTCTTTTCAAGGAAGATGAAAGTCGTAAGAGAGTCGTGAGTGGTAGCCAAATGCAAGATGCGCGAAGAACATGGCGGGAAGCGTACTCGAAGGCCAAAATTGCGAAGGGCGCTCCCCGAGGATGGTGCGCAATGGCGCAATATGCGGGGTAACGCTCTCGACGCCCCGATCGGGTGATCGCGCATTCACGAACACACGCGAATTCAGTTTATCCCGTCTTTCGTTCCTGGTTGCTTCAATACCGCATCGACATCGATTCGGCATGTTCATATCTCTCCAGCTCGTTGTAGGTAGCGCATACTATGTGCAGACCAGTTACATTACAGTTATCGTACACGAATCGTTCGTGGAAGAAGTTGGCATGGGGTGGGTACAAAAGCTCGTACAGCGTGCATGGGTCGGGTCTGGTACTACTACTCGTAGGATGCATATGTTCAGGCTCTGAAGAGCGCAGAGTTTCCCTCCATCTTGAGGAACCGTACCTGTTCGTGGCCGTTCGATTCGCCCATCCTGCCAAGCAAGGGTACCATCAACATCCGGATCTTGCATCCTCTTATAATGAATGACGTACGAAGCTTCAGCTATGACGACTTCAGGCGTTTGGGAGCCTTCAGGCGTCCACTCAATTTCGGTGCTCAACTACAGATGCAGTTTGGAGTCGCGATCAGCGACATTCATGTCTGAGACTGCAGTGCAGGGCAGGCTTACCATGTTGTCGCCCATAGGCAAGCCGTGGAGCGTCGGATCGTCAATGACCCTCATGCCTTCTGAGTTCCATCGCTTCTGTAAGGCCAGCAGTCCCGCTTTCAGTCCCTCCCGGTCCACAGGCCGCCCGCTCAGGGTGCCGCGCGCCTCAGGAAGGAAGTACTGGTTGAACCGCGTAGTGAAGACGTCCACAGGCCCGGGGCCGCCGAGGTGCATGCGGCCGGCGTGCTGGGGCATCGAGACGTGCGGCGACGCCATGAGCTCGCACAGGGTGTCCGAGAGCCAGTGGTTGGTTGGTGTGGATGCCGACATGAGTCTGGTAGATTGTCGGAGTACTCGAGGAAGTTGCGTGCGTGTGGTAAACGTGATGGGGTTCTGCGTCGGCCAATGTGCGTGTGTCTGTGTGTGTGTGGATATCGATGCGAGCAATGGCGCGCAAGGCGTCCCTCTTATATACAACCATGTGGGCGGCAGAATCAAATTGGATTCATTGAACACGAGTTTGAACTGGAGCAGCGTGCCTTACCTAGTCCAGGTGGAGGTCAGGCCGAGGTTGAGCAGGATGGAGTTGTATGGCAGCCTATGGCTTATGTAGCCAATCTACCGGTGCATGAGCCAGACCTGGTCCCGCAGAAGGTGCGGATCCAGGCCGGGATGGGCTCTCACATGAGACTCCTCTCCGAATGTTCACAGGTTGGCTTTGAGGACGAATGTGGGTAGAGCCTACTGTCAGACCGAGATTTTGGCACAACCACTTGGAAGCTTGAGACGCTGGACTGCGGGTGGTGGGGTATGGTATAAGCAAATCAGTCGGAAACAGCACAGCCAGAACACCAGCAACACATGTGCAATTGCTTCACTCGTCATCGCTCTCGAATTCTATAGGCTTATACTTCCGCGCTTTCTTCGTCGGGTTGGCTAACGATACACCACGCCCTTTCGTCATCGTTTGGGGTTGACGATTGACTGTACGAGTATTGCTAGCTTCAGCAAACGGCAGCTGCACAGGCGACGCGTAGACATACCGGGAAGTAGCTTAGACGGATCCGTCATCATGGCATTCTGCCGTTTCTTCGTCTTCTGAAGCTCAGCCTTGAGCGCCTGGATTTCCTCCTCGGCTTCTTCAGCCTTGCGCTTATACCCGCCACTCGTGTCTGCCGCTTTCTCCTTTCCTTTGGCTCTATGAGAGGCGTGCGATACAGGAGCAGCGTCAGGCGAGTGGCGCTGTGAATGCGCTTTGGAGGTTGTAAGAGTAGTAGCTACGGATGACCGTGAGAGCTGGACAGGGCACAGCAAGTCGAGGAAGGGACGCATACCTGCCGCAGGGACTGGGGACGAAAGTTCAAGGCTTGATGGGTATAGGCGACATTTGCGCGCCTGCGCTTGTAGTGCTATCTACAGACAACTCACAAGCATAAGAGACATTCACGCTGCTAGGCAGACTCACCTCAGCAAATACTTTGGTGGCGGACGCCGCAGCCTCTTGATGCGACAGCTCCGTCAGCGGCACTTGTATGGGCGTCTTCGCGTGTGTACCAAACACCAGCTATGAGAGGAGCTCCAGTCGGCCTCAGTACGCTCCAGGTGCCCGACAAGGTTCATGCCGCAGGCCGAGCACATACCTGGATGGGCGCGCCCTTCGCGGCGTTCCAGTCTCCGATGGATAGTTCGCCTTTGACGAACGTGTCCGCGAGCTTCTCAACGAAGGATTCAACGAGAAAGCCAGACACCTTCGAGCCCTGCGGAGACGCGGCCGCGGGGTTAGAGCGCTCGAACTCGTGGCTCGAAGGTGCTGAGAAGTGCGGGAGACGTACAATGACTGCACGGACGTCCTTCTCCGTCCAGCGCCCGCGCCACCATCTCCCGTTGTCTCCGGTAAGGCCAATGTGAATGGTCCAGCTGCTGTCGTCTACGGAGGAGATGATGACGAACCGCGCGGAGCCTTGGTAGATGATTTGAATGAGTTCGTCTAAGGCAGTGAAGTGGGATATGGCGTCCGAATCTGATGACATGGTGCTCAACAGAAATCCTTAGCGTTGAGTCCTGGATAGAATATAACGTCCAGCTGCGTCTTAAGGAAGCCGTCAGGATTGTTAGCCACAGCGGTCGTGGTTCAGCTGAAGGCGTTCTGTCTCGCCAGTGTCGCCACAACGGCGAGTTCGTGATAAACGCCCATAAGGCTAACGGAGCCGAGGCCCAATGCTCATCTTATCTTATCTCCAGGAAGATCGGTTCGTTTCCCGGGTCCCCGGTGACTCTCTCGCAAAGCTCAGCTTGTTCAGCAATCCATCTCATACTAAACTCCCTCAAGCTCTTGGGAAATCCTAAAGCTTTGCTACGTTCCTCCCATGTGAGTGCAGAATCTGCGTGTTACTTGAGCGCGATCGAACATCCTCGGTTGACTCAACAGGTGGTAGGGCAAGCGCATTATGCCAGCTTAACTTAGATCTTCGGACGGATACAATGAAGACACGCGTAATTCTTGTAGGCATCGGGTGAGTGCTACCGACCTCCTGGCCAGGGAAAGACGAGATTCGAACATACGCACTACTTTCCAGGGGCGCGACATGCTCGGGGAAGACAACCCTCGCGAAGCATCTCCGTCGCATCCTGCCCAACAGCGTGATCGTACATCAAGATGTACGTACTCGCAGGACGCCTTCGCTGTGCGCATCGACTGATTTTCTCTGATGTGCAGGACTTCGCACCTGTCAGTGGTTCAATGTGCCTCGTCTGACCTGGCGATCTCACACGGGCATGATGTATATAGCCGCAAGAGTTGATACCCATCCATCCCGTCTATGGTATACAGGACTGGGACCACGCGGAAGGCGCGATAGACTGGACCCGGATGATCAAGGCATTGGACGAGGTAAATCCGACCTCCATTCCAGTCGGCCGAGCACACAGTTTGAGTCTCAAACGCAGGTCAGACGGACCGGGGAGATTCCTCCAGAACATGTATCACACGACCACCTAAACGAGCAGAAAGATATACCAATAGAGGACGCAGTTTACCAGAAGTGGAGTGCCTACTTCCAGCAAGTCGATAGGCAACATAGAGAGAAGGGGGAAGAGGTCAAGTGGGTGCTGGTCGACGGGTTCCTACTTTATTGGCACCCGGTAAGTTCGAATGTCATGACGGATTGGCCGGCGCACCTGATGAATTGCAGGAGGTCGTAAAGAGACTAGACGTTCGAGTATTCCTGCGAGTGCCGCACGATATACTGAAGCAGCGAAGACATGACAGGCATGGTTACCATACGGCAGGTAGGGACTGATTCCTCCGTGTGCGGTGATAGAGCCAGGCCCTAACGCGTTTCCCCTCCTTTCCGTTCCTTGAATCGACCCACCCCTCAAAAACCGCCCTTTCGCCGCCGGCCGAAACGCGAACTCTGTCGTCCCACCTTGGCTTCACGGAGTCCAAACTGATCCAGAGGGGAGTCTATGGCGTGACCCACCGAATTACTGGGAGCAGATCGTTTGGCCTGCGTATGTGGACGCGCACAAGGACATGCTGGAGAACGGGGACGTTGAGCACGGTAAGCCGAACGGCAGAGTCCCCGGGCTGATCTTGCTAGAAGGGCTAGATCTGAGCATGACCGACATGGTCGATCGGGTGTGTGGGGTGCTGCAGGAGGTCAGCAGCGGGGACGGCGGTGCGCATGCGGGCGGGAGTTCCGCGTAGAAGTGCAGTCGTACGGTTGTATTCTTATGATGGTGAATTTGTAGACGTGCATGGGATTCGGGCCATTCGAGGCGCAGACGTGAGGCGTAGCGGCCGGTGTAGCGTGATTACGATTCTGCCAATTTGTATTGGATACAGCGCCGGCATGTCGCCCATGGCGTTGCGGCCGGAAGGCCGAGAGCGAGTGTGAGCAGCAAGGGGAGGACGACAGCGGACGCCGGGCCGCCGGTGCCTTTTTGAGGCTGCTTGAGGCCGAAATCGTCCTATGACCGGCGAGGGGCGCGGGCGGGAAATTCACATGGATCCGCCTCGCGCGATTCAGGTGACCCGGAGAAGGCGGTATAAGAGCTATGTTGGTCCTCCGGTGGTCCGTCTCATCCCTGCTCTCTCATCCTCCACCCCCTCCATATCCTCCTCCTCCTCAGTATGGCCCAAGTTATCGTCGTCGGTGGTGGTCTCGCTGGTCTCTCAGCCGCGCATACGCTTCTTGAGCGTGGAGCGAACGTTTTGCTCTTGGACAAGCAACCGTGAGTAGTCTCTGTTTACGATGACGCAGAATGAAGCGATGGCATCGACAGTGCGCTTTGTGGCGATCCTGAGGGGCTAACATGGCAGTTGGGTTCTGCTGAGGATTTCATGACAAACAGCCGAGGATATGCTCTGCGCAGTTGATTCCGCGCCCGCTCGATGCGCTCCCCTATCTGACTGTTCCAGGATCGTGTTCCACATTACTCATGCAACTCGTCTCTAGATTCATGGGCGGCAACTCCACCAAGGCAACGTCTGGTATAAACGGCGCTGGAACGCAGACGCAGCAGGAACTCGGCATCCCTGACAGCTCTAAACTTTTCTTTGAGGACACGAAGCGCTCTGTAAGTCGCACCAGTCAGGGTATCGAGTGTCGGTCTGACCGTCTTTCAGGCCCGCGAGCTCGCTCGTGATGACCTCATCCGAGTGCTGACCGGCCGTTCTGGCGATGCTGTGAACTGGCTCCAGGACAAGTTTCAGCTCGACCTCTCCAAGGTTGCTCGTCTCGGCGGTCACTCGCAGCCTCGGACACACCGTGGTAACGCCCAATTCCCGGGCATGGTCATCACCTACGCACAAATGGAGCGTCTGGAGGATCTTGCAGAGAGCATCCCCGACCGCGTGAAGATCAAGAAGAAGGCTCGTGTCATTCAGCTCATCAAGGACGACTCTGGCGCGGTCATCGGTGTCGAATACAGCCATAACGGCAAGACCGAGTCTGCGTATGGCCCCGTCATTCTTGCTACTGGTGGTTACGCGGCGGACTTCACGTCCGACTCGCTCCTCAAGAAGTACCGTCCTGAGTTATGGGATCTCCCCACTACGAATGGCGAGCACTGCACTGGTGATGGCCAGAAGATGGCTCTAGCCATTGGTGCGAACGCGGTCGACCTCGAGAAGGTCCAGGTACATCCCACTGGTCTCGTTGACCCCAATGAGCCCGACGCGAAGGTCAAGTTCTTGGCTGCCGAGGCGCTCCGCGGCGTTGGCGGTCTTCTCCTCGACAACACCGGCAAGCGCTTCGTCGATGAGCTTCAGCACCGTGACTACGTCACTGGTAAGATGTGGGAGAACGGCAAGGTCAGTTGCATCTCCAAAAGTTGTCTAGCGCAAATGCTGATGCCACCATGCGTAGTTCCCAATCCGTCTTGTGCTCAATGGTCAAGCCTCGAAAGACATCGAATGGCACTGCAAGCATTATGTCGGCCGTGGTCTCATGAAGCGTTTCGAGAACGGCGAGGCGCTCGCGAAGGAGATTGGCATCAAGCCCGAGGAGCTCAAGAAGACTTTCGATGAGTACAATGAAGTTGTCCGTACGAAGAAGGATCCTTTCGGCAAGAAGGTCAGTTTCTACGATTAGCATCAAATATATAGAAGACATCTGACTTGCATTCCAGTTCTTCGCGCCGGGAGAATGGAAGATGGACGATGTCTTCAACGTCGCCATCATGACCCCAGTCCTGCACTACACCATGGGTGGTCTTGAGATTGACCCCGAGTCCCGCGTCCTTGACAAGTCTGGGAAGCCCATACCTGGTCTCTTCGCGGCTGGTGAAGTTGCGGGTGGTGTCCACGGTGCCAACCGTCTCGGTGGCTCGTCATTGCTTGGTTGCGTCGTCTTCGGCCGTGTATCAGGCGACTCGGCGGCGTCGTACCTCCTCCAGCGACTGGGTCCTGTCGCCGAGAAGGCTGCGGGTCGTCTCGGTGCTGTTGCTGGCCACCTCGGTGCGCCATCAAGCTCAAGTTCACAGGTAGGCGTATAATTCGAATTAAGGGAGCGACAAGCTGACTGACGGTCACAGCCCGCGACTTCTGCTGCGAAGGAGGAAAAGAAGACCGAGACTGGTGCTAAGAGCTCAGCGCCGTCAGGAGAGAAGACCTTCACCCTCGAGGAAGTTCAGAAGCACAACAAGAAGGATGACTGCTGGGTCATCATCGACGGCAAGGTCCTCGACGTGACGAATTTCCTTCCCGACCACCCGGGAGGTGAGAAGGCGATCCTTCTCTACGCCGGCCGCGACGCGACGGAGGAGTTCAACATGCTCCACGACCCGAAGGTATGTTTCATGTCGTCTCATGCGACCGATGCAGGTCCTGACGAACATTACGTGCAGGTCATCCCTCGGTACGCGCCTGACGCGGTAATCGGAACGCTCAAGAAGTAGAGCGTAGATTTCTCTTCCCGTCGTGTTCTGGTCATTGTCTAGCTACTGTTTGTTCTGGTTATACCACATCTCACCAGCTATCGCACGCTGTGGTTGTAATATATGTATCTGCCGATTAATTCGTGAGGATCGCACACTTAGCACCACACGCCGGCGATGATCGCCATTTTCACTTGCTAGCGAAGTATGACGGACTTCATGGGCTGTAGGACCGTGTTAGGATTCGGTTTGTGAAGATGTCGAACAGCTTGAGATTTTGCCGTTGCTATGATAGTAACAAGTAATCGTGGCTGTGTTCTTGCCTTTGCACCACGTCTATCCTCCGCGGTCAACAGCTGGGTATAAGGTCACTTCACACATAAAGAGTCTGGTCTCAGCACCAGTCTTCAGAAGTTTGTAATATGGTTAGTAGGGGCGGAAGTCGACGGCACGAAGTACGTACTGTACTAAGTGAGCATCATGATGCTCATCGCTCTCCTGCCGGTTACTCACATCAGCAACAGACCCCATCAGTCTTACACAGCACGTATCCGTCTTAGTGGCGCTTTGGCGGGTTATCTCTATGGGACTATCAGTAGCCATTCTCCGTGCCTGCGAGTGGCTGGTTGACATCCAACCGTCTGGGGCCCGTCTTCGGATCTCTTGTCGCCCAGCCCGCGGGAGGCGGCTTCAGAGCGATCACCTTCAACGACCATGCAGTCATCACATCAAGGGAAAAGATGCCGGACGCTGACCGTCCAGGGCGAGGGCGATGTATAAAGTGAAGAAACGGTCCACGCTCCTTATCCACCCAGCGTCCGTCCACAGTCCATCTTGCGTGCCCTCCTCTCATTTCCTCTTCTCTCGTTTACTCTTTTGCTTTCCTTCGCTGACCTAAGATGGTCGCAGCCGGCCTGCTTGCTTTCTCTTTCGTTACTTTCGCGCTGGGCGCTCCTTTGCTCCGTGAGCCCCTCCACGTTCATGACGCACGATCGGCTGCACCCCAAGGGTTCCAAGCGAGCAACGCACCGCACCCAGACACTGTTCTGAACCTACGGATTGCGCTCAAGCAGAAAGATCCGATTGGTTTGATCGATAAGCTCTACGATGTCAGCACCCCAGGCAGCAGCAACTATCGTAAATTCCTCAGCAAGGCCGAAGTGAGAATCGTGCCTCCTCCTCCTCGTTCGCACTGCCTAACACGCACCTCAGGTCGAACAGTACACATCGCCTAAGGATGAGAGCCTCGCCGCTGTTACGACGTGGCTGGATAGTCATGGCATCAAGGCCAAGCCAGGCGCGACCAATCAATGGCTCAACATCGAGGTACCCGTGGCGACGGCGAATGCGATGCTGGATGCCGAGTTCAGCGTCTTTGAGCACCAAAAGACGGGCATCAGCGCGATCCGTACGCTCTCCTACTCCGTGCCAGCTAGCGTCAAGCCGCACTTGGACTTTATCTATCCCACTACTTCGTACGTCATTGATATCGACATTTTCTTATTTGTTTGAAGTCTGACGAGGCCTTCTTGGTCAGTTTCCCTGTTACCGCGAAGAGGGCGATCTCAAGCGTGCACTTCGGATCCGGCGCTCACGATAATTCGACGGCACATGGGCGGAGAGCAAGTGTCGATGCATCTTGCAATGATGCGATCACGCCTGCATGCCTGCAGGCTTTGTACAACATCCCGACAACGCCTGCGACCGAATCATCCAACACGCTTGCCGTGACCAGCATTGAATCGTCCTCGGCAAGCAAAGCGGACCTGCAGAGCTTCCTGGGCAAGTTCCGTACCGACATGCCAAGCGGCACAGCGTTCTCTGTCCAGAGCATCGATGGCGGACAAAACGTAGAATTTCAAGCTAGCATTGAAGGCGTACGCACATACGACTTGCTTGGTATGCCTGAGAGACACGCTGACTTGAATGCAATGTATACAGAGCTTAGACATCCAATACACCGTGGGCATGGCCACGAACGTGCCGACGACGTTCTTCACTGTAGGCTCCGATAATGGCGACGATCTCACTGGCTTCCTCGACTTGGTGAATACCTTGATCGCCCAGGACACACCACCGACGGTCTTCACCACGAGCTTTGGCTTTCCAGAAGCGCTTGTTTCTCCAGATATTGCAACGTACATCAAATTTACACGTCTTCATTCATATCTTCACCGAGCTGATTGGTGAGTTCCTGTCATAGGAACCTCTGCAATGCCTATGCGCAACTCGGAGCTCGGGGGACGTCCATACTCTTCTCATCCGGCGATAGCGGCGTCGACGATGGTGAGGGCGGTGATTGTACCACGTTCAGGCCCACGTTCCCTTCAGGGTGTCCTTTGTGAGTGAAGTGCAATTGCCCATCATCTTGACCTGAAGTTGATTGTTCAACAGTGTTACAGTAGTCGGTGCTACTCAGGGAACGTCGCCCGAGACTGCTGCCCAACTCTCTTCGGGCGGCTTCTCTAACATTTTCCCTGCTCCCCAGTACCAGTCCGACGCCATATCGTCCTACCTCTCCACCCTTGGCTCTACCAACGCCGGTCTGTTCAACACTTCGGGGCGCGCGTACCCGGACGTGTCCGCCTCTGGCATAAACTACCAGGTGACGATCAACGGGACGGTGACCCCAGTGTCTGGAACGAGCGCGAGCACTCCGGTCTTCGCGAGCGTTGTCGCGCTTCTCAACGATCGGTTCATTGCGGCCGGTAAGCCCGCGATGGGCTTCCTCAACCCTTTCTTATACTCGACTGGGAAGAGCGCCCTGAACGATATTACGGAGGGCAACAACCCCGGGTGTGGCACGAACGGCTTCCCTGCCGCGACAGGATGGGATCCGGTATGTACCAAACACCGATACGCCTCACACCGAACCATATGCTTATTCCGTCATGGCAGGTGACGGGCTTGGGGACGCCGGATTTCAACAAGTTGCTCGCTTTGTCGCAGTAATGTGTTGTTCTGGCATTGAATCTAGCCTGAGCATTCTCGCATGGTTGTGCCAGCTTACGTCTAGCTCACGACAGACACTGCACATTCAGAGTGTGGGCGGTTTGTTGATGAACAACGTGGTAACACAAGTCTGACACGCTTTTCGATTTTGAGGAAGACTCCGGGCTACTACTCTAGCGCTGTGCGTATGCCTGTCAAAGTGTGATGGGGTCGGCGGGCGTACCAAAAATCAACATATGGCTCGATCTAAATAAGACGAGAGGTTCGTGGGCGTGCCGTGCAACCAGAGTACTGTCATACTCTAGCAAATATATCAAGGGTTTTTCTATAATCGTCGCGTGCGGCGAGTCTGGGGAGCTAGAGGGCGTCTCTGCAAGGAGCGAGGTATACTACGCGTCGGCGTCGGCGAGCTTGACACAGTGGTTACGCGTCGTAGAGACGCGTCCACGTGACCGTGTTGGGGCCCAAAGTGACATCACTGGCCAAATCGGGCTGTCATGAGGAGCCCACATGTCGTCATTGCGTGTTTGGCGTGCAATGAAAAGGGCGGCCGTGCACTCTCACGAGCAGCCATTCCCATTCCCACTTCACGACTCTCTCTCATCGCATACACTCATCTCCTCACCGTATCAAACGTTCCCCACGATGTCCTCTGCCATCCTTCGCACTCAACCTATCCGCGCGTCCCTCCGTGTGGCGCCATCTGTGTCTCGTACAGCTCATGTGGTACGTCGCGCATGGTCGGACATGATGAATAGACCCTAAGCTGATTGCTTGTCGCGCAGCACCCACGCTCCTATGCGACGATCCCCGACCCCACCCAGCCCACCGACGGCCCCAAACCCAATGACGTTCCCAAACCCTCGGGAGGATCGAACACTCTTCTCCTCGTAGTTGGCGGTACCGCAGCCATCGGCGCAGGCTACTACTTCATGCGCCAGAGCCAGCCCGATCCTCATGCTCAGCGAGTTGCCGATCAGGAGCGCTTGAAGCAGAAGGCGGCAGAGCTCCGCGATGCAGGCAAGGCGACAGCACACGCCGCCGTCCGCGAGGGCGAGCAGAAGTACGAGGAGACCAAGGTAGGCTGCATTGTTTATCTCATACGCATCACGGCGTAATCATACGCGCACAGGCATCGGCGCAGGACAAGCTTGCCAGTGCACGTGCGCAGGCTACGCAGAGCACTCAAGGCGTGCGGGATACCGCGGTGCGTCAGTACGACAACGCCAAAGCGACCGTCACCGATGCCGCCCACAAGGTGGAGCACAAGTACGAGGATGCGGTGCACAAGACTAAGGCCGAGGCTCAGTCATGGAACCAGTGGTTCTGGAGCTGGTTCGGATACGGCAAAGAGAAGGCCGACGAGACAAAACGTGAAGGCGCTCAGAAAGTTGTCGAGGGGGCCCAGAAGGTCGAGAAGGAGGCTGGAAAGCACACATGAGCTGCTTCTGTACCCGCACGTTGTATGGTCTCAGTTGGCGGACTCTCTCAGTCATGCCGTGAAAGGCGTATACTTCCTCTCATCTTGCAAATAATGCTATGTAGCAGTAATGTACTTTCATCAGCTTCATAAGCGCGTGCCATTTTCAAACCCGCTCGTGATCACTGCGCTCTCGGCCATGCAAAATCCTAGCACAACAAGATATAGTGCTGCCACAATGTGAGGTGACCTTGAAGCAAGAGAAACCTTACCTTGACCGGCTTCTCGGCTGAACGTAGCAAGGTACCCTCGATGCGACATCGATAGATATCAAGGTGCATCAAGGCGGCTTTCGCGTGCAAGCGCCCACCGCGTACCGCGCCACTCTCGCGTGGCTCCTGGTCACGTTCTACGACACGACGCGGTGCATTCGCGTCTGCAGATTCGCGTCTGGAGTCCGTGTCCGTTTCTCCTCCTCCTTTGTTGTCTTTCTGTAGTCTCTTGGCAGCTCTCTCTGCTATACCTCGGTTGACCGACTCCCTCTGGTCGCCACCCGGAGAAGCTTTCGCCCGCCGCGTACCTGTAGCCACGCAGTAGTAGTCATGGACTCGCTGTGCTAGTCCGGTTGCCCAGGTACCAGTAAGTGAAACCGTCTTGCACCCTGTTTTGACTAGTGAGGAGCGTGTAGTACGACTTGGGAATATATTACGATTTTTTGAGAACCTGATCTGCTCGCTGTCGTGAGTACAAAAGGCGGCGAGCTCACAGTGCTTGGAACAGCAATCCGGCCCAAATCCCTCCATGTCGAGTCTCCATCTCGACGATTTCTTCTGTAGCACCTGCACCGCTACTGATCCTACCTCCTGCTTTTGTCGTGGTCTGTCGGAATCACCACAACGACCAGCATACGGCCAATGGCAGTTTCCCAATCCCCCGTACACCACCGCCGGCCCCAGCCTTCATGCCTCTTCAAGTCGCCTCCCGACTGCTCCTCCACACGACACTCAGGCTATGGGACTAGGTAAGCTTTAACCTGGTATCTATTGATAACCTTCAAACTCATACATTCTCGCCACGGCATAGGGGTATCCGGCCACGCACCAATGTATCAACCGGCCCCGCATTACAGGTATGATTATCGGCACGGCCGCCTGTATGCCATATGGCATTCTGCCGTCCATCCTGTATACTGACCGTTACATTATCTAGCAGGTTTCCACCACTCTACTTCAACGGCCATCCTCCATATCCTCCATATCTGCCATCAACGCCCTTCCCCTCTGGTCCATCTACTCCGACACATTTTACGCCTTCGCACACCCCAACCGGCACTGATTCTTATGGTGTTCTCGGTGATGTCACCGGGAGCACTGTGAATGCGAATGGCAAACGATCTCGTACGGCCTCAACACGTGGAAGCGCTGCACGAGGACGTGGTAGGGGCTCTGCGAAGCGGGGGCGCGGGGGCCCTCCTGCGCGCATTCTGACCACGGATGATTTCCCGCTCATTGGCCCCAACGCACCAGTTGGCACAGCGACTGGCCCTCCTTCCTTTCTTGACCCTACTCTCCACCCTCCCAGGCCTCCTGCACCTCTCCATGAATTCCAGTCCATTCTCAAGCAGCCGGACCCGGATAGCTCGAAGGCCCCAGCAACCGACGTCTGGTGGTCTGTATATCTCATAGAAACGGAGAACGGGGATCCTCCCGACTGCGATCTTCCACGGATCCGTGCGCAACCCCACTCACGCTTGAAGCCGGACAGCAAGGTTTATCCCAGGGTGGCGTGTCGATTCTGTCGGTGAGTACATCACCGTGTCCTTCCTGAGCTATACACTGATTTGTTACATGTGCAGCGACTCGCAGATTCCGGAGGATGCTTGTTGGCAGATCTGGAGTTGTGTAAACGGCCAGACCGCCATGATGCGTGACCACTTTCGGGCACACCATCACGAAGAGTGGCGTGCTGCAGTCATCAAGAACCAGTTAAAGGGCTGGGCTCAGCTCGCATACAAGCAACAGCCCTCTCTCATGCACGAGGGGCTCCCCGCACAGCCTCCAGAACCGTACTCGAGGCATGGGCTCGAGTCCAGGCTTGGAGACCTTATTGCTGCAGACGATCAGGTAGGAAGCATCATACTTATGCTGTCGTAGATGTCTGACGGTCCTTTTCGTAGGCAATACAAGTAATCGAGTCTGAGTGGTTCCAAAAGGTCATTATCTATGCCAGTACCTCTCCCAGGCCGCTCACCGACGCCGACATCCCGCACCGTACACAAATGCATAATGTACTCATCAGGAAGTATGAGACAGAGATCAGGAGGATCCGGGAAGAATTGCAGGTGCGTTGTATGCCATTTTCGGCTGTCATCTCAATTAGGACTCGTTCTCATGCAGTGTTGGCCGCTTTCCAGGCCGCTTTAG
>CCBP010000034.1:531019-564879 GCA_000765035.1 Trametes cinnabarina
CGCGCCGCTGACGGGGCAGTTGAAGCAGTGGTCCTGAGAGGTTTGGTCCTGCAGCTCGGGTGTCAGCAGAAGTACGTAGCGCATATCTCCGCGCGCCAGCATGAGCGACGCACGTTGTAGAAACCGGAACAGCTGGATAGAGATAGAGCACGCCGGTGAGCTATGCATACAGCGGCATCGAGACAGGAGGCCGAGAGCTTACCAGGTGCAGCACGACGTCGCGCCCTCTACAGCGACGAACGTGCCCTTGGGGCACTCCAGACACTGCTGGCCGAGTCCAGGGGAAGGCGAGTAGTGGCCTTTGGGACAGAGAACGGGGTGCGTTTGGCCTTGGCCGTTACAGTACGACCCGGCCGGACACGGCGTGCACGCTGCGGCGCCCCCGGTGCTGTACGTTCCTTGCTGGCAGATAGACTGCGACGTAGCGCCGTAGCCGGAGGCGTACCATCCGGCCTGCGCGGACTGGCAGGAGGTCTGCCCTTGGTCTGCGACAAAAGGACGGTGAGATCGCTGCGTCGGAGATGCCGACATTGCGACGGATGCTTACTTGGTTGGTACGTCCCGGGCGTGCACTGCGTGCATGGCGTCTGACCGGTGCTCGACCACCTGCCTGCGGGACATGGAGAAGCCGCAGACGTCGTTCGCACAAGGATCAAGACGGTGGCGAGGAACGCAGGGAGAGACTGGCGAGCGAGACGTGCGATCATCGAGCAGGCGTGAACGGCGGACGGACCAAGGGGGGAAGGTCGACTTGACAGCGGATCCTGTCAGATTCGCCCTACCCGCTCTCATATACCGTCCTTCATCGCGCGCGGTAAATTCTCAGCCGCAAAATCGTCGACCGATGCGACGCACGAGGCACTCCCTCGACTGAATGGGAAGAAAATGCGGCGGCCAGATCACCGGCGTCGCGCAACGCACGCGCGGGCCACATGCATCGAGAACGAGGGGAGAGAAACGGTCTAGAGCGTATGGGCCACAGCGCGGCGCTCAGGAGGCGCGATGAAGTCGGCAATATTGCCGTGCGGAATTTTGGGATTGCACAGGAGACCGCTCGCCCGGGTGGCCTTAGCGGGGCGATCTAGGAGACCTGCCATATGCGGCCGGACGGAAGTGCGATGGGAGGCGGTGTTGTGGGCTGTTTGCGAAGGGCAGCTTGGCACCCGGAAGGGAGGATCGAGAGAAAATGAATGGGGGCGTGCCTGGATGTGTCCTAGAGGAGAGGACTTGATCGAGAGTGAGATAGAGAGTGAGGCTAGTGAGAGGGGTCAGCGTCCTAGGCTAAGCACAACGAGGGTGAGCGGAAGGCGCACAGTCAGCGGTTTGTCCTCTCAATATGCGCAACGAACGCTGGACACCGCGTGCTCGAAGTGTCGACATGGCTCCGCGTGCCACAAATAACATGTCAAGGTTCACTGTTGCGTTCGTACGGTGAGTGTGTGAGTGCTTCGATGCGGTCGAAGAGAAAGACGCTGTGGGTTAGGTGGCCGCTCCAGCTCCGATCAAGTACTGCGCAGTATCTATCTTGACTCTCTCAGTGAAATCCATCTGAATTCGCAAGAACTGCATCAAATTAACGAGGATAAGGAGTCAGGCAAGTCAATCTTGGGCGATGCAGCTAAGGACAACAAAGACGTACTTACTTACGCCGTGCCGCCACATGCGGCCAGATTGAATCGCTCTCTCATCGCTGCGGTGTTCGTGTCGTACGTTAGAAAAAAAACTCACATTCTCATATTAATGTTTGGGTATGCAAATCCTGGGAATATAACTCGTTTTTTCACAGCCCATATGCATACAAAGCTCGTTGTCGCACATTTCTTGGGAGGATGTCGATGGTCATGCACATGTTCCTTGGGACTACAGGCGCTAATCTGGTTTTGGTCATGTGATATTTCGTCATGGACTGCGAGCTCTGGAATCGTCACTTGCATTTCCACCTCTTCCGCCACAACTCACTCGCATTCAACCACATCGCGCTCTTCCCTATCATCGATCATCTCTCTCTGCAGCAAACATGGAGGTGGACCCTCCGAATGCTCTTCAACAACAGCAACAGCCGTACACTATCCTGCGCATCAAGCGGAAACGCAATGAAGAGCCGTTGGACGCGCTTGGTGAGTGGTGGCTAATCAACTGTTGTCTGAGAACTCACATCTCACGTCGCGTTCTTCCAGTCGTTGAATCTGCGACTAGGCGAAAGAAGTCCAAGGCTGGCCTGAATGTGTTCCAGTACGCGGGCACCGTTGAACAAGCGGCATGGAACGATGACCAGCAGAAGAAGGAGCTTGAGGTACTTGGAAAGCTCATCGTCCATAGACTCTCACTGAATGGTGCCATTTGGATTACAGGAACGTCTTGCGAGCTTGGCGCGAGAATCGGCTCAGAGGAAGGCTGCTGAGGCCGCTCCGATTCGCGCCCCAGATACTGCTGCTGCTGCTGCTGCTGCGGCACCTGCAACTGCACCTCCTCCCAGCGCCACCACTGACTCAGTATCTATAAGGAAGGAACCTCCAGCCCCTGTACCTCCAGCGATGCGCACGCAGTACGGGCCACCGACTAAAACCTATACGATCGTGCCGCCCGAGCAAGTCCCATTAGAGCAATATGCCAGGAAGCACAATGCGACCGCACCGTAAGTTTCATGCGCTTCTGGATGCATTCCCGCCAGGAGTTGACCACCTTCAACAGACCCAAAGTGTATTCATCCAAGGAAATGGAGGAGATGAAACGTGGCGCTGCTTTCAAGATGTACGAAGCGGTCCCCTCATCGGCATCACTTGCCGCAAATGAGGCCGAGAAAGAGATAGAGAAGTTCCTCCCGCTGCTGAAGGACTACCTCAACGGTATGTTGTTCATGTCGTACGACCGTACACTTATGCTTACCACTTGCTCAGTCAATGAAGTCGCGCCACCCTCGCCTTCACCCGCGGCGCAAACCTCGTCAGCAAACGGCGATGGCATGGATGAGGACTACGTGTACGATGTCTTCTATCAACGGCCAACGACATTTGCAGAGCTCTATGAGCCTGGTGCCGGATCCAACATTGCTAAGCTGTGAGTGTTGTCGTTGATCATGACATGTTTGTTATGTGCTCATGAAACACAGGACTGGACTGCCACCCGAGCTGAGTGGTTTGTATGGCGAGGATGAGTCCGACGAAGAGGAAAGCGATGAGGACGATGAGGATTCGAACGGTGAGTCAGCTGAAGGCGTCTCTGATGATTGTTCAGACTCTCATCCATTACAATGCAGCGGAGGACTGGTATACCAATGACTACCCTGATGAAGAAGAACCAGATCCGGCAAGCAGTGAAGAGGAGTTGAGTGGTGCGTCGCAGATGGCATGGTTCTGGTGATATACGCGCTGACGCTTCTTGACTGGGCTCATAGACGAGTTCCACGAGCACTCAGACTATGAAGAAGTCATTCATGGTGATGACCGAGAAATGCGGACGTTCGGTGATGACTTGGCAAGCGAACTCTGAACATCTTCGTCGCCGTGGTACAAGAAGGTGTTTCGTCGTTTTGAGTAAGGGGTGCGGTGCGTACCAATGATGTACCAATATGTGTAATGCAACATGAGGCCACAGTGTAAGTTCCAAGTCTCTCGTTAGAGTGATAGGTAAGCAAGAAGGCTTGTATAAAAAGTGCATAGAGCTTGGTGCGACATAGTGAGATCATAGGCATGCGGCAGTACAAAAGGTGAAAACTACATCTACACTACTCTACAGCTGGGTATCGTAAATATCGGCGCTAACAGGCCGTGGGGATTATACAGGAATTGAGATAAGTGTACAGTTGCAGGAGAGCAGCAAAGCGGCGCGAAGGAGCATGAATCATATAGTAGTACAAGTGCGTGTGTTGTCTATGGCATGGCAAATGTCCTGACTTTGGTTATGGTAGGGGGAAAAGACGGTGCACGAATTGCATCACACCGTCGAAGCAGCGTCGCTTTCCTATCGCCTTGCTACCAGACCTAAGTGTCGGAGGCGGTGGTGCCTGCATTCGTGATGGCACATGCTCGATCACAGGATGCTCCGTAGCGGAGGCGGTCTCGGGGTCGTATACCACCCAGTCTTCGTCGTAGGCGGTCGTAAAGCTGGACGCCTCATCGAAATCGGCGTCGGCTTCCACCATCACGACATTGTGTTCATGAGCAGGGGGTCGGTCTTCATGCATCTGGGCGTTCGCTACATTTTCGAACACGTCCTCCATCTTGGGCGGTCGTTCGTCGACAGGCTCCCTCTTGACGGGGTCCATGTCGTCATCGCTCTGCTCGGGTAATCGGACATCTGGAAGCGTCGCAGTGGAACAGGACGACATCTCGCCGGAGTCTCCCCCGCTGCCCATGTGCGGCTTGAGAGAGGAGGCGCGCGATGCTCCCATTATGGCCTTGCGACGTCCAGACAGACCTATGACACCGGCGCGGGGCATCCGACCTTGATTTGTCCCCCGTGACACTTCGTGGCGCGAGGACCTGCGACGCTGCGTCTGCTTCACGGTGAGAGGCCTCTTCTGCTGCTCCGCAAAGCCGGGGATGTGGAACCGTTCTCGCTTACGAGGGCTTGGCGATGGAGGAGAGTCGTCAATGGGCCGCTTGCCTGGACGACGCGAAGGAAGTGGCGGTGGGCTCGGGGACTCGTCAGGCGAGGAACGCGGCGCGCACGTGGAATGCGATGAGGGCGATGATGTCGGCGAAGGAGTAGGATGACGGGGACGTGCAACGCGGCTGAACACACCACGTCCCGAAGAAGCGAGCCCTGCTCTCGCTGGCGCGAAGGCAGGCATGAGTGAAAGCTCTCTGGGTGGCGTCCCCTGCTCTGTTCTGGGCCGAGCATATCCAGGCTCGAAATTGCGGACATTGACAGCAGTAGACGAAGAGGAGGAGGAAGAGTCGTCCTCATTGACAGCGGTCGACGAGGAGGAGACAGATGAAGACGAAGATGGTGCATTCTCTTGTTCGCGCGCGAGTGACGGTGCCCGTACATAGATCTTGGGGACGAATGCGGAGGTGCTAGATGACGCCCAGGAACACCGACTCGTGCCGTTGAGCCCCAAGGATCGCATGAAGCTCCGCAAGGCAGTCAAAGAATCATGTTCGTGCGCTTTGTCTTCGAGGATGGTGTCACGCTCGGACCAGTCCGTCAAGACATCGAGAAGTCGATCGAATCCAGGACGCCTATGCCCGGACGCGTCCGTCGCCTCTGCGAACTGCCAGCGAGATCTGCTGATTTCCCGATCGAAGTCTTCTGCTCTGGACAGTAACTCCCGCCCTCTCCGAGAATTCGCCCAGCGGATGTCAGAGGCGAGGCGCGTCTCGACGTAGTAAAGGCAAGCCGTGAGTCCATCGAGCGTCTTCGCGTCGAACATGAAAGGAACAGGCGAGTGGTCCCGGATACTTTCTATAAGCGAAGTCTGACGCCGCGTCGCGACAATCTACACAGAGTGGGAAAGACGCTGGTAACACATTTATGGTAGGCGCGTGAGAGGTCTGCGGCACTCACGATGGCGACGACTGCCTTCAGGACCTCCACGGGCAGCCAAGCGTTCTCCGTCTGTAAGGCCTCCTCGAGCACGCCCGCGTGCTTCTGCATGTGCCAGAATCTCTCCAATATCTCCTCTTCCTGCGCGGGGAGGACGAAAGTGGGGAGCGCGTCAACGCCTGTCGGCACGGGACCGTCGTGAGCAGGGGACGTCAACGCGTGTAGATGGACGATCGAAGAGACCGCTCGGTACGTACTCGCTTGAACCTGAATTTGCAGGTGGCCCACGCAGCAGCTAGACCGTATCGCTCGCAACGAGGGGAAGTAGGCGAAGGGAGTGGACATGCTGCTGTGAAGGAAAGGACCAGCCTTGCGAGAGGCTCGCCCACGCGCGGGCACGCATACTTAACGCGTCGACCGGCGACTGCAGCGTCCGCGCGAAACAATTAAAGTGCCGTGGTACCGTCGCGACCGTGGCTTCGAATCCATGGCCGCCTCGAGGACTTCCGATGGATGGAGTGTCGACGGCGCTCTACAGAGAGGGCACTGACTCGGAGAAACAACTTGCGCTTCCTCTTTGGGATGTACAGACAATAAGGACCGGCGTCTAAGGACGGTTTCCCGCACGAGAGCATGATGGGTTCCACGGTGCGCAGGACACAATAGCGACAGATCAATGAGACGAAATCGGAGCGCAATCCGGTAATTAAGAGGCGCGTTCGCACGGTAAGTCAGTGGAAGAAATTATATATTGCCGCTACAAATTCAGAGCATATATACAAGCCAGACTCTGATTACTATCTACATAGTACATGTCATGACATTGGCCCCATAACAATGAACTGCCCCATACACAATAAACAATGCTTAATAGTCTGCCATGAAATAGTAACCTAGGTGAGATAGCGTCGAGGCCGGTACCGCTGCACCGGCGATTCTGATCTCGTCTTCATACGGGACTGGTGCGGGTGTTGGCACAGCCTGGTTGAGCTGGAAGATGTCTACAAATTCTGCACCACCTGTAGGCCGCGTATCCTGAGTGAAGAGAGGCAGGGATGGCGCGGGAGAACTCTCTGGGCACTGGAGAGGCAAGCCGATAGCTGCGCGGGTCTCGAGTACGTACGAGAGAAGTTCTGAGCAGGCCGAGGCCGCCGAGGGAGGAAGACGCAAGGATGTGAGGCTGCGACACAGCGCCTCGCACTCTTCAGGGCGCGCCGCTGCGGACGGCCGCAGCGCGTCCAACAGTGAAGGGACGAGGTAGCAATCTCGCAGTTCGAGCACCTCGACGCTGGGTAGGGCTGACAGAAGGACGCGAGGGTCGCACCACGAGGACCAACTGCGCTGACTCGATATCGTGACGTTCCGGAGCGCAGCACCGGTGTTGTCGCGAACCAGGGCTGTCACCGCCTGTTCGAGTAGTGCGGTGGAGGTGCCGCCAGTGCTGAGTTGAATGCAAAACGTGGCGGATGACAGGGGACGGGAGAGCACGACGGTCAGGGCGGAGAAGGTCATATCCATTGCGAGATCGCTCCAGTCCTCTGATGCGAGGTCCACGGATCCTGTGATGCGGCACGCCTCCACGCCATATATGCGTACGGACGCGTCTGGAGAGAGGACGACGTATGAGAGCAGCAAGCGGAGGAGAGGGATTGGGGACAGAAAGCCCCTGCAGTCGCCGATTTCGAGCATCTTCAGATGTGGCAGAGGTACGGGAGCGGCCGTGGGAGGTCGATGCTCGTGAAGGTCGCAGGGAAGGCCATTGAGTCGCACATGTTGAAGCATGGGTGAGTCAGCGAGGAGCCGAAGAAGATCATCTAACTCCCATCCCACAGGGCAGTCGTTGTACGACAAAGTCAAGTGTATGAGTTCCGCGAACTTGTTCTCCGGAAGGAAGGGGACGTCATGGAATTCCAAATGTTTTAGTCTCGGGGCCTCTCCACCACAAAGCTGGACGATGTGGGCCGCGCCTTCCCTGGCCTGCTCAGGAGCCACCCGTGCAGCTCGACTGTATACAACCAGGCGCTGGAGAGATGGTGCCGAAAAGGATAACAAGCCGGATGATAATTGACTGGCAGATAGCTCATGGAGGTCGTGTAGCTCAAGCTTGGCGACATGCTTGCCTTCGGAGGCGAGAAGCGCTCGCAGCGCAGCGCTGGGATACGGCCGGTCGACGTAGACCGTCAAAGGCACCTGCCGTGCGCGGGCGCGAAGAATATGCGACGCGACGTGGGAAGGCACCGTCTCACACACGGTTGACCAAAGGGGAGAGGCGTCGAGAGCGATGTCGCGCCATCTACGGCAGACGTGCGTCAATGGAATGAGGTCGTATGTCTGCGTAGCCGAGAATCGCGTCGTTCCGTGCGTAGGAAGGTCGCGCGGCACCATCGAGAAGATGTGAGTAAGGATCTCCGGCGGGAGCTTGACAGCGGCGCGACGTGCGTTGGTGGCCTCGTTGAAGAGAGCCAGTCCGAGCTGGAGGACATGCTGTACACGGTCAAGCTATGGGGTGTGTTAGTACATTGTATAAGCTGGCATATGCAGTAACAGGAAGTAACCAACCTCATCCACGCTGATTGAAGTAGCTGCGTCAGAAAGTATTCTGCATGTCGGATTGCGGGAGCACTGTACCCACCTCATGTGGAATCTGCGTTGGGAAGCGTCGTCGACCGCTTTCTGCAAAGCATCCCAGCAGGTACCAAGTGCAATCGATCCGGTCGCCATCAAGAGAGCAAGTGAGTGAGCGTTGATATGGCCGCGGGGCAGTTGGTCACCCCGACACCCCATATAGTGTCATATATACCTGTCGTCCCATCATGACCTCAAATTCGGCCAGGACACCGCAAGGGATGTGTCTCTGGGTCTGCTCCTGCTCGCGACTGAAACGCGTGTCTCGGGTATGTGTTGCCGTGCAGGGCATCATCGCCCCTTGGGGCTCATGGCGACGTCCGGGTACTTATCCATGCAGCACAGGTGAACCCTGTGGAAGCTACAGGGCATCGGTGCAGATCGGTCGGCCCCACTGCTTCCTTCAGCAGTCGGAGAAACAACGACTTTCCGAGGCGGGATTGTCATACCGCAAGCAGCAATCGATGCACATGCTTGCAGCAAGGCGAAGAAGTTTGAAGACAAAGCAAATAGGAGGCCTTCCGCCATGAACGGATCGCGAACACGGGAGGCTGGGCGGTGAAACTGGGCGGTACAAGTCAGAATACCGAAGTCTCTGAAATGTCTCTGAGCGCTCGTCGAGCGCCTGTTTAGCGCCCCGAAGTTCGGAAGTCGTGGTCGCGTCCGGGCCAACCTACCCAGACATAGGGTCGAGGGAGCCACACCCATCATTGCGCCGCTCCCCACGAATGAACAGAGCCTGTACTTTGTGGTGCAAATCCTGGCCCGTCTCGCGGGCGTTCTCCACTGAACTCCAGAGGGGTATGACACTTACACTGGCTACTGGTAGCGCCTGTTGCATATAGGCTCTATCAGGTGGGCGCAAGCAGAAATGCAAACCACAAGATTCTGTTGCACCATAGCCAGACGTGTGGTAAACCGTAGCGCGGTGGCTGGGTGCGGCTTCCTCGGCTCCCTCGACCGTCTGGGTATTACGAGACCGCAGGAGGGCGCATCCGAGGCGCCTGAGGTTAACCCATCATCACAGCATATCACAGTGCGGCTTCACGAATCACGATGACTGCCTGGGATGAAGTTCGGCATTGGACCGAGCTGAAGAATTCGGAAGGAGTACGAGTGATATGCTTCATAGCGCTAAACCTGCATGCACGCGGCAGAGAGGTGGAATAGGGGTAAGAGACTGTGTCGCAGCATCGCTGATACGCCGGTCGGACACGTTCTCTTCATGGCGTGAGTGTGTGAGTAGAGAAACACCCGAAAGATTGAGATCATTAGTATTATGAGATAGAAGTACATACACAACACGCCATACGAGAGGAGCAAGGCAGGTCAAGCGGGCCGTCTACGGGGGAAGGGAGCGGGTATGCTTGGCTCGGGCGGGGGTATGCCAGCCTCGAGACAAGCTTGTACAAGCTGATAACGCAATTCCTGCCATTCTCGACGCTGACCTGGTTCGTGCATAAGACCGGGTGAGTGATTGAACCAAATCGCGCGATGGAAGCCCCGATACACACCTTCGCTCGGCCAGAACATCATGATGTACTCGGCGCGCTTGACGAAGATCTTCGACGCGACCAGCGCGATGGTCAGCGTCGGATCCGCTTTCCATAGCACAAGCGCCCTATTCAGAACTATCAGCACCCTGGGAAGCCGAAACAATGCAGAGGATGGCATACTTGATGACATGCGACATAAACCAATAGATGAGCAACGGCTTCCTGAAGTCTAGCGCAGGTACGTGCTCTCCATCCACGAGTTGCCCCCAGACGCGTTCAGCGGCAGCCATTCTATGCTTGACTACGGGGGGGTGGGGTGAGTCTGACGGCAGGCGTAGAATTCACGGGTTGACGTACGCCATCCTTCGGCCTTGTCTCGATAAAACAACACGTTTCCTTGCCTGCAAGATTGTCAATGCACGTCGTCGCGCATGCAGTGAAAAGCGCATACGTCGTGACTTGCGGGATATACCGCTGGAACTCGTGTGAGACACACATTCTCGCGCTGGACATCCCGCTCAATCGTTAGTTTACCACATTCCAATGCCATGCGAGAACGTGCTGACTGACTTGAATAGCATCTCGCGCGCCTGGAAACCGAAATTTCGTTCTAGGCCGCAGGTGTGCTGGTCGAGGGCGCCTTCGAGCGCTTCGATCTCGAGCCATGCCTTCAGCGCGAACTGCGCGCGTTCACCATCGCCCAGCGATTTGTCCCCCCGGACGCGCACGCAGGAGTGCAACAGTAGCATGGCCCGCAGGTACAGCGTCCACACGTTGTTTGGTTGTACCGGTCTCCCGGCCATAGCGAGCGACTCTCCAGGGAACAGCAGAGCGTACTGCGTGCGAAAGTCAGTACCATTGAGTGGCCGAAAAGAGCAGCAATGGGCTTACATTCCGCGGGTCCTGTATAACTATCTTGGCGTACTCGAAGTCTCCCGTGAGGGAGATGTACGAGTTAAGGCTGGCCGTCAGCATCACTGACGACCATACCAGTCGGCGACACTCCTCCTTCCTGAACTCCCCTTCGGACAGCCCGGTCGGCCACATGAGCGTTCCTAACCACCCTGGCGCGAGCTCGCGTACAGAAGGCCAGTTGTAGCTGATTGTGAGCGCAGAACAGTTACACGCGTTGGTTGCCGGCGAGGTAGATGGGGCAAGAGTGGTATTGTCGGGAACGAAGGGCTCGCTCAAGGGAGTGATTTGCGGCGGCTCGTATTCCATGCGCGCAGCAGCCAGGACAGCATTGAGTACAGTGTTAGGAGTAGCAGTCTTAGGCGGCCCCATGGTATTGTTGAATGAAGAGGCGTGATTCGATGCGGGCATATGCATGTGGCCAATGCACGCGGAAGCGGACGAAGATAACTGGGAAGGTGGCGGACCCTTCAGATCAGCGTCAAGAGTGGTAAGAGAGAACAACCGCGTGAGAGAGTCTAGCAACAACAGAGCCGACCGTTCTCTGTCGTCGCATCGTAATGGATGAGATTGCAGCTCAAAGTAGAGCATCAACTGTATGCGCACAGATGTCAGAAGAGCACTGCCACGACAATGAGGCATATCGACCTACCCAACTCGCCTGTACAAGCCCTAGATCGACCCAACCGGAAGCAAGACTGGCTTGCACCGCACTGTCAGCTAGATCTATTAGCTTCAGTGCCCGCGCGCGCCCCGGTGCGCCGTTCTCTGCCTCGGAGCTGAGAGCGAGCGTCCCGAGAGCGAGGGCGGCAAGCAGAAGACTAGGCTGCATGGAGCCGCGAAGCTTGGGGTCGAGGATGCTGTTAAAGAAGCGCGGGATGTTGATGAAGCTGACCCAGTACAGCGACGACTGGAAAAGCGCTCGGACGTCGGTGACGATGCTCCGCATTGTAGCGCTGCGCTGCTCGGCGGTCAGGGACAGGGCGTCGACTGGCTCTGCATTGCCTCCTGACGCATAGAAGCTGAGGAGGGCGTCCCACCACGTCTCCTTGGTGAACTGTAAACTCGGGCGAGCGGGAATATCCTGCACTTCCTCGTTCCAGAACCGTTGAATATCCTCGTCTGTATGCGAGGAATCCAATAACGTATCGAGGGCTACAGCAAAAGGGTCATACTCCGATATGAGGTCCTGTTTGAAAGGACATTAGCGTCTGCAGCTGCCGTACTGTCAGTGATACAAACCTCGTGCAGTAGCTCCGAGAAGTTCTCGTAGGATTCCCACAGCTGCACAGACTCCGAGCGCACAGTACTAGAAGTACTAGATGATTTATCGTTGCTGGACGTATCCGAATCGGTGAGATTGGCGTTCCTCTCGACCGTTTCCGTCGTCTTCGCAAACTTTCGGGCTCGTCGCCCGCCAGGGGTCTTGTCTCGTCCACGTCGCTTGGGTTGGGCCTCGTAGCTGCAGGATTCCCCATTCTCAGGAGGGCGCTTACGGCAGTGATAGCACACTGGCTTCGCTCCGTCACAGCGAGTCTTTCTGGTACGACTAAGAGCGGAGGAGATTAGTCAGCTCAATGCTGCTGCCTTGACAGGACCTACCATTGATTGCAAGCGACGTAAACGCGAGCGCGCGGTTTGCCTAGGGCGGTCGGAGGTTGTTCGGGGTCAAGAGAGATCTTTGGCCTAATCCTACAACGAGACGAATTGAAGCCCCTGGACGACCCTTGGGGCCTTGGACTGCCTTCGGAGTCGAGCTCTGGTTCCATCTGAGCTGCTAATGCCTGGAGGTTATACGATGGGCGGAAAATATGATAAAGGAAAAACTATCAGTGAATCTTTCAGAGAAGAGCAAATCCAGAGAGCCAAGAGGGGGTCGGGACAGCAGTGAGGGGCTTCGTAATCTGAGGTTATAAGGATTCTACTAGAGGTTGACCGCTCACGCGCCCACGGTTGATTCGGCGCCACAGCGCTGCAGTCGCGCGCGCAGCAAATAGAGGGCCCGAGGGCGGTGCTTTTGTTGTCGAAACGCGAGCGGCGTGCAGGTCGAGAATTGACTGAGTACGTGCGCGACAAAGCTGCGAACGCAGTATTCCGACAAGTCGCCGAGACGCGTGTCTTGAGTCGCATCTCCTCGGCCAGCCACCCGGCACCCGCCTGAAAACTCAAGTCCTGGCTTGCGCACGACCCTAAAGATCACCACAACAATTCAAAGAGGAGATCTGCTCTCATCCATGTCTCTCAAAAATAACGAAAGCCTCTAAGCTGCAGAAAACAAATGCATAGTGCGTCACATGTCCGGCGTCGCAGCGAACTCGGCGAACGGGACCATGCAATGATCCGTAGAGTTCGGCGCTGCTGGAACAATGGGTAAGTTGCTGGCTCGTTGGGCGGATTCCAAGTCACTGTTGAGTTTTCATGTAGGCCACTATAGCGGCATCCGGAAATGGCACCGAATCTCCAGCTTGATGCACCCATTCGATATTCAATGGTGGCGACCGCTTTGTACGAATTGTCGTCCGGCTAGAGACATCAATGTTCAACGGTCGCGCGAATCCTCGAGCGCTACTCCGAGACTCGAGTAAGCAGTTGTGCCGCGCAGCGGTATGGCACATAGAGACGTGTTTATGACTGCGCGTAGAGCAGCCTTCAGCAGAAAGAATACATGAGAAAATATGGTACAATGTAGCGGCCGTACTGTGCGTGCTGTTCAAGAGGCGCTATCCACCTTGCGAGGGAAAGGAATGGGTATGGACGTGTCTGGCGGGGGTATGCCTGACTGAAGGCATGCCTCCACCAGCTGGAATCGTATTTTCTGCCACTCTCGTCTTTGCTCTATGAAGAAGATCAAGCGGTCAATGCACGTATAACTACAATTAGCACGCAGACTAGAGCTCACCGGTACTTGGCCAGAAAACCATGAGATACTCCGCGCACTTGACAAAGGCTTTAGAAGCCACCAGGGCGATGGTGAAAGTTGAGTCCACACGCCACAGCATGAGCGCCCTGTGATGCCGCACGGCGGAGGTCAGTGCGTATGGCGAATAGAGTTGAGATTGGCAGGCACGTACTTGATGATGTGGGATACAAACCAATAGATCAACAGCGGCTTCCTACGGTCGAGGGTGTGCACATAGCGCCCTTCCTTGAGACTCGCCCAGATGAGGTCGGCAACACCCATCCTCTGCTTCACTACATGATAACTCGATTGGCAGGTTGCAAACTCTCGACCGTATTTGTAGACTCACACCAACTTTCGGCCTTGTCGCGATAGAAGATCTTGCTCCCGATTCTATCGTGTGAATGTCAGCATGTCGTGCCGTCGGCGATCCTACACGAGGTACGTACGTCGAAACTTGGGGAATGTAACGTTGAAATTCGTGGGAGACGCACATCCTCGCGCTGGGTGTACAACGTAAGCGCATGTCTCTCTGCCCGAACGGGAGGGACAAGGGCTAGTGTTTCCCTACCTAAACAACATCTCGCGCGCGTGGAACCCTGACTTACTCTCTAGCCCGCAGGTGTGCTGGTCGAGCGCATTCTCCACCGCATCAATCTCCAACCACGCGTTCGTCGCAAATTGCGCGCGGTCCGCGTCGCACATCGTCCGGTCCGTACGCACTCGCTCACAGGCCTGCAACAAGAGCATTGAGCGGAGATACAGGGTCCATACGTTGTTCGGTTGCACGGGTAATCCGGCCATGGCGATCGATTCGGCGGGGAACATGAGTGCATACTGCGTGACAAATGTGAGCGTTAAGGAGCTGTGAATAATGAAACGAGATGCTGACATTTCGCGGATCCTTGATACTGAGCCGCGATCCCTGGTCGTCTCCGGTGACGGATGTGTACGCGTTGAGTGTTGCTGTCAACGTTACGGTAGCCCAAACCAAGCGACGACACTCCTCCTTGACAAGTTCGCCCTCAGAGAGCCCCTTTGGCCAGGTGATGGTGCCGGACCACGACGGCGCCAGTTCTTGTATTGTGGGCGAGTCGTGCGTGATCGCGAGCTCTGCGCAATTGCAACGGGACACAAGGGGGGAAGTTGACGGGCCTAGCGTTAGGTTGTCAGGGACATGATGTGTAGTAGATGCCGGCGCGTTGCACAGCGTCGAAGAGGAAGCAGCGGCCGCTTCCACCGGGGCGACGGTTCCAAAGGCATCGCTGTAGTTGTTTCCGCTGTACCGATACGGGTTGAAGGTTTGTGACGTGTTCATGCCAAATCTCCCGCGGGAGTTGGTCGTGGAGGAGACCGATGACTGTAATCTCTGCACGTCGGCATCGAGCGTGGTCAAGGAAAACAAGCGGATGAGAGAGTCGAGAAGGAGCAGAGACGATCGTTCGCGTTCGATGGACTTCAGTGGGTGTACTTGCATCTCGAAGTAGACGATAAGCTATGACGCAATGTCATTCAGCACGGCGCGACTCGCGATTACCTGTCGAATCTCAAGGCTGGATGCGACGTACCCAAGCAGCCTTGACCAGACCAATGTCAACCCATCCCGCGGCGAGGCTGGCTTGCAATGCACCATCCGCGGACTCAAGCAGCTTCAACGCTCGCGCGCGGCCTGACGCGCCTTTGTCGGCATCGGAGCCCTGCGTCAGTGTTCCGACCGCAAGCGCGCTGAGCAGAAGACTTGGCTGAAGATGCGCGCGTCGCCGTGGGTCAAATATGCTGTCGAAAAAGCGGGGAATGTTGATGAAACTGAGCCAATAGAAGGAGGAGAAGAAGAACGAGCGGAGGTCGGAAACGACTTGTGCCATTGCGCCGGATCGTTGCTCGGCGGAGAGAGACATGGGACTCAATGCTTGTGCATCTCCTTCGCAGCAATAGAACGTGAGTAGCGCGTCCCACCATGTATCGCGTGTGAATTGAAGGCTAGGCCGAGGGGGGATGGATTGCGACGTTTCAAACGATGTCACATTATGACTCCTTACGTTGATAGTGTGGAGGTTGAGGAGCTCATCGAAATCAACCGCAAACGGGTCATTGTCCGAAGACGATGATTCCTGTTGATCAAGTTGAGGATCGGCACAAAGAAACCAGGACGAAGGCGACTCACGTCATAGAAAGCCTCAAGCGCGAGGTCCTGGGAACCGTCAAGCTGCGGAGATACAAGTCGGTCTGGGCTTGCGGATCTGCCGCTCGCACTATCCCAATGGCTTCGAGTAGTCTCTGCGTCCGATACGCGCCTACGCTTCCCGGGGAATCCCTCCCCACGTCTACGAGGCGCCTGGTTGTCACCGCGACGGTTCGGTAGGCTTTCATAGCAACACGATTCTCCGTCCTCAGGGGGTCGTTTCTGACAGTGGAAGCATACCGGCCGGGCACCGTCGCACCGAGTCTTTCGTGCACGGCTTTGTAGAAGAGAATGGGTTAGGCACTGATGACATGCTAAGGACGCGGGACGACTCACCACTGGCTGCATGCGAGATACACGCGTGCGCGTTGTCTTCCTTGGGCCGTCAATGGCTGACTAGGATCTAGGGCGATCTTTGGCCGTATCCGCCGGCGGGGTGGACGTGGCGGTGCCGGATTCGGAGTGATGAAGGAGCTTAGATGAGTGCGGCCCCTACCTGCACTTGTTGGAGGGGTGTGCCCAGAGGAAAACTGATCAGAATATGCCGAACTAGTTGCGCGCGATGACGGACTAGTACTATAAGCCAGAGTGAAGTCGCCTGCAGAGGGGGAAACGGCCACTCTGGAGTAGCTGTATCGTGCGTCGTTCTGATCCATGGTGCTGCCTGGTATGACTGTAACTTGTTTGTGGATGAAGTTAGGAGCTTTCGCTTGAGCTCAGCGAGCCACACTGAGGCTATAGAAGCTTCCCGAGTTAGAGGTCGGGCGCAAGTGGACAGCGAGTCGTCGTGAGTAGAGGACAACCTGGGATTATGAAGATGTCAAAAGGACCATTCAAAATCGTTTCGGAGAGAATCACGGCTGATTCGAGCGGCGGGCGTAATACGCGGCTGTTGATGCCGCTCCGCAGTTTTGAAACAAGGTGGTACGTAGCTCCTGAGTCCTGACCAAGAGGGCCTGGCCCTGGGAAAAAGGGCAGTGCACCTTGCTTCATATTTCGGAACGATCTTAGAATAGCGTCGCCCCACTGCAGTAGACTGCAGTCTGAGAGTCTCAGGATGAGTTGCACCGCCGCACACCGATCGCCGCCGGCAAGCAGGACGGTTAGGAAATATACTGTATAGCCGTACATGCAGCCAGCTATCAAGACTCATCTGCTTGCAGGAAGTTTGCAGACGATGGCAAATCATAAATGTCCTAGGCCTCGTGCGCGGTGGGTCTACCTCGTACCCATCAGTGATCGCCATACGTCCTCTATGAGCTTCAAATTCTGATCGGCAGGAGCAACGCTGTCCCCAACATATTTGCGTATGACATCATTCCGATCTCCAATAGGACTGTACGAACGACCATGATGCACGGCGCCAGTTTATGTCTTGAAAGATGAAGAGGAAAGGAAACTGACAAGGTGTGAGTGAGAAGATGCAACGATGGGAACATAATAGCAGGAGCACGAGAAGGGCGAGGGAAGTTGGAGATGGTCCCGCTTCAACCTTTTCCGACGTAATCGCTCCATGCGGATGCTCTCCGCATTCCCAAGGCCACCTTCCTCGTCGGTCTGGTCACAGCCAATCATACTATTGTACCCTTCAAGCTTTTCGAGCGGGGACGGCATACCTTCGGAGGGGAGTCAGGCTGGAACTGGTGCTCGAGAAGGAATGACGAATACCTGAAACGGGTTCACGCTCTCAGGATCAGCGCACGACTACACTGATTACGATACCGAGGATCATGAAAACCTGGTCAGAATTCACATCCAACCTTACCTAGGTCTCGTGCTGGGATGCTGTCGACGTTGTATCCTCGAAGAGCGTCATACGACTTCAGGCTCTTTCCGAATCCGCGACCGAATCAACCGAGAAGGATACCAGCCGGTCAGCCTCTGCTCCTGCCGTCGCGCATTTTGAGGTTGACAAGATGCTGACGACCAGTCGCTTCTGCATGCACAAAAATGGCGCGCGTAGCCAACTGACAAGGTTTCTCCGCACACACCACATCTCCATCTCCCAAGTCTTCCATCCGCCTTCCCTTCTTGACCCTCGCTCGGCTCGCATCGACACCATGAAGGTCCCTTACCTGCAAATCATCGCCTTCACCTTCTTCCGCTTCCTCGTCACCGTCCGTGCAGTGCCAACGGGAGACGGACTCACGGCCCTGAGCTCGGGCCTACGCATGGACAAGAGCTTGCAAGACAAGAGCGCCCAGATCGGAGCTGCGCTCAACCCTTCGAAGCTGCAAAAGCCCGCGCTGCCGCTGCCAATGCAAGGAAGGGTGAGCCCGATCGTATATTGCGCTAGACACGGGGGTGCCCAAGGGCGCGCTGTTCCGTGAGCCGTATGCTCAACAGACCTTTCGACAGGGTCTCCCGGTGAACGTCATGCAGAACACAGACGAATCCCGCCCCTTGGTCCCCACGGACCACTACGAGACCGATGTGAGCCGGTTGGCAGGAGGCGGTCCGCAGTGAACCAGAGGGCGCGTTCGCAGATACAAAGAATTTCGAGCTGCAGAGTCGGCGTCCGCGTAGGGGGATCCGGGATGAAATCCGTGGCATGAGATCGTCTACGTCTATGGTGTAAAATCTGGATAGCATGGTCATCTATGATCGTGATTTGTACGTAAGGCTGTGAGCGGAGCGCGCATAAGGAGGCGAGAGTGATTTGAAGACGTAACGGAGAAGGACTAGATTGAGGGCTGGCACGATCATGATATCGAGACGCCACGTTCTTTGAGCACCCACTTCTCTCGCCAGGCAGCGCCTTTCCACCAGACGAGCAGTATGAGCAGGTCAGAGAGCACCATAAGTCCTGCCCAGAGGGAATACAAGCCCCCATCGCCGATTGCCTCCTGCGAACGAACAGAGGGCAGTGAGTGTGGTTCGAGAGAGCTAGAGCAACAGCAGGAGAGTGGGTCACACGCACCTGCAGTGGAACAGCGACTTCCGCCGCGACGAATGCTGTGAGGCCACGAAAGGCGCTGTTCGTAGCCACCGCCGAAGACGAACGGCCAACATTGGCGTCCACGATGTACGCCAGCGTGCTGGAATAGATGCAACTACACGAGAGAGGCAGTTAGGATCTTGGCCGAAAGAGGCATTTCAAGCGCGCAATAGGAGGGAAACCTGACATACATGGAGAAGAAGCCGGCCAGGAATAGCATCACACATATTGCTCCGACATTGACGTGGCGCTCACATACCCAGCCATATGCGATGACCGACGGAGGGAAGAAAACCATCGGGACGAGCGTGCTCTCCAGTCTCATCTGTGCAAGCACATCTGAGATGAACCTCTTGTGATACCGTGCGCATACAGACTGACCTCCGCAGAGCTTACACCTCCGTTGCGAGCCCTCAGCTTCCTGAAGACGAAATCGGAATACCGACCGCCCAGGACACTGCCTAATAGGGAACCAATGCCAAAAGCGAGGAGGACGAGGCCGATTTGCATCGCGTTGTAATCATACTTGTCCGCAAGCGTCCTAGAGCATGTATACGCGATGGAATAGCTGAAGGCAAAAATCAACCCTGTAGTGGCCTCAGTCCTCACATATGGTGAGTACGGTCATAGCATAGCTCACCTGACGCGAAGAGAATCGTCAAATTGTTCATTCTCCGGAGTACATGGACGATGGGGTTCACGGGGTTCACGTCCGCAAGCGACAGCGTGACCTCGTTCAAAGGAGCCACGACATCACCCCCGGCCAATTGTTGTGCCTTCTCGAGGTCCTTGTCGCCTGTCTGTTCGTCAACGGCATGCTTGTCATCAGCCGCGGATACTAGAGCTCGGGTCTTCTCGTTAGGCTCGGGACTTTGAACTACCGGAGAGGTAGCTGTGACCTGCGAAAGAGTGGATGTTTCGGATCCCTTCGCCGATTGTTGTGCAAGCCGGCGCTTCAACGCCGCCTGATACACAAGACTGCGTTCGCGGCGGAAGGTGTCCTTGAAGGGAACGAAGAGCATCAAGCAGATGCCCACGAAGATGACGAGAAACCAGAACGTCGCACGCCAGTCGAACCCTTTAGTGAGGACACCTCCAAGGACGGGTCCCAGGGAAGGTCCAAGGAGGGGTGCGCTATTGTAGCAGTGAGCAGAAGTTCGGGTTCCATTACCATCATAGGCTTGCTTTACTTGCCTGTAATAAATGCCCATCATCGTGCCTCGCTGGCTGGGCTCATATATGTCGGCCAATGTAGCTGCCCCGAGAGACATGACTGCACTCGAACTTCGAGGTGCGTTAGTGGCGGGAGGTGAGGTCGAATTGAGCAATACGTACCCTAGTGCTTGAATGCAACGCATCCCTATCAGGACCCCGATCGTCTTGGAGAGAGCAGCCACTATACATCCCACCATGCATAGCGCGGTCGAGACAAGGTAGACTTTCTATAGTGGCCACTTAGAAATGTCACGTTGTAGCTCAAACAACACTCACCTTCCTCCCCCAGAACTCGCTGAAAACACTCCACATCAGCGGCATGGTTCCCTGGATGGCAGTGAACAGCGACAAGCTTAGACTGATCTGTCCACTTGACGCGTGGAGTTCTTCCTCGATCTGCGAAATTGCAGCTGCATTCGCGAAGAAGGTGAATCCTAGACTGCCATAACCGCCCGGGAAATCCTTCTAATGTCATGCTCACGATTGTAGATGTTGGCACCCAGGCCGGTGATCATACTCGCCATTGAGACGGTGGCTACCACTGACATCTAGGACCGCAGTCATCCTTGTGAGCGACCAGAAGGCTCAAAAGCAAGCAATAGACGCACCTTTCGGATGTTTGACCATGCCCTGGGATCGTCCATCACAACCGCATGTTCTATGTCCAACTGGACGGGCGGTGTGCCAGACCCGCCGACGACTTCCTGACGGTCCTCGCTTGCCATGCCGAGCGTCGTCCGTGCGTTCAGGTCGAGGTCGAGAGTCCGGTTCTCTTCGCAGAGTGACACTGCGGGATTCCCCAGGGGGTCATGGGCGAGTTATATGGAAACTGGTCGTGGGTCGTCTGACATGAAGTATATCGGCACGTAAAACGGATATCGGAGTCAGTGGTCATAGATTGGTCGTGCCGCGGACGCCGCCGGCTCTCCAACGTATACATTGTGAGGATGGCGGAACCTCGCGTGATGTCTTCTATCTCTGTGTCTCGGGCGTACTCGGCCGAAAAGGGGAAGAGGGTGCGAGCTGCAGCACCTCGGACCGAGGCTCGCAGTGATCTGCCGGCCACTAGTATTGGTATGCCCTCCCGTCCGTTCGATTTCAAAGACGCGATTTCTGTATTGAAAGACGTTGTCATTGTAATGTTGAGTGAGCACAAGAGACGCGGAGGTGAGCGCAGATCTGCAGCAGGCTGCAAGTGGCTGCAGTTGGGATCGACCGAGAGCCCATTGACGCTGTATTGAAAAAGTCCTTCTAGCTATACTTACGTCCACAAAGGGCAAGCAAGAAGCATTGGTGACGGTCGTACCAGTGGTGAAAGCAACGATATACTAGCTTGCGATACGAAGATATCAACAATATTCGACTACTCGTACTAGTGGTCGGCGTACATTAGAATCAATTAGCTTTTTCGCGGACTAGGAGACGAGACGAGATGATCCCGCCCTGTCGTTGCTTCGGATACGGCGTAGGAGACGGATTCTTGGTTAACACCCATTGGCACTGATCCGTCGTGGGAATTAATTTCCCATGACTGGTATGCTGGGGGAAGACCTGCTGAAGCTGGGGAATGAAAGGGAATGGTAACACCTGCATCCGTGTGCCTCATGGCTTCGTCGGTTACACGAGGATCTTGGATTAGTGCACCAGAGTACGCGCTCCATGAAGACGGATCCCGACTTTGAGAAGAGTGCGGATAGTACGACGCAGACCTCTGCGGATCGCTCGTGCTCCGGAAAGGATCGTTCACTACGCGTACCATGAAGACCCTGAGAACAATTGTCGCATCATACAATCGTAAGACTCACCTGTTTCCGCCGATCCTTGCAGGAGACCTTGGCGTTGGCGTCCTTGTGCATCAACATCGTGCGGGTAGTCTGGAATGCCTAGAGTGGGCAAATGTCTCCGAGTTTGTCGGGCACGACGCCTCCATAGTAGAATGCCCAAGACAACTAGGATGAGAACCGCACCGGTCCCGCCTACCGCACCGACGATGTCGGTTATTCGACTGGATGGCCGCGTTCCAGCATCGCCCGCCGCGCTGCCTGATGCTGCTGCGATCTTGTCGGAACCATCCGATGTCGTCTGCAGAAGATACAGATGGTCAAACACAGTCATGGACGAAACACTTGCCGTACGCTCTCACCTGGGTTGAGGCTGCTGAGCCTCCCGATGAGATGCCTCCCGTGCCAGCGTCTGACGAGGCCGTGGGCACGTTGGATGAAAAGACAGACGCGGTGCCGCTGGCAGAGATATGTACGGTTGCGGTGGTCACTACAACATTGGGAGACTCGTCGGAGCTTTTCGCGGGACTAGGCAAGAGGCCAGATTGCGTGTTGGAGTCTGTGCCACCGTTCGACAGGGGTGAATTCGGCTGCGGCTCCATCGTAGGAGCGCCAACACCTGTCGCCGTGCTGATTGCTGTACTGCTTGATGACGACTGTTGATTGGGGCAGTGTGAAAACGTGTTGTTGTTGTTCGCAGCGTGGTCCCGTTCTGCATTCTCCCTCGTCCAGACGCTGTACATATTCCGCTATGAGTAGGATGCTGTCAGAGAAGTCGGCAAAGAACTGACTAGAAGCTATCGATGATCGTCAGTGGTAAGCATCTACAAGTCCTTGAGGGAGGAGCTTACAAGGATCCATCGGACCATCCGCCGTATAAAAAGTTGTCCAATCGTATGTTCCGGTTGCAAGCAGCTGCCTGGATGTCGGTTGGTAATCTATGAATATGATGGAATCAAGTCGATTGCTCTTATCGCAGTGAGACCGGCTGCACTCACGAGTTGTTCGTGCCAGCTCCGCAGGTATCGCGGTAAAGAGCATACGTTCCGGGAGCTGGTCGAATGGCTCGGTTAGCACGACGTTGTGCGACGACACTACGTCACCCTTACCGGCATCGTATCCCACTTGATTCCCGTCCTTCAGATCTTCTTGGCAACTATGAACCTATCAATGACATAACGCCATGCCGTCGTAGCTCTACACCCACTTCATGCAGAGCATGCTCAGCTGGAATGCGACAGTGTTGCAGCAACATGCCGCTTTGTACTACATGTAAGCGAACGCTCATGAAGCACTTCGTCTGTAGCGACTCACAGACTTGGTCGTCGCAAGTATCACCAGGAGGGTGGGGCCCAAAGTTCCCTACCTGGTCTATACAGAAGTTTCGTGAGCGAAGTATCGCGGGGTCTGCGAGAAGGTGGACTCACAGTCGCTGTTGCAAATTTGCCGAAGCCGCTGATATGTGACACCTGTTCAGCGGGGAAGCTCAGTTTCAAACAAAGCCTATGCGTCGAAGGTGTCGACATCGCACATGGAGATTCGCCGACGACGCTCGTATACCAGTCGAGCTGTCCGCTGGCGCAGGTCGTGTTTCCTGCGAGAGACTGGCTAGCAAAGAGAGAAGTGAGGAAGAGAGTGGAGACAAGTGCCGGTCTGAGCATGTGTATCTGCGTTTCAGTGTGCGCTGTGGGGGAGGCTTCAGTTCAGCCCGAGCGATACTACTGGAAGGAATGGACGTTGAAGGCGGGATAGGCAGAACATGAGCCATGCCTGCAATATGTCTGCGCCTACGTTGGGAGCTAATCTGTCCTGTTCGGCGTCCCATCGCCTTCAGCTGCCAACCTAACACTGATCAGTGGGCGCTGATGACGGAAGCTAAGGATTGCAGTCCATCAACACAGCGTGTACAATGAACCAGACATTGACTCATTGGCAGTTATGCGCAACATGCCCGCTCTACAGCCAAGAGGGCTCGGAGTAGCAGCAAATGCAGGTACAAGCGATTGACTGATCATCATTAATCATTCATGGGCCGTGCCATATGCTGCGTCGGCGATGATGAGCGTGAGAGAAGTCGCAAGTGAACAACATGGGCTCACCTCTTCTCAGCGCCGACCGCTGCCTTAACAACCCTGCACATCCGCTCACCTCACCGAAGGACAGAGCAGTCGGACATTCCAGCGTCCTCCAGAACGACACTGGTGCGTAATATGATACAAGTACAGTATCGTGCAAAGAAGAAGGCAGCCGCACCCACAGCGATCGTGTATGTTCTGGGAATATGGCTACAAGGAGGAACAAGGCAGGGGACAGAATGTGATACAACATGGGAAGGACCATCGCATGCAGGCCGGTACAATTGCAGACATGCTGTAGTAAGGTATGGAAGAAACGGACGCAGAACATCTCGTGTATACGTTCTGTCCGCCTGCTGTGGGTAGTGTATGAGTATTGCTGCGCCGGTGTGATATGCTACATATACTGCTGCGGCCGTGCGATGGTAGACGATGCGAAAGCGAATAAGTCAAGGAAAGCAGCGTACGCTCGTTCTGGCACCCGACGTTTAGTGCACCACCTTGTGCTTAGGCTTCGTGAGCCAGCCTCCGATTTCCCAGCTGATTCCGGGCCGGTACATGTCCTTTTCCCGCTGCACAGGGTCCACAACCCCTCTGAGGATATTCCGGAGGCGCTTGAAGTCGATGGGCTTCAAAATCCAGCCGTCCATGCCTTGCCTGTACAGGTCGTCTCTTTGGTGTTCAAAGAGGGATGCTGAGACGGCGAAGATGGGAATGCGCCCATTGAACCTGTGGGAAACGCGGTCGAGAAGCTCCAGATCCTGTTCCATGGCACGAATGCGCTCTGTCGCCTCGTATCCGTTGAGGAGAGGCATCCTGAAATACTTGTTAAGAGAATTACAGAGAGAGTTTGAGCAATACTGACTGGATATCCATGAGAATGCAATCAAAATGCCGGTCCGTCTGCACAACCTCGAGTCCTTCTTGGCCGTTGGTCGTATTGACGACCGTATGTCCATCGAGAGACAGCCGCTTGGCCAGGATCATGCGATTAATATCATTGTCCTGGAACGCAAGTTCAGGATGTAGGACGAGCAACTAAAGATCATGTGTACGCACCTCCACAATCAGGATCCGCAACCTAGGATAGGGTGATTGAGACTGGGAGCGGCTGGAAGGAGAGCGCTTGGCGGGGGAACCATTACGTTGCTCGACAACGTGCTTTGAAGCCACGGGGGAATCCTGATCATATCCATCGACCTTGATGGGTTTGAGAGGCGTTGCAGATCCGCAGACCTCCACCCCCTGCCCAGAGCTCGCGGGTGGCGGTCGACTCTGCGTCCGGCGCACGACCTGGCCGTCCTGAGAGGTAACCGCCCCGTCCATGTGGGTGGAAGAGAACGCGTGTACCAAGTCGTCGATCTCGGAGCCGCGTGACGCCTGTTTGCTCGAACTTTGGTGGGACGAGATGGATGAACCGGAAGATAAGGAGCCGTCTGGGAGGTCTGTGGTGAGAGGCAGTAGGAACGAGAAGCGGCTGCCTTGGCCGAGAACCGAGTCGACACGCAGCTGCCCGCCGACTTGCTCGACTATCCGCGCGACGACGGCCAATCCCAAGCCTGCAAAATAGTGAGCGACGATTTGTAGTAAGGAAGCAATGCGCTCACCAAGGCCAGGGGAGTGCGCCTTAGGCGCCGTTTCGACTTGCTCAAACTCGCGGAAGATGTTCTCCAGCCTGTCGCTCGGGATGCCGACTCCAGTATCTGCGACTACGATCTCCACTGCGAGGTCCCCGCCGTCCCGCAATCCAGTTGGCTCGTCGAAAGCTCGACAGATTACTGATATTTCGCCCCGCGACGTGTATTTCACTGACTCGCGTGATTAGCGCGTTTTCAACACAAAGAAACAAAGAAGCCGTTTGCTCACAGGCGTTGGCTGTCAGATTCGCAACGACGGTCCTTATCTTCCTCGAGTCGCCCACGACTTGCCTCGGGCAGTTCTGCAGGTCGAGCGTAAACTGCAGTCCCCGCCTGCGCGCTTCATTCCGGTAAAGCAGAGTCGAATCTTCGATGGCCTGATGGAGATCGAACGGTTCGTTGAACGAAGTCTCGTTGCCACTCTCGAGGCGCGTGAGGTCCTGGTAACACAGTGAGTATATGCAAAAACCGATACAAATGGGGCACGCACAAGCAGGTCGTTGATCGTGAACAGAAGACTCTGTTATACAGCGTCAGAGCCAGCCCGAGAAACACTGCGGATGGACGTTACCTTCGATGCGGCATGCGAATGGCTCAGATTCTCTCGTGTTTCCGTGTCCAGAGGACCATTCATAGCAAGCTCCAAGTAGCTACGAAAGAGATCAGCAACGACTTCCAAGATCACAGTGAACTTGCCTCACTTGATAATGTGGTTCAACGGCGTCCGCACTGAGCCAGCGACATCAGCAACCAAGCACCGTCACCGAAGATCACGTCGTACACACCTTCATGGCTCGCGTTCGACAGCAAGATGTTCGTCAACTTCGTCGTCTGCAGCGCGTTCTCCTTCTGCCGCCAAACCTCGATAAACTTCCCATACACGAGCGCCAGCACCCCGGCAGTCTCAATGTGCTCGTCCGTCCACGCACGGCAGCGCCCCGCGACGGTCTCCGTCCAGACCTTGAACGACCGCCGCGGTTCGAGCAGATTGCGCCGGTCGTCGGACCTGTACGGACGTCCGGCCCAGTGCACTTCACGTGGTTGACCCTTGCGCAGGAAGGCGATGAAGTCGCGACCGCCGGTCGACAATGGCACGTACAGCAAGCCTGCGATGACCTCGAGGCCGTTCGTGAGTTGTAGATCAGGGTAGTCTACCGTCACCGCTTGCGAAACCTGGAGCGTCCTGAGAGCGTCATGCGGGAGTTAGCAGTTGTATCATGCGATGTCTAAAGCACGCAGAACATGACACGTACGTGAACTGCTTCAAGCGCAGATATTCAGCGACGATGAGAATCTCTTGACCGTTCTGATTCGGGCCCAGAATCTTCGCGCCTTCGCCGATGACGAGCACACCATAGTCCGCGTCGAAGAGGCTCAGCAGGTCGTCCGCGTTCGAGACAATGTACCCGCCCGGGTGCTGGTCCGTCGGCATCGTATTGATCTGTGAAGTCAGCGAATTGGGAGGAGTGAATGAGGGATTCCGCGTAAGACCAAGATGATACAATACCAGTTTACGCGTGAGCAGGCGCTGTGCATAGCTCAGCCGCTCAATGTTTCGTGAAATGGACTGGCTGAGCAGCCGCAGCATCTGCCGTACGGGGAACGACACCCGCATCCCATGGGGTCCATAGGAATGGCAGGCGACGAGGCCCCATAACGTGCCGAACGCGACAATTGACTTAAAGCGGTGTTATAAGCGAGCCAACGACCGGGACGCCGTCAGCACCGGCGCCTTGGAAGGATATGGGCGTCTTTCACGTACCACAGACATGGATGCACGCACGCCCATGTTTTCGAGATCTGCAGGGCAAATTGTAAACGAGCAGGACTAACTGACGATAAGGCACCACGTACACTTGACGTGGATCGGGCTCATTGCACGTAGATAACAATGTGTCATATCCTGTTAACCTCCGCATGAAGCTCTCGCGCTTTGGCAACATGTAGACAATACATACAAGCGGTTTATCGAGATCGGCTTTGCTTCTGACGACTAAACGTGCGGTGGGCTGTCCGCGATCGTACAAAAGCCGAACTTTATCTACCAAGCGCGTTATTAACACATCAGGAGCCGCCCGTCAAACAACTTACTCAATGCATACAGCTCGCGTGCCTCAAAGCGGTTCAGTACATCAGTTAAACGCTACAAAGTTGCGACTCACTTGGGCAGGGATGTCGCTGGCGGGGAAGTGCAAGCCCCGGAACAGGTCGTGCGTTTGGTTCCAGTCTACAAGCTCGGCCACGACCTGCCCGTTCCAGCCCTCGTCGAATTGGTACACCAACACGCGGTGGAACTGCGTCAGATCCTTGACCAAGCCTGCCGTGACTTGCACGAATGTCTCGAGATCCGGCGCGGCACCGAGCTGCTCATTGATCTGCGCCATGACAGCAAATACGTCCATCATACCCACCACGCCAACTCCCCGACGACGACGGAAGCTGCCGCGCGACCGTCCGTTGGAACTGCAGGCCTCGGAGGCCTGCGGAGAATCGTCTTGCCTGCTCCGCCGGAGGCGTTCCAGTGCTAGCAGTGGCTTTGACCGGCTGGTAGTGCTCTCGAGAATCTCTTCCGGTGTGGGCAACCAATCCTCATCACCTGGAAGGTTGTGTGCAGGGGTCAGGTACGAGGGCGCAGGCGAGGAAGGACTTGAGAATATACCCATGCTGAAAGTGTCACCTTCGGCAATAGCGACGGAGCTCGTAGAGCCCTCGGGCGTGGTCACAGCCACGCTCTCTTCGGAGGACGACACGAGCGTGCGTCCCGAGCTATTCCCCGAGCTATTCGATGCCGAAACGGACGCGTCGGAAGGGGAGGAGAAGCCCGAGTGCGCCGAAGTCGGTGGGTATAGGGGATTGAAGGTATCGTGCTCCAGCTCAAACTCTAGTATGATGATATTCTGGTATGCCGAGGAGAGTTCGGAGTCATTCGCGGGAGCGGTCATATGAGGTCTATGCGCAGCACACCAGCACGACCATTGTCGTCGGTCTTGCGGATCGTTGGTCGTCTCTTCGGGCAAAGCCGACTGTGGCTCGCCCCATCCACTTATCATGAACACGTGCAAGTTCTCGGCCCGTTCCTCAGCACTCAGCGCGGTGTCGCTGAGGTACTCGATATTGTCGAAGAGCACGTCCCCCTGGTGCTCGGGCAAGATCTGCGTGAAGCATTCCAGGCTGAAGAGGTAAGAGGGTGAGAGACCAAGAAGCTCGGTCGAATTCTAGAAGAGTGCAGGTAAGCGAAAAATGTGCATAGGTAGCTATGTACGCACCTCGGAAACCTGTCGAACGACTAAGTTGCCACTGTTTTGATCTTCCGCCACGGCGATTAATACACCGTAACCTTGCACAGCGCCGGGAATTCGGATGGGCTGATGAAGTGAGTGAATATGGTGAACGCAACATGCAGGAGGATATCGGCTTGCCTCATCTTCGCATTTCATCAAAACACCTTCCCGCCCGACAATGAGATGGTGCCCATTTTCATCCTCGGTATGCTGGTACCGCAGAGTCATGTGCGGGCCAGAAGAACCCGAAGAGCCGCTGACCACGCTGGCAGAGCCTGAACCCAAGGAAAATGAGGATGGGTCGGAGGAAGAATGAAAGCCGTCAGCCGATACGCCACGCGATAAGGAGCCGCTCCCGCTCCCGCTGGATATGCACGGCGCAGGTGGTCTTGAATGGTTGAGAGAACCATTACCTGAATTTGATTGCGAGTTACGGTTTGTATCTGAGGGACTTGAGCGCCGACCGGACGAGCGGCCCCCGGAGCTGGACCGAGAGCCTGAGTTCTCGTCGACAGGACCAAGATGTACGATGCCGGACTGTGAGAAGTTGGTAGGCAGGCTGAGGGCAGAATGGACATGGTCGGGGGTTGTCAACGATGGATGGCAGAAACGTGCTTGCTCCTCCGCTACGGCTTTCGGGATAAGCATGCTACTCGACGTGACATCCGCGAATGCATCCGCGGCGGCCGCAGATAGGTGGGGCGGATGGCGAGGATTATAGTCGTAAGTGGATCCGGCGTTGCTTAGCGGTGAGCCAGGATATAGAACTTTACCATCGATGTCGGCCATAGACGGGGGCCCTTCGTCGGTAACTCTGGTACTCGGGAGCGCGGTGGAGAACGTCCGGGGAGAAAACGGGCTTTCTCCTGGAGCGAAGTCTCTAAAATTCGGTGCAAACTGTTTTCTGCGTTTTTGAATGTGATGTTGGCGATGAGAACGATGTTCTTCTGAAGGAACCGAAGCGGAATCGAGGTCGATCGAACGGCGGGGAGGCAGGTGTTGAGACGGGGGGTCGGAGAGGCTGGAGACGTTTCCAGAGCTATGTGAACGATCATAAGTCCTTATATGTGGGGGGCGTGCACTCGTCGGACAGAGGTCTCCACGACTGCTCTCGTCTGACGAAAAGGTGAGTGAGTAGGAAAGAAATCGGGGCTAATCGTGAGACGTGCCATCACTTCTCGCTGCCACTGCTGCCTGAATTCCGCTGAGCAAGGAACGGACTGGATATACGTATGATGAGACGGAGCCGGCTTGAGATTGGCTGGAGCTATCGTTTGCGTCGTCCGTAGGCATAAGCTTGCTGGGCGAGATGGAGGAGCAGAACCAAGACGCTGACGGTTGCGGCAGCGCTCAAGCGCTCAAGACTGGGCCTCGATGACGGACACTGGGCGTCACAATCACCGAAAATAGCGCTCCGTCCACACCGAACACACACCAACACATACACACCCCGTCCGCGAGTTGTCAGTGTCCGCCGACCTCCCGGGCTGCTATCCGTCGACCGGGATCAGGGCTGATCGCCTTTGCTATCTTCGCTGACTTGCATCTCAATGTCCGTGCAAACCTGCAAACCTGCTCTAATAGACCACATCGTTTCATTCCATCGTGTTGCGACTGCAACATTTCTTGGTGCATCTGAACCCCATTATTCATGAGGATCACTCTCGCCTCGTGCTGTACTCCACCGATGGAGTACTATGCTCGTCGTATGACCGCTCGTAGAGGATTTGGAATCGAGGCAACCCCTTCAAAACTTCGAGCGCTGTACCGCAGATGACGTCGACCGGAGAGTGGTGTCGTATTGAACTGGGATTAATCGAATATTAATCCTCCCATGTTTCACTTGCCCTAGGCTTCCTAATTGCTTGCTACCTGTCCAGAAGAGGACTGTGTTACAATAGTCAGTAGTATGTCCTCCAATCTGACTATTGTAAACCTATGTGGATGGAAATTTGTCTGTTACTTGTTTCCAGCCTCGTGTGACATCTCGATTTCGTGGGTAGGGGGGGAGACGAGGGTCCGCGGAGTGGTCACGTGACCCAAAAATCACGTGACCTACGCGACGCGAGTACCACGACGCGTCCGGCTGCCCGAGTCTCGAGGTGCGCGCTGCAGGCGCAGGGCTCGTACGGCAACCTGCTGGCACAAGAGTCATCCCTCTCTGTGCCTGTTCGCGGATCCCCCGCTCGAGCGCGAGGTGACGAGACCGACTCGCCCCCCAAGCGAAGCACAACAGTCGGTCGGCACCTCGCACGCCGGCCGACTCCCCCACTTAGCGAGCTTGTTCCGAGTCTTAGAACCTATGTGATCACAATCACATTCCAGTAATACATAACTAACTCTACAATTGGTGTCGACGTCTAAAATTGTCCATGGTATCTGAAACGAGCTGCGCTCGGGACCGATCAAAAGAGTTTGAAATGAACAATGGTAAAATGGACTCGATCTTGCGCCAGTACTCTAGAAAGGCTCGCGACTTCCAACCACCTTGAGTCGCCACGACGTCAGGATGCGTTCCTCTGAGAAGGAGTTCTGTGGCTCCACCGATGCGGAAGCAATGGCCCGTTAGCTTCCCAAGCCCCGCGCGTACCCAAATCTCGTTACACCGCTCCAAGAACCAGTCCCTGGTCATCGGCGCCCATCCATCCTCCGTGTCGTTTGTGAGGAAGCTGAACATCGGGGCGCCCGGCGGGATGGACGCGTTCAAGATTCGGTGGTGAGACAATGCAGTTATCGGGTCTGATGGGTCGGGGTTACCAGTCAGGATCACGTCCGCGCCGGCGTTTTTAGTTGTCTTCGTCCACGGTACATGGAACGCAGTGTATTTGGCGCCACTCGGTAGGGTCCTGACCCGAACCTCTGTATCCGCTGTAGCGTGTTTGACGGCATCAAAACATCCTCGTGACGGAATGACGAGCTCGCCTAACCTCCTGCAGCCCCAGAAGGCCACACATGCTATTGCAAAAACTGCCGCGTCAAAGCTATTCTTCAGGTCAAGGAATTTGAATAGGGCGTGCATGTGTTCGAGTGTAACGGGCGGGCGTTTTTCTTTCGGCGGCGGTTCTAGTTTCTTCGCACCTCTCTTGACATACGCTAGTAAGCGCTCGCCGCACCACGCCGCGCCGTTCAGCGCGTGCCAAGCCGCAAGTCCGGCGAGCCAGTTTCCAATGGTATCATGCCGGACCTTTCCTGCATGGAAGGCGACAAAGCTTGCGATCAGATGCTCGGCTGCGGGCATACGAGATGATTCCGGGGCATTGATGGAGTCACAAAACTGAGTGAAACGAAGCAGACCCGCGCCGTAGTTGCTGCGGGTCTTCCTGTCAAGTCCGTCGAGAAAAGTTCTGAGTAACAAGTCTGAGATGGCAATTGGAAGGAGGGGAGAGATACGAGATTGGAAAACAGCAGTCTGGGGAGTTGTCCATCGTCTGAGACGCTCATCTGCGAGTACGTGCGGGCGGAAAACGGAGGGAACAATAGTATTCTGTGGGGCGGGCTTTCTTGGCCTTCGTGTGCGTGGGGTTCGCGGCAGCAGATCCAGTCGAGGAGCGGCCATCTCTTCTCGCTGAGTGAGCTCCCCCACACACGCGCTCGTGGTTTCGAGCGCCAGAGTTCTTCGGCCGCTAGGCATGGGCGGTGAACTCCGAAACCTCCTGCGGGATCTCAAACGAAGACCAGAACCGAGTAATGTCGGGGCCCGGTATGCCGCGTGAGACCGGGTCCGCTCGGTTGTCCTTCGTATTTACGTATATCGGCAAAATTTTGATGTTCTTCTCCATGCACAGGAGTTCCGTCCTTCGGATTGCCAGGTTGACCTGCCAGTTACGACTTCTACCCCTCTTGAAGGCCTTGATCACACCTTCATTGTCGCTCCTCACCAGGAGGTCGGCATTCTCCCAACCCAGCTCAACCAACCTCCTCACCGCCATCTCCAAGGCGATCATCTCCACCCAACCAATATCCCTCCCATTCTTATGCCACGCCTCCCTTGGGCCTTTCCACCTCCATGCGTCCCATTCCTTTCCCACAACGATACCAATCCCCCACGTCGACGACGCGTCAACCCAGACGTCCGCATCCTGAGGCGTCCCCTTTGGAACCAAAACCCGCCGATCGCTGTCGCGCTGGAGCAAGTCGTGCCACCACTTCAAGTCCGAGATGACCGACTTCGGAGGGTAGCGGGGGATATGTTCGCTCGTGAAGGATGCGACGAACGCGAATAGGCCAGACAGGTACGTTCTACCTCTCGGATAGACAAAGGTGCAGTGCGAGAGCGTACCGCTCAACTTCTGTGCTGTCTCGCGGGACATCCTCTTCGCGGACTTGGCTACCAGGTCCAACGCGTCCTCCACCCTTGTCAGGTACTTGGTCCGCTTCCTCTCCGGGAGTGAGACCGTCTTGTCCGAGATGTTCCACGCAAAACCTAGGTACGTGCCTTCGAAGTCGTGGGGACGCCATTTCACATTGTGCCACGGGATGCCTAACCTTTCACCTAGCTCGAAGATGTCGTCGACCGAATGTCCATACGTCCACTCCTTCCTTGCCACGTCATATCCGCATGGCTTCCTGAAATTCGACAAGTCGTCGACCCATTTCTTGTTCGGCCCCCAACCTCTCGCGTCGAGCAGGTCTACTGTCGCGTCCATCGGCGCGCCTTGCAGTCCTGGGCCTGACCGAACCCCGAACGGGCATACGTGGTCAATGAAAAATTCGCCCTCGTGCTGTTGGATCACCAGGTATTGCTTGTGCGCGGGATGGATTGGGATGCGACGGAACGCAGAATCCACATCTAGTGTAGCCATCTGTAGACCTGGCGGCGCGTTTGCAATCTGCATCTATGTGTAAGCATATATTTTCCGTTGCAGTTCTCTCGTCCCAAACTGGGCCAGCGGCACCTAACCGCGTCGTCACTTCATCTGGCCGCATCGTCCGCGCCCACGCGTCGTGCATCCACCGAGTTCGCGCACTGCGCCACAACGCGCTCGCGTCTCCCATCGCGCTGTTACGCGCCACTCGCGACATCTCGCGTGAGCTATCAAACTGATGGGGGTCACCGCCTTCTGCTCTGCCTGCGCCATCGCGCTTCTCTGTGATACCTGAGGTGGACTCTGCCACCCCTTCTGCGCTTCGCCCGTGCTCTCTGCACTTCAAACCGCGCAATAAAGACACTCACAATGTCGGCGACCTCTGTCGCAGTGCCCCATCTCGTGGGGAAGTCCTCCGTCGATATCATATCATTCACAGATACTCCCTCCTCGTCACGGAGGAGCAATTCTGGATGAGCCGGAGTTTCGCCCGGCTCCTGGCTGCTCTTCTCGACCACCGAGAGCGG
>CCBP010000035.1:7215-21194 GCA_000765035.1 Trametes cinnabarina
GCGCGGTGCGCCTCGTCGAAGCAGCGCGCCATCTCATCGCCCGCCGCGCTCGCGCGCGCGCGCAGCCCAACGTAGTGCTCGTTGTGCTGGTTGACCTGGTTCGGGTCCTAGTAGTACGCGCATACGCAGTGTGAGCACAGGCGCGCTGGGGAATTCCGTGGTAAGCAGCGAGGCGGGGACTTGGGTACTCACGGGGCGACCTGGAGACCATGGACGCGACGGAGGCGAAGACGGGGCGGGACTGGGTCCGTGGCTCTGCGGCTGCGCGTGCAGACCGCTCTGACCCTGTCCTTGCTGATGATGCTTCTTGTGCTTCTTGTGCTCCTGCTCCGGTCTCCCGGAGTATTGTTCATGCTGCTGTTGCTGTCGTTGTGGTGGCGGGGAGTACGGCGGCTGGTAGGGGTGTGGCTGCTGTGGCTGCGTAGGCGGGTATACGGGTGCAGGCTGCTGCGAGACCTGTGGCCGGTGCGGGACGGTCGGCGGGACGTAGATGTCGGAGGCGTGCCCCGAGGGCGGGTACTGCGGCTCCTCTTTGATGCCGCTGCACAGACACCTCGCTATTGCGCCGAACAGCTCAGAGAAGAGGCCCATCGTCGTAGTTTGGGACGCCTCCGCGATCGACAAGAGTCGAGTTACTCAGCTTACAAGGTAGAGAGAGACAAGCTCCGAATGCAGCAGGGTTGGAGCTGCGCGGCAGCGCGGGTGCGGGTGGCATTGATCGGCATGGCGCGCGCATTTATGTAGTCCTCAGCAGAATCCACGAGCGGCATGGCGCGCTGCCGTGGCCTTGACTGCATGCATGTTGCGGTAATCACCATGCAGAGTTGATGCAGAGAACAGATGATGGGGCAGGACACGAGGCAGAGGTGCTGGTATATAACCAGCCACGCGGCCATGCCGTTGTCATTGCAGACGGCAGATAACTGACTATGACGCGCCGTCCATCAGGCAATGCACATACATGGACAACGTAGCAAGCATATGAATTAAAGGGTAGAGATTCACAGGACAGAAAATAGATACTGAGGACCGGACAAGCAAAGATTTTCTCTGCGAAGAGATGGACCCCGTCGTCTCCAGAAGAATGAAGACCTAGCTTCGACAGGACCGTCCGACGATACCAGTGCCTTTTCGCCACCCTCTCTCGACCCCAGCGCACTTCCATACCAACGGAGAACACGACGAACGGATAAATATGCGGTATGAGGAAGAAGGCCCACTTATATCTCCATGCCCACGAGGACGTAGGCGGAGTCGATAGGGAACGGAGGCTTGGTCACGACCGTGCCGCCCACGTACATCAGAGAATGGAGCAGGTCGCCGAGAACAGGGCAGGAGCGCTCGAGCGCGATGACGAGCGCGTTGCACTCCAGCTGCTCATCGGCAAGATCAAGCAATGCGACGATGCTAATCAGAGCGTAAGTGATCATCCTACAGAAGAGTGCGAGGTATACACACCTCTCGCGTAGGTTGACATCGGCAGCGTGCTTCCCGTCGACATAGAACGTCTTCGGGGTATTGGGAAGCGAGAGAACGACGCCTTCAAAGGTGGTGTCCTCGCCCGGCGTGGAGATCGAGACACTCTTGGCGTACGGGGCCGCACTGAGGGCGTTCCGAGGGAAAAGAGCGGAGAGGAACGCGGATTGCTTCGCACCCAGAGCCGACAGGCTTCCGCTGCCTTCCTCCGGAGCATCATCCGGGGTCAGCGGAGGGGTAGCAATGTCGGGCACAGAGCGCTGCGACTCCGGAATGGCACGTGGGGCGCTGCCATTGGGAAGGCCCACGAGCGGAAGCTCCCGAGAAAATCCGAGGGGAGAATCCTCCGGAGGGGGTGTGGGCGGAAGATCGTAGGGGCAAGATGAGAAGTTCGTCGGGAGATGTGGCTTGGAACCGAAAGATGAAAGCGTGGAGGCAGCGGAATCGGAGGAGTCGAAGGAGGAAGTGGGGGAGGAGGAGAGCGGCGAGAGGTTAAAACGCGCCAGACTGTCTGTCACCCAGTCTGACGACCCTCGGTCAGGAGGGCATTTTGCGGTAGGGATGTCAAAACCGCCACTGCGGGTGCGGAGACGGAGACGGGGTTGCGATAAGGTTCAGTTGCCAACACATGTTGAAGCGGGGCAGCTTGGTCAGGGAAACAGCAGACACTACAGCAAAAGCTGGTACTCACCCCGGGTCCGCCCGAGAACGTAGTAGAGTAGTAGTACATGGAGTTCGTGCCCTCCATGTGGCAGACTGCAATCACGCTAGGAGTCATGTCGGTTGTGAAAGCCCCATCTCCAACGGTTTGACGACCGTTGCTGTGGTGGCCAGAATAGTCAGCAAAGCGTTCCGTGTGCATGTGCCATTCCCAATCATGCTTGGGGACTCTTTGATCCACGGAGGACGACAGAAAAGGGGACGTACGTGGGGCAAATACTAGATTGCTGTTTCGACATATTGATGAAATTTGAATTCGACATTGGGTGCCAACTTGTTGAGGAAGGGTCTTTGAGAGGGTTTGTGAGGTTTGTGTTGATGAGGATGAACTGAGAGCGGACGGAGAGCGATGCTTATGCAGCAGAGAGACACAGTCGGTGGTCGTTCGTGGCTGAGTCGGACTCCTCTCCGAAACGCAGACGTCCCCTTGTTATCGTTCCGATGCCGGGGTCCTCCCCCTCTTCACCAGCCACCCAGACCCCTGGTACCCCAGCACGTGGGTGCCTGTGCACCGCTTCGTATGGCAACTCGTCCTTGGTATCCTCCCGACTCTTCGGCTTCTTTCACAAGAACGCATTCAATACTTTGGCTCGGTGTTGCGACGGATAGAACTATCGCCTGTTGTCCCGGATGGGAGGATATGACAGCACATATGGATGGGCTGCCTGTGGCGTCTCTGAGTCAGACTGCATGTCAGTCGGTGGTTTGCGTTTACTATCTTGCCGCCATGGTGTCACAAGGTCTCCTCGCGTGCGAGGCGTGCTAACCCTCTCGTCTTCCGTTACGACACCATCGTCAGATGCTCAGTGTATGCATCGACAACATAAGTACAGAGAAATTTGTGACAGGCTCCCTCGGCCATGTTAACCACCCAGGACGATTCGAGCCGCGCACTGGATACAACCAAGTCCGCTGGCATTCTAAGAAGACACTCAAAAGGCCCCATTTGTATCTCAGGTGCCAGGGATCCCATCGTCCACTTCTCGCCGTTCTGAGCAGCTTGAGATTACTCCAATCTAACTTCGCGCTGTAACTGGGACCCGGCGCTTAGTAGTTTGTGGTACACCCCATACAAGTACTTAAGCTTACCGTAGGGCTATCGATGCAAAATTGCCTCCGCTGCTCACCATTTCCATACCATGGGAGAGCTCGGATCTACACCGATATCAACATATATATTACAACGCATACGAGGTATGTAAGAACGTTGTGTCGCCGTCTCCGAGTTGCCCAGTTTGCGGCGGGCCGTTCATGCCGTCGAAAAGAAGAGGCGCCCGTATGCTGTCTCGAAAGTTGAGAGCGTTGTAGGTTGTCCACTGTCCAGGTCATCCTCCTCCTCGCCCTGCGTAACGTAGACTCGGTGCAGCTTCACCAGGTCTGCTCTGTTCACTTATTGCGCTGCTCTAGAGGCTAAAGGAATACTCAAAGGCCTATGTGGAAAAATGCCCTGAAGAGCGCAAGGCCAAGGCCTCCAACAGCAGCTGGGCCCCCTCGTTCCCGTAAGGATCTCCCACTATGGGTGTTGATGCACAATCTAATGCAGCTGCACAGTACTTCCGCGTGCTTCTCTATCGTTGCCAAAAGGCTGCACATGCTATGCCACCCTCGCTGCATCCTTCGTCGAGCAACGAGGAGCGCCGCCCCCTCCTTCCGAGCCTCGTAACGTCCCCGGTTCGTCAAAACGCAACGCACCTCTGGTCAGCAAAGGGCACAAAGTAGAGCACGCGCTGGCAGAAGCCGTACAGACTCTGAAGACCCCCCATCAATTGCGCCAGTTCTTCGTCCATCTTCTTGTCAACGACTCTGTGCCGTCTCCTGTCGCAATATGGAACACCTTCCAGGACGCGCTCGCGCAGGACTTTATCATGGAGAGCGGGAACGTCAACGTTGGGGTAAACGAGGCGCTGCAGGAGATACAGAGAGCTTTGGGTGAACACGGCAAGTCCCTGCGCCGATACGGTCTGCCTGAACCTGCCTTCCACAGTCGTGAGGTGGAGGTTGAGCTGGCTAAGTGGAAACCGGAGTTGAATACCCTCGCGTCTCGTTCCACGAACGCTGTTTCTAAGCTCAACTCCGAGCAATACCAGATCTACACCGAGATTATGGACGCAGTTGCGCATAGGCGGCCGCTCTGCGCCTTCGTGGACGGCAAGGCCGGACGGGGGAAGACGTTCCTGGTAAACACCATATGCAACAAGCTGCGAAGCGAGGGGCATATCGTGCTGCCCACGGCTACCTCTGCCTTTGCTGCGCAACTATATCCGGGAGGGAAAACCACACATTCCGTCTTCAAGGTATGTTCGTCTGGATCTACAATATGCGTATGCGCTCTGACCGTCGCCACAGGTACCAGTAGGCGATGAGAATGAGGAGCTGATCTCTCCGATTGAGCCTCACGATCCGAGAGGCGAACTCATTCGGGAGGCCTCCGTGATCATATGGGACGAAGCACCCATGGCGAAGAACACTGTCCTGAAATGTGTCGAGGAAACTTGTCGACGCGTCATGCGCAACAACCTACCGTGGGGTGGTAAAGTCGTCGTTTTGCTCGGCGACTTCAGGCAAACATGTCCAGTCGTCAGGAACGGCACCCGCGAGGATGTCGTAAACTCCTCCATAATTTCCTCCCCGTTGTGGGACAAGTTTTCCGTATTCAGGCTACATCAACCTATCCGCAATGCTGAGGACCTGTCATATGCCGACTTTGTCGACCTCATTGGAGATGGCGCTGGTCCCCACGTCCCGTTGGACATGTTGCAGAAGGTGCACGACCGGAACGAGCTCATTGACTTCGTGTACCCGTCCGACGTCCTGCTCGACCCCGCGCTATGTCTCAAGCGTGCCATCCTCGCGCCTACAAACAGCCAAGTCGATGATTACAACGACGTGATTCTGTCCCGCATCGACGGCTACCACCGCACGTTCCTCGCCTCGGACAGCCTCCAGTCGCCCGAGGACATCGACAACACCAACCCGGCGCTCCTCCTCGAGCAGGCGCGGCACGCGTCCATCCCAGGCATCCCTGCGCACTCGCTCACGGTGAAAGTGCACGGCGTGTACCGCCTGATGTGCAATTTCGCGCCCGACCGCGGACTCGTGAAGAACACGCGCGTCGTCGTCGCGCACATCGGCCGCAAGATCGTGACGGTGCGCATCTTGCGCGGGATCGGCGGCGTGAGCACGATCGACGCCGAGGACGTCCTCGTGTCCCGCATCCCGTTCATGGCGGTGCTTGACAGCGGCCACTCGCTCGTGCGCAGACAGTTTCCCCTCGCTCCCGCGTACGCAACCACGTTCAACAGTTGCCAGGGCCTCACATTAGACGTCGTTGGGGTCGACCTGACGCGGCCGGTGTTCTCTCATGGTCAGCTGTACACCGCTCTTTCCCGCATCCGCCATCGTAGCCACGCGAAGGTCCGTCTGTTACCTGGGCAAACGAGCACGAGGAACGTAACATACCATGAAATATTACCGTAGAGCCGCAATATCGCATCTCCACTCCTTGTTGCTTACCATACTGCATATAGTCACTTTGTACATGCTGCTCGCGCATTCGTCCTACACCCCTTCCATGCTTCACGTACTATTGCTTGGAGTTAACTTTTGTTGATCGCAGAATGCTAATGCTTTTGATATGCTCACAATGAGTGGTGGATCGCTACGCTACAACAGCGACTTTGTACAACGCCGTAAATCCCGCCTGTCCATATATCATTGACCCCTGCTCCCGTTCAATCATCCTCCTCAACATCGCCGAACTCGAACATGCCGGCGCGGTCGCGCTTAGCCGTGGCGATCGCCTCCTGCAGCTTCCTCGCCATGGAGGGATACGCGGAGATGTACCTGCAGCCCTTCCTGTCGATCTTCGCGAGGCCCTCGCGCACGAGCTCGACGTTGATGCACTCGCAGGGGTCATTCGCCACTGTGGGGTTGCTTGAGTCGATGAGTCGGAGGTGCAGGAGCTGACCCTCCTTGTGGTCAATGTTCGCGATGAGCTTGCGGCCCTCGCAGAGTTGACGGAAGCGATCAATTGCGTCTTCATGATAATCGCTCTCCGGAGACACGAGCTTCACGAAGCTATCGAAGGAGACAATATGTGAGGATCGTTTGAGAAATGAAGAGGGGCGGACGATCGTACCTGAGTCGTGCGTCGTGGGCCTGGCCAGGGAGCGAGCGGAAGCGGGGGTCGAGAGGACGAATATCTGAGAAGCCCACGGTGTCCTGGTTGCCATAGTCGATGAAGGTCACCTCCGCCTCCTTCTTGATGGGTGATGCACGACGCACGCGGGCGCGATACCACTGGCCGTCAGAGAACTTTGCGGATACTAGGTCACCTGCCCTAGGAACGAATCCCGCAGGAGCGGGCGCTGCGGTCTTGTGGTAGAGCGAGAACTCGCGCATGAGCTTCTTGAGAGACTCGATGCCTTCCGTATTGAGAATCTGGATGGAGAACGCGAATTGCGGCTTCGTGCGCACGTCGCTGATGATGACGTCCATGTATTCCGTCTTGAGCGGCCCGTTCGCGTCTTCCTTCGGTGCTTCTGCAGCCTGCTCGGCCGGTTCGTCATATTCCTTCCAAATCTGTAGAGAAGCCATGTGATCTCTGCAACGAGCCCCGATACGACACGGAAGCGACTTACGTTGCGTTTCGCCTGTTTGGCTTCTTCCTGCGGTCACACACTTAACCTCTTGCAGTGACATCCATGCTACATATGTTGACAACGCACCTCTGCCTCGTACAATTGCTTGGCCCACGCCAGGTTATCAGCTGAGTATGGGTGCACGGTTGCCAAACCCTCTTTGACCAGTGTAATCGCTGCGTTCTCGGTCTTGTTCAGGTAGAGCGCTCCAATGAAGCCACCGGACTTGTCTGCGTCATAGACCTCGATCTCAACATCACGTTGCAAGTACCGACGGGTGGCGAACTCGGCAGACTCGGAACCGTAGGGCTCGCTCGCTTCTGAGGCGTTGCGTGCTGTGCGAGGGGCGCGGATGCCTCCCAAGACCAGCGTCAAGACCTGATTGTCTTTGGGAAGGTAGATCCTATAGAGATGTCAGATGATGCATAAATGGTATCTGGTGAGACTTACTTGAAACGTGACCCCGCAGCGACGTACTCTACGACAGCAGGAATGCGGCCCAACCTCCTGAAACCGTTGACGAATGTGGTAGCACGGTTTGCGGACTACCGCGCGGTTGCGTCATGAGTTAAAACGAGAGACTGGAGGGTGTCAAGAACTTACTTCAGAAATGTTCAGAGGCTGCTTAGGCGCTGGCATGTCCTTCCCTGAATGAATACCACGACCTTCTGTTGCCGCACTTCCGAACACAAATACATGAGGTTATGCGTAACATAGCCAATGGTTAAACTCACAGCTGCTCCGCTGCCATTAGCTTATCGTAGTCCGGCGAGCGGTCTTCGTCATCGCGCTTGTGACGGACGGCGGTAGCGAGACCCTTCTCGATCAGCTGCTCAGCAATATTCCTATGAAGAAGTCAATGACCTCGTCAAGACAAGGATAAGATGATGTGTTTACGTGTTCTGGCCCCCATATCTGATGGTTGCCGCTTCCCGTTCCTCGAACTCACCCTCACGGGGACGGATGAAGTCAACATGTACCTTGACGTGTTTGCCGATGAGTCGTTTCCGGAGGAATTCACGGGCCTCCTGCGCCCAGTACGCCTGCTTTGGGTCCGATATTCTGCGCCATTGTAAGCAATGCTGCCAACGCTGATAGAAACCGCGAGAAAGCACTGACTTCGGTCCCCTGGTCGAGCTCAGCTGCAGCCTGCGCTCCTTGCCAGTGTCTCGCTCGACAACGGAGATCTGGTCTGCGCTCCATATGCGTACAACGGTTGCGTCAAATGAGCGAGAGTTTCCGTTCAGCGCGGCGCCATTCGTCTTCGCAGAAGGGGCAGGGGCGTTGGCATACAGGCACGCGCGCTTCTCCTTCGCCGACTTCTCAGCCGCTCGGAGGCGTTCCATGCCGCCGCTGCTTGCGAGCATACCGGCGTGCCAGTCGACGACGCGAGCGAGACCCGCGGACACCAGGAACTCGGCGATGTTGCCAGCGGGATGAAGTACTGCTCATGCGTTAGGACACGCTTCTGTGGCTGAGAGATGGGACATCCTAACCGGAGCCAATAAAGATTGTCGCCGGAGGCGGAGCGGCTGCGTTCGCACCCGCTTGGAATGGCGTAGGAGCAGCGTTGGGTACAGAGAGAAGGTTCACCTTGACATAGCGTTGTAGCAAGCGGGATTCCGTGAAGAACTTCGCCTAGAAGACACCTGTGAGAACGTTCGCAATCTAACGGCTAGAGCACGTCTTCCACGAACCTCTTCACCCCATTGCTCGGACACCTCACCGGGCTTGCTAGCGACACGTGGGCTCCGTACGCCGGCGAGAGCGATGTTGACGAATTGGTGGTCACCGTCGGGCAAAATGAGGCGAATACGTAGGGTTGAGCCATCCTTGACCTGCTCCACCAGGCCTGGTGCTAGGTAAGCGCCTCATGCACATAGCGGGCGAGCCACAAAACATTACCATCGATAGGCTGCCCTTTGTATTCTGCAAGGAAGCCCTGAGAGTCGGTGGGCATCATATAGTTCGTCTTGCGCGCCTGCACCGAATCCAAGTTTCAGCATACCGTTAGGACGAGCGGCGTCCGCGACGACGCACCTTGGGTCCATGTGGATTCCAGATGCCCTTACCCGCCGCGCGTGCCTCTGCCTCGATGTCTCTCTTCCGGAGGTCTTCTTCTGTCGGGTCGCGCTTCAAGTCTTTGAGCTTCGCCCAACCGTTCTTGAGCAGCTCCGATGCGAGGTCTATGCCATTGATTTCCGCTGTGCCAATGTCGCGAGGAACGTCGTCGCTAGGCGGCAACGAGTGTGTAGACGTGAATATGATGGGCTTGCCGACGGCCAGTCCGCGCAGGAATTCGCGTGATTCGAACGCCCAATCCTGCCACCAAGTAGCAGCAACTTCAATCCAACCGTCCAAGTTCTCAGGTGAGATATGGGGGCATGGGACGCACCTCATCTTCGCGCGAAGCGGTTCCCATGCGCGGTGCTTGGATATCGGCCAGGTGCAAAACACTACCAAGCGCAGACAGATGGGTGCATGAGTGCACACGACAGAGGACGCAGACACACGATCACATACCGTTCCTTAGGGATCTGGCCCTGCGGTCCCGGAGACCCACGCAAGAGAAGGGAGTCACCAGAGATAACAGCTGAATGCTCGATGATAGTTCAGGATAGTGCATACACGATCAGACGCGTTTGGAATCCATACATTTTACGATCTACAGCAGCAGCACCCCGCACCACCGCGAAACAGTGGTAGGAAATGATCAGAGGGAGAGTCTTCAGTCCTTCTGTGCCACTGAGTACTTACCGCTTTCATCGACATTGCTAAGACTATACAAGCCGGTTAATTCGGACCAGGTTGGAGGACGGCAGCAGGAAACAAGGGAGGATTGGGAGAGACAGTGCGTGCTGCCAGCGCTGCTAGACTTGCACTCGCTTTTCGCGACGGCCACGTGGAATCCGCCGCGGTGTAGGTCCCATTTTTCCCACGCTACATTTCCTCGAGCTCGATGTCTGTTGTAGGCGCCCGTACTTGCTCGCTGTCTTGCCGCGACCATGCCTTTCTACCAGCTCGTATGCATCGCAGCACATTACCCCGAATATGTTCGTTTTGTAGCAATGCGTTGTGGTTGTGTGTGTTGACATATCTCGCGCATCCTGCAGAAACACATCAAGGACCTCGTTACCCGTGCGGCGTCCCATGTTTTGGACAACGGCGGAGTTGTTCGCAGGCTTGATTCATGGGGCACGCGGACGCTCCCTCAGCGCATGCGGAGAGCAAAGATGTACTACAACATCGGAGAGTGCGTACCGTTTGATTGAGTCGTTTGCTCCAGCATTGACCGCTCTTTCCACCCGCTGCAGCTACTGGACGATGCAATTCGACGCTTCCCCATCCACACTGCGCGGGCTCAATAGCATCATGCGACACGACCCGCGAGTCATCCGGTGGACATCCCTTAAAGTGGGAGAGAAGGTCGAAGACGTCCTCATGACTGGGCAGAAGACGGTCGACCACTCCAGGATTTGAGCATTCTGCTTTGGACGCACCATACGCCAGGGCATATCTCCTCTCACATTCAAGGCGGATTACTCCTTATCGCTCGTGCCAGGCCCCGTCCACAACTCTTAGATGACGGAGAAGGGCAGGCCCGAATACACTACTGGTTGGTCATGTACTATTGCTGCTCTAATACGCATTCCTCGGCTTTCTCACCGTGAATGGCGCTGCTGGACCCATTCTATGACTGTGGACACATGGGGGACGACGTTGACGTTGGTGAGATCTTCATCCGGCTCTTTGCGTTCTTCCTCCCCTTCAGGTCCTGGTCTTCGGACAAGCAGTGCTTCAAGCCCGCATTCCTTCGCGCCGTGGTAGTCGCTGCGAACGAATCGCTGTCATACATCGGCAAGTCGCTAGTCAAGGTAGCACGCACCAATCCAGTTCGTCGCCGACATGCACAGTCTCGTGCGGCTGGACTCCCATCCGTTCGCAAGCTCTCCTGAAGATCTCGCATGAGGGCTTTTCAACCCCTTCTTCCTCGCTCAGCAAAACGGTGTCTAGGTGAGGGATGAGGTCGAGGTCTTCTATAACAGCACCTAGAAAAGGGTAAAGTCGCGGTTGACATATATACGGCGTTGGCAGGAAACGGACAGGGCGCACGCATGCGTGCATCCGTGTTACTGATAAGTCCGGTGCGGATGTTCAGCTCCTTGAGGCTCCTCACTACCTCGTGGTCCTGCATCTCAGTCGGGCTCCCATAGTGACGGTGTGTCGAGTCTAGACGTACGTGTAGGTAGAGAGTCATCGAACAACTTGTAGCCCTCGCGCGAGCTGAACCGCCTGAGCAGGCGCGGGACGATCTCTCCTAGGGAAGCATCGACAGCTAATGTGGACGTGCGTCCTTCAGCGCAGTCACCCCAAAGCTTAGGAGCTGGTGCATACACACCTGCCGGGTCTGCCCCCGCTCCTACTGCCGTCCGCCGAATGACATCTGCCCACCAGTCATGCGCGCCGCCCCGATAGACAGGTTGTTCCTGCTGGACTTGCTTCAAAGCTGTTCGCCGGACAGCCGCGCCAGGTCACCCATGCACCCAACGTACGCGTGAGCAATCGAACTAACAGCATATAGACGAGCCCATGGGCGACGGGATTGACTATGTACCGATTTTGAAGGCGCGCTTTAGCGCGTCGGGGTCGAGTGCGCCGAGGTAGGGCTCGAACGTCTGCGCGTACTGGACGTAGATGGGCAGGCGCGGGGTCACGAGAGTGTGAAGAGCGTCGAAGGTCACTAGGCGGATGGCCATGGCTGCGCTCAGGTTGTAGCAAGAGGACGGGGAGACAACACAGAACCAAGAGCTTCGTACGCGTGCCAGGGACTCCGGAGTGCATTATCGGAGTCTCGGACCGTTCCTCCGGATGGCTCAAGTTCGCGGATACAAGTTACATACAGTAACTTGTAGCCTGTGTCTCATCTGCATCAACTGCCGCGAGAACAACGTCATACAAGCCATTTTACGCCTCGACACCCCGTAAGCTACAAGCGCAGAATGCACCTCGGTCGTCGTACATATGGCAACTAGTCCCGGTTATATATCATGACAGTACGGACGCGCCGAAAGCACCAGTCATATATGACTGGTACTGCATCAGACGGCTGTACAAAGCAACTGTCGCTGGCACGACACGAAGCCTGCTGCCATCCGTCGAAGCCCCAGGCTTCACATTCTAATCAACAACTTGACATCCACCGTTAACTCCGAGCGTTCGAGTGGGCGATGTCCACACCGACGCGAGCTGGTCAGTTTGACGTGCATCGTGCCAATGTGGCTACCAGCTTGTTTGGTAAGAGATCTCATTTGTTGTCTCCCCGGAGGGACTGGCATACGCTGGCAGCCAATTCCGAGCAACAAAAGCGACGTTCCGGCAGTCTCAATTCACTCTACACGGGGTCGGGTTCGACCGCAGCGAATGCAGAGTAGGTGTTGAATGCACCTTCTCTTGCAGTACTCGCGGAACATTTCCTCGACCCGTGTCCCGACCATAGTCGAACCATCGTCCCCAACGCAACCGCCGGACGGCACCCGACGTCCCAATCTGCCTCTCACATTGAGAATACGGTACGTGCTCTGACAGCTGCTCGCAGCAGTGGCAAAATTGCTGATTGACTGCCGGCGGACTGCGATAGATGAGATCCCGTCCGGCGGCGAATGATCTTCCGGCGGGTCAAAGCGGCAGGCCACATCCCTGACCGTACATCATTGACCGCATATGCCATGACCGTACTTGTGGGCGGCGTGGCTGGTCTGTTCCGTCCATAGTGGAAGTTATGGCTCCTGATCGAGCGATAGAGCGCGAAGTCAGCAGTGAACACCTCGTTGACTCAGCTCCCGTAGCCGAGGCATCGCTGACGACGCACGGACACCAGTTATGCGGCTGTAGACTGCCGACTGCACGGTCGACTCGGAAGGGCGCGATCGGGAACACGCGCTGCTTGCACCACGCACGCCGTGCTTAGCTCCGATATTGACCGGCGCCCTGCAGGGTCGACAACTTTGCCGTCACGAGCTCAGAAAAATTTTGGAGGTAACGTTAGGGGAGTGGTACGTACAAGGCCGGGTTCCCATAGGTCGGCGGGGAACGAGGGTCGACGGAGCGAGGGCCGCAGCCGAAAGGCGGAGCCCGGGCCTGAGGCCAAGACGGTGATGGGCTGGCGATGGGGGAGAATGGGAGTAGAGTCCGCGGAATATAGGCCGGGGAGTACGGTTAGGCGGGGAAGCGACGAGCCAAACCGACAGATATTTTGACAGACGCGCGAGCGGGCGTGGCGACGACGCACGAGGGGGCGGGAAGCTGGAGTTCAGAAGAAAGGATGCCTCGACGGGGCTCGCTTGCAAGAGGAGGAGGATTTGAAAGAGATTCGGCTCGTGTAGGGCGTGTGCGAGATCCACGAGGCTAGTTACTTGTGAGCCTGCAGCAGACGGCCGGGCGCTCCGTCAGGATGTTCGAGATGAGAAGTGTTCTAGCGATAGTTTGAAGGCCAGTAGGGCAAGTTGTGGCAAAGTCGGTATCTGGCTTTGCGCGAAGCGGTTCGAGATTCGTGACGCGGGCTACGGTCGCCCCATAGTGTGTACATCATATTGCGCAACGGGCGTGACTCCGAGTGCCTTTCAGGCTGACTCTGTGGGTATGCGTTCAAGTTCATACGGTATATGCGACAACGCATCCGTGCTCTTCAGGGTATACAGCTCCGTGGGCTCCAGATGACGACTGCTGATGATACAGACAATATTTGCCCCGAAGGAGTCAGTAACACCACTTACACCCTGTCGGAGAACTTGTATGGCGCATATATGCCGAGCGCTGAAATCCGGAGTTCAAGTTTGTTCGTATCCCGGACTTCGCATTAGTGCGTCTGGCGTCAGTCCCTGTCTCCAAGGCAGCAAAGAAGATGTTCAGACGGGGAGGGCTGGGGTCTGTCAGGTAGGGCTCTTCGCTGCAAATACCGGCGCTCGACGGCAACGGCCTCGGGGGGATTGACTGTTCGATTATCATGATGCGGAATATTGGGTCAAGTACGGGGTACTTTGGGGAGACCTTGGTTACCCGGCATCGTTCACGCCCGCCGTGGAGTTCCTACGTAGGTACTGTAGATGCGTCAGTCCTATACGTCTCAGTAAATGTCTGACGGGA
>CCBP010000035.1:22324-39796 GCA_000765035.1 Trametes cinnabarina
GAGATGCGCTCCGACGAGGAGACCAAGAACGAAGACGACGGGCGACACGCGGCAGCCGTTTAGCTTCTTTCGTCCCTCCTGCCCTGTCTCGCTCTGCTCTCCTCCGGGTCTCTCGCGTATACTTAAGTCTCCATGCCCTCCTGTCTGTTCCGAGTCTTGTCTCGTCCCGCCCTTCTCCCTGCTGCCTACTCTTGTCGTCTTGCTCTGGTCTCTTCCGCGCATCTTGCTTTCCGTGGTCCCTGCTCGTGAAAGTCGGACTAGCACTGTCGTCCTTGTTCGGCTTCTCCGCTGCCATCTTCGCACGCGAAGCCCTCCCTGATCGCTGATAATATACGCTGCGCTCTCCCGGATCTGCTTCCGTCCTCTTGCGATTGCATTTCCAACCATGGATGTCCACACCGCCATTCCCTTCCCGACCACCCATCACTCGGAAGACGTTCGTACTGCCTCGTATTCTCGCCATCTCTCCATCTTCTCACCTCCTCGTCTCTTCATGTCCAGCCAGCACCCTTGGGTGCCAAACGCCGTTCCGTTCCCACTCGCTTGCATTCTACTCCGTCTCTCCCTAATCTCGGGTAAATCTGTCTCGGCATAGCTGTCTTACTGAGCCTCATAGCTTACTGATCGACCTTGCGACGCGTATCCTAGGCTTCCGCATCCACACGACCTTGTACCGCCCACCTTCCTGCCTCAGGTGCCTGGTAGACACCGCCCTCATCTGCGTCCCTTAGATTTGGCATCCACCCCTTCGTCATCGCCTACCAAAAGAGATCCTTCGTTCGGCCTCTTGCGCCGCTCTCAACCCCTCCTCACACCGCCCCTCACACCGTCTTCGTCCTTCAATTCGACTTCAAACGATACTCCGACTACCCCACCCGAGCCACGCTCGCCTCTTCGCTGGGTCAACGCAGCTGACCGTGACCGAGTCTTCGCCGCGGCACATTCCGCTTATTCGGCTGGCCTGAAGGGCTTTATGACCGCGTCCAACTCCATCGGACCAGGCGGCGCAAACGCCGGGTATCTCACTCCCTCCAGCGCTGGCTCTCAATCAATGTCTTCCGACGACGGCTCCGGGTTTGTTGCGGCGTTGTCCGCGCCGTCTGAGATGGCAACTACGGCGCCTAGCCCAGCAAGCGAGGATGCCACCCCGCGGGATGAGCGGACCTTCCATCTAGACGGCCACGCCGACACGACGCAGGACATGGACATAGGGGAGACGTCTACGGAGACAACCACTAGATTCCTTGTGGTAAGCAAAGAGTCTCGCACGACGCATGTGCGCTTAAGTCTCTTACACCGGGTCTGGACAGGTCCGCAATGTTCCCCGTGCCGCTCCTAGCGGGGCATTGTTGGAGGCATTCTCAAGTTTGGGTGACGTGAAGGGCATCCTTGCGCGCTTCCAGGCCAATCGTGGCGTCATAATTCTGGCCTTCTACGACACGCGGCACGCTCAGCGTGCGCTGAGGCACATCGCAGGACACACGTTCTCCGTTCTTGATGATGCGCGCCTAGAAGCCGTGTTTGTATCCCCGGCTCAGGTAGAGAAGGTACGGCCTTCATGTTATCACTGTTTCCGGTCTCGTAGTGATTGAGATTCCACAGTTGACAGGCAAGTCCGAATTTATCTCGGAATTGGATGGCTCTTTCTTCGTGACGGTCGAGGGTCGCGCCGTTCTGTCTCGAGACGTGCAGAATATGCTTGCGTCCTTCGGTGAGCTGGCCTCGTTTTCTGCGGCAGCTTCGGACCCGTGCGACCAGGTATATGCTGTGTCTGATAGTCTACGCACATCATGTATTGACTTAGTATGCGGCCAGACCTTCCACGTGGAATTCTGTGATTGCAGGGACGCGACACAAGCGTACAAGGCGCTCAACGGGCGCACCATTCTCGGTGCCCGTCTTACTCTGATCTCGAATAAAGACGCGCTGGCGCATCCTGTCCGGCTCATGCAGTCTGGTGCTGTGAGCTCGAGCCCGGTATGGGCGCCCTACTGTATCATCATCTGGCTGTGTCTGACAGCGCTTTTTCCAGGACACCGGGTCCCGCCGGGACGTCGAAGGTGAGACAATTCCTCGACCGCCCGTTTTGCAGCAAAAGTTGATGAATTTACCCGCTCATCTTCTCGGCCTAGACCGAACGCGTCAAAGGAGCGTGAGTGCGAGTGAGGGCGTGGGCACCCCTGATGCGGTGAGGAGGCTTAGAAAGGCCAAGGAAACCCCCCACGACCACGGCAGGCGTCCCTCGAACGATCTGTTCTTTGACGCCGTCGGCAAGGTACGTGGTTGCCATACTGGAAACACTATTTACCTCACACACTCCCGGTCCCCCGTTTCTGTCTAGCCCCTCGACCCTTCTCATTCCACGCATTCGACACCGAGGAGCGTCAGTGCCGAGGATTTTATGCCCGTAGCCAGAATGCAACCGCCCGTCAACGGCTACTTCGTCCACGGTCCTCCTTATGCGTACCCCGCCGCACCCTATGGATGCGCCCATCCTGCGCCGATCCCCGCGATGTATGGTCCCCACAGCGCCCCTGCGTACTCATACCCTATCTACCCACGTAACATGAACGTCTATGCCGAGCACGCGGACGCGCCCTCGAATGGGTACTGGACCTACGCGGCTCCCCAGTCTACCCAAGTCGAGTACTACCTCCCCTCAGGCGCTGCTCGGGGCATGTATCCGCAGCCGATGCACACGGCGGTCGTCCCTCGGGCATACCCCCAGCCGAGTTGCACTCCCGAATTTACTCACAGCGACTCGTCTCACACCCCTCTGCCCTTTGACGAGAGTCCTCCTGCTACGTCGTTCACCGGAGATGATGTGCCGGGAAACCCTCGTAGTGCTCAGCGCGCTCCTGGAACCAAGAACATTCTGGACATCGCGGCCATCGAGAGCGGGGCTGACACTCGGACGACCGTGATGATCAAGAACATCCCTAACAAGATGAGCGATAAGGACCTTTTGAACTTCATCAACAAGGTGTGCCCGCGCCGCATCGACTTCATGTACCTCCGCATGGACTTTCAAAACGGTGAGTCCTCATCATTCGGCCTGAGCTGCGGAGCGTCGAGTGCGCGCGTGACCGTTTTTGTGGTGGGTGGGTTCGCTGATGGCGGTGGCCCGCAGGATGCAACGTGGGCTATGCGTTTGTCAACTTCATCACCGTGCAAGATCTGTTGCACTTTGCGAAGACGCAGCTGGGCGTCAAGTGGTGCGTTGTCGGCGGAGAGCGGTACAGCGGGCGATGACTCGGTGCTGATGGCATGTGCAGGAACATGTACTCGAGCGAGAAGGTGCTGCAGATGTGCTACGCCACTTACCAGTGAGTGGGATGCGGAGCGTGGCTGAACACGATGCTGACGTCTTCTCAGGGGCAAGGAGTCTCTCGTCGAGAAGTTCAAAAACTCGTGCATCATGGACGAACGTGAGGCTTGGCGCCCGAAGATCTTCTACTCGGACGGGCCAAACCAGGGTCTCCCTGAGCCTTTCCCACCGCCGACGCACTTGCGCAGGAAGGAGAGAAGTCAGCACAACCGCGGCGCTCTCTTTGTTCCGGGTACTCACCACCAGCCGTCTGGTGGGCGGGGGCGGCGGACTCTACCATCACCGTCCCACCCATCCACCCCGGATGTCCGGCGGACGATGATCGCGTGATCTGAGACTTCTGCGGAGAGCTCTTAAGGAACATCTGGTGACTGCTGGATACCCGATTCTGCTGCATCCGGACTCAAGATTCGTCAACATCGCCGGACTACTCTCCATCATTTCCTCGAAGTGTACTAATCTCATATCGAGTTCCTCTCGGGCTCCGATCATCCTGCTCCCCTAATGTATATCTCAATCCCCTTGCTACAGCTCGTTGAAGTTTATGTACACTACTCAACTACTGACATTCTTCGACTTACGCACGCTCGCTATGTTCTGGATATTCGACACCTTTGTAATGTTGTCGCTCTCGTTTGCAATATCGCTCTGTTGTCATGTCCCCGAATTTCTGCTGCTCTAAGCTCTACGTAGATGCTACCAGCTTTTGATCTGTGCCCTTGTTCTGATACAAGTTCGCGTCCACAGTAAAATCGCTCGTTTCAAGCTTTTCTCATCAAGCGCCCCCAGCGGCGCCTCCGCTCTTTCGTTCCCCCCGTTCGGTCCTTTGCGTTGTCAACTGTACTGAATTACCAACCACTGAACCATACGATTGTAGGTCGCTTCGAAGTCTGTCGTTGACGACCATTGCAAGCGGCGGTGCTCCGTTCAAGCCGCCAGTCATCGCCAAATGCTGCCACAGTAGTTAACACCGTCGCGGACTTGTGCGGCGTTTCAAACTCTGGCGTGTCCTAGAATACAAGGCGCATTCCATCGTCATCACTGCAGCCGGGATGTTCACAAGGCAGATGATTGAGCTGGGTGTGATGAGTAGGCATTGTTCCCTTCCCATCCAGACTGGCCGTCGACTTCGGATCAATGGACGTTCGGGCTCGGGATCTCCGCGCGCCCCATTCGCTCGCGTTTCATCCGCCCTCCACTCCGACGGTAGTATATGGCAAAGGAGACCCCGCGGAGGCGTGTCGGGCACTCGACGGCCAGGGCCATCGCGGAGCGACAGTGTCTCGACGGTGACACCGGCTCGCCACGGTCGTTTGTGGGTCCAGTGTGGGTCCCGGCGTGTGCGTCGCACGTCCGCGTCGCGGGTCGGTCGAGCTCGGAGCGTGAATCTGGCTGCGAATTCTGGATCTCGCTTGCAGTCGACGTCCGCGAGCGCTGCGCTGTCGCGGGCGGCGGGCCTGGTCGTGATGCGAATGAGAGAGCCTGAGAGGCGTAGTCGCGTCTCCAGCAGCCTGACTCGGAGAGTACGTACGCCCGTGCGACAGTCTGCTGTACATAGCTGTGAGCACCGTCGCATCTCTTCGTTCGCAATGCCTTCGCTGATGGAAGCCGTCATGGGGCGCAAGCTGCGCGCGATCTAGATCTCTAGGCAATACGCCGACGCGATGCGTTGGCTGGGTCGGGGTCCATGGCGCACACTGCTGCTATGCATCCCAGGCAGCTCCCGCGATGGTTGCAACCTAACTCATGCGCCTCCCGTCCATGTACGGCGGATCTCTCGGATTGTCAGAAGGCAGGACACTTGAGATACGTGTTCTGCCGGCTATCGCCTGTCCATAGCCACCGGTGGCACGAAGGGCGTTGCATGGCTCTGATCCTGAAGATGTATGTGATGTTGGTGGTGGTGTTGTTCATCCAGATGGCATACGAAGGATGCAGCGATGCCAGCGCGTCCTCTGGATCTTGGGATTAAGGTCGGAGACAGGACGCGATGGAAGCAGCCCAGAGAGGTACGTAAACACGGCCAGTATCGCCGTCCGCACCGCTCTGGCTTTGACGGTCCGTGCACCGCGTCGAGGACTCGGAGTACTTGAGTGTGTGCCCGCTCCCACATCACGGAGTTTCGGATTGCGCGATGGTAGCCCGCGCGGTCGATGGACGTCACAGTCGACGCTGGGGATTGGGGCAAGTTCGGTGGGTCGCGACCGCGTACACACACGCGCGAATCGGCAAAGAATGACATGTGCATCGTGCATCGCCTCCACAGCGTCGTAGTCGAACGCCTGATCGGAGCTGAACTGACAGTAGCAGCGACAATCACCCCGGCGGTGGATTCGACCACAACTTGAAGGGAGCATGCATGGTCAAAGGGAGCACGCCCATAGGCCATGGACATCTCTGTCGAATCTCGTGTATGCAATGTGTTTGGCATAATGCAGCACCAAGTCGCGCAAGTCAAGCTCGCGCTCATCGACGCCTAGAGTGGACTGGTTACTATCACTGGTACTCGGTTGTCAATGAAGTCCTGACTTCTTTTTTAGTGGCCTTCGGCACGGCTTGTCTCTCATCCACGAGTTGAAGACGCTGTCAATATCAGGCTACTGCAAGCCATTTCTATTCTCGTGGAAGCCATCGCATCGTCATATCCCTAAGACATCACGAACCTGCCAGATGAGGCCACGCAAGCATGTTTATCTACCACCCTTCTACTTTGGCCGCGCCCCTTCAGCAGGACATCCATTAATGTGAGGTCATTACCATGTGCTTGCCACTTGATCTTCATACAAAGTGTGCAATGTCCAGGAATATGGAGCAAGATCTACTTCACCAGCGCATTATCACAGTCTTACGTTTCCTTGTGTACAGTAGGGAGTGAAAGGGAGCGAGCAAGGTTAGGCGCTCCAATTATCTAGAGTAGTTTGCGACGGGGCGGCAGCGGCGTTTTCTTGCGTAGTAGCTCTCTCCTGAAGGCCGAACAAGTGAACGAGATCTGGAATCCAACCGATGAGATTTTCTGCTCGACACATCACTTGCTAATCACCCACCTTGCAAGCGCGCTTCTTTCTTCTGGCGCTGCGTTTCAGCGTTCTTGATTCCGGAGAAGGCCTGTGGATGGTCAATGAATAGATGTTGACTGCTGCAAGGACGAGGCCTGACCTCCTTAACAAGTTTCTTCTTTTTCTCCTGAATCTCGATGACCTAGAAAACGCGTTGAGCAGAACCGCTCGATTGACCCACCGCGGGCGCGACTGGGAGTCTTCACCTTGGATTCCACGGTATCCTCGGCAATTAGCTGATACACATGCACCGGCTTAGTCTGTCCAATTCTGGAGACACCGTCAGAACGCACGGAATCTGCCGACCTCCCTAGTACCTACCGATTGCAACGGTCGATAGCTTGCGACTCGATTCCTTCTTGCCACCACCTGTGTGAGTCGCGTCAGTAGCTGACCCCAGGTATTTGTATGCATCATGCAACGCACGGGTCCATGCTGGGCGTCGCGGATGGGGTCAATGGATGGCTCAGACGCAAGATGCGCATACAACTCACAGATACACATTGTTGGCCACTGTCAGGTTCAAGCCCAGGGCGCCGGCCTTCAGCGAGATGAGCATGACGCGCGGATTCACGCCGTCCGCTAGAGAGCCGCTAACTTTCCGAAGATCATGCGTCGCCTTCTGCTTGCCTTTGCCCTTGCCATTCTTCGCCTGAGAACGAGCAGGAGGGATGTTCTCGTCAAGAAAATCGTCTTCTCCAACGTCATCATAATTATCGTCCATGACGAAGTCGTCGTCGTTCTCGTCATCAACAGACTCTTCAAGCATAAGAGACTGGGCCGAACGTGTGCGTGTGCGCGTACGCGTCGTCCGCTGAGACAATACAGGCTCGGAAAGTTGACTAGAGGGCGGTTGTGTCGCTTGGCTCAACGGAGGCGGAATTGCACTGTCATCCGGGGCGACGGGGACGGAAAACTGGGCAATGACCTCCTGACGACGACGGGCGGACATCTTTCCGTCGAAGCGTACGTACGGGATTCTGCACCACTCGTTACTATGGCGGGTTGTCCACGCTTGGAACGAGCTGCACTCACCCAGCCTTGTCGAGAGCCTCTGCGATCTACTGACGTGTCATCGCTCAGGCCCTCATTTGTGATAGAGCCAACTTACCTTATCTAAGAAAGAGGTGAATTGGGAGAATACGAGCGACTTGTCCGACTCCGGAGTCAGCCTTAGGAGCGTGATGAGCTGGTCTATCTTGGCAGAGGAACCAGTGCGCAGATCATCCTCTTGATCCTCCGGCTCATCATCAAAGCGAACAGGAGCTTGGGTGAGGTCGGTAGGCGGGGGTGGTTCTACCAAGCTTCCAGCATGCAGTGGTCGCCGATCCTGTATCTTGACGTCAAACCTGCACAGAGTCGGAAATGGGCCAGACTGACCATCGGACATTTCGGGTCCCTCGCGATCACCTCGGAGATGCTACGAAAGGTCAGTTCAACGACGAGCTCGTACAAGCAATATCACCCACCAAGCCAAGCAGAACATGTGTCCGCAAAACGTGATCCTGGGCTCACTGAGTTCGCCAAAACAGATCGGGCACTCCTCGCAATCTTCGATGCCTTGGGCGAGTAAAGCTTGTAAGCGCATTCGCTCTTGTGCAGTGATCTGCACAGGAACATCGCTGTCTTCGTCTGGGTCCTCGTTACGCAGCTTCTCGATATAATGGGGCGGGAGCAACCCAGGATGAAGGACCAGCTGACGCAAACGAGTGAGCAGGCTCAACACGTTCGATTGGACCTGATCCGGGGATGAGTGATGCAATGACCAACGGTGGATGCCCAGACATACCGCTGCAGCATTGATAGAACCATGTTGTTGAATGAGGGTCCCCACACGTTGCTTCGATAGCTGCTCGACAGCGTCATATAGCTCCTGCTCTCGCGCATTAACGGGCGATCCAGCCACAGACTTAGTGAACGCACCCTTTCTCTAGGGCTCAACGTGACTCGAATCATCGTCATCTCAACCTATAAGCAGTCAGATGGTAATGCATGGTTCTCTCTCCCGAGAACATACCGGTGGCAAAGGCACAAGAGAGTTGCCATCCTTGTCTTGCATCTAGTATTGCAGTCAGCATGTGGATCCAAACTCGACCTGTGGTGTGACTTACCTCCTTTGTGCGACGGATACAGATTTGACTCATCAAAGCCTATGATGCCGTCAAATCCTGGTATCGAGAGCAGAGTGGCTCTGGACGTACACGCAAGATCTCCGCGCCCGCTGGGTCGCCGTCCTTAAGAGGACGCAACACCATACGCTTGAAGAAGTCTTCTTGGTCAAGCGGCCGGCAGATACGGAGGAAAGTGAGAAGAGAGCCAAGGTCCTATCATCAAGGCGTTCAAGTTGGATTACTTTCCAGCTACTTGCCGCACAACATACCTTCGGTGAATTGATCTGGGCAAACAAAGGTTAGCATGTATCGACTATGAGACGTGCTTAACCTTACGATTGGGGTCCCAGTCAAAACCCAACGACGCTCTGCATTTAGAGCACAGACTGCCTTTGCCATTTTCGTTCTCGGGTTCCGGATGTTGTGACCCTCATCAAGAATGATGCGCTGTTATCTATTGTCAGAATAATTCTAAATGGCTGTCTACGGAAATCATACCTTCCAAGGCACATCGAAGAGACCCTTGTCCGTTTTCTGCTTCTTCGCTGTTGGCGCCTCGGCTTTGTTGGCAGACGCAAGGTCGTGTTCAATAGCAACCGTTTGGTACGTGGTGACGACTACGTCGAAGCTCTTTAACTCAGCAGGAGACAGAGAGCGGTTCTTGCCATAGTAAACGCAGTATGTAAGAGCGCCGGATTTGACATGGTCCTTAATCTGCTTCTCCCAGTTAGACATGACAGAGAGAGGGACTACTATGAGAGTCGAGTTCGAATAGTTGAGTGGGATATCTGACTTCGTCGCCAGTATTAGGGCCAGCATAGTGAGAGTTTTCCCCTGGAGAGCATATCAACGATGAGTCACCTTCGAAGACATACGCAGCTTACTAGTCCCATGCTATCGGCACAGAGCGCACCACGTCCCAGTGCGGGTGGCGCCTCTTGCGGAGTTTTGGTAGCAACTGAGGCAATCGTGAGTACCCTTCCAGATCTGTCTTATATTCTGCTTACTGTTGTAGTAGTAAGTCTACAAGATGGCGACGGCAGCCTATGAGCACACAGCAGAGGAACGCCAACCCGAGAATGCCTACCTTGCCACCCCTGTTCCTGAGCTGCCAGAACTGTACAGGCTTGTCCGAGTCGCTCTTCGGCAACTCCGGGTACTCGTGTTGCATACACCATTTGAGCGCTTGACTCTGCGGACTTGCTCAGCATCAAGTATATTCAAGGATACTCTGACTCTACCTGATGCTTGAGCAGGTTGACCTTCAACTCGCCAGTGCTGATACCCGGAGGGTTAGGATGCTCCGGCAACCCCAGAACATCGTCAACCGAGCAGAGTTCATCTAGCAGTGAGCTTCTGCGACCCTCATCGTCGACCTTTTCCAGGCCATTCAGGATTTGCCGCAGCTCCATGGCCTTTTGGTAAGCTTCCTGCTGTTTCCGAGCAACCTCTTGTTGCTTCCGCAGTGCCTCCTGCTGTGCAGCAGTCGCTCTTGCTCTCTGGCTGCCTGGTGGCGGGTTGTGACTGGAGGCAGGATAACCTGGTGCCGTATATCCGGGACCACCGACTGCTTGAGAGCTGAAGCCGACTTGGGACGATGCACGTGGCGGTGCCCGAACAGCGGCGCTCCTAGGTGCGCCAGGGATTGGACGCACACCATTCGCGTCAGGTTTCGGGAAGCCTCGTTGTCCCGGAGTTGCCCATATCAGCTTAGATTCGAGTATTTGGCGCTTTTCCGAAGGACCATAGATCTTGAGAGTCCTGCGTACATTATGAGATAGCAACCCACGTGGATTGTGTCAAGACTTACATGGATAGCGAGTAGGCAAAGCCAGACACTACACATGGCATGAGCACCAGGCATAAGGTACAGATAGACAGCACGTACGATTGCCTTCATGCATTACACCCTCCACAGTGATCTCACCGCTATCCATCAATGGCGCCAGCTTGGCTGCGATATTGCGAGGAATGTGTCCAACCTTGTCTGGCGGTCAATGAAGAGAAATACGAGCGTATAAGAGGACGTACTTGGGTCCCTCCGATGTTCTTCACCTGGATGGCGTTTCTTGGAGACACTTTAGCCTCTGATCAAGATGGCATCATATGAACTACTGACCGGTCATACTTATTATGAGGCTCCCTCTGGAGGATGACCTCTTCCCCCGGGCCAACAAGACCTACGGAAGCGTATTCAAAATGGCGTCAGCTACATGACAGGGGCCTACTCAGACCTTTGTAGTATTGCACGCCGACAACATTCGTCTTTAGCATGACATATAGCTCGTCACGGCTTTCTTCCTCAGGGATGTCTTCAACTTCCTCCTCCTGATACCGCTGTGAATAGGGGATTCCAGGCGAAAGACCAGAAATGCGACGAAGGGGCTGAGATAGGGAAGGCTGAGACGAGGAGGGAGGCGGAACGAACGACTGCGACGACGTGGGCGGGCTGCCTTGGGATAGAGATGCTTCATATCGGAACTTGCGTTTTCTTTGACTTGGCCCAGGAGTCGAGAATGCCGAATCCTGCGCCTTGGCCGTAGGAGGGATGTCCGCAGGGTCGACACGCCGTAAACCGACCGCAAGTCGAATCTTTGACTGGTCTGCAGGACTGATTCACCAGCGTTGAGATGTTACACGAGACATTGAAAGCGGCTATGTGTACGTACTACAGATCCATGAATCCTGGGATGCTTTCTAGCTTCAGTGAAGCAAGCTTCTCGAGGATGTCGCGGGTAACGCAACCCCTATGCGCAGAAAGAAGTGAGCCAGTCGGTCTACAACAATGTGTTGAAGACGATGCGTACCAGTGCCGCCATTCGACTGTCTCTCCGTAACGCCCTTTCTGCACTTGTCCATACCGCAACGTCCCCAATTCGATCGTCGAACCCTTACATGGAGGCGGGCCATGGCAGGTCGCGCGACTGCTTTTGCTATACTGTATTCCGCGTCAAATTTGGTTCTTCACGTGTAGCTGGGCATAAAAGCCTACCTCGAAGACGTGCTCGGTCGCCATACGCGATATGAAGTGGTAGCATAAGAAAAGGCGGGGTTGCCACTTTCGGCTACCGACGCGCCGCGCCGCGCTTTCCCACGATATCGTTTCAATGGATGGTGGCTGAAATACGGACGTACAGTAGAAGCCGCCACAAGCGATACACCCCACTCACCGCGAGTCCGCAACCAGCAAGCCCGTATTCAAACGGCATCCCTGCGAACACTTTTGAGGCTATAGCTTGAGCGTTTCAAAGCTCTGCTGCGACTCTGGAATACGCTTGCCTCGTTCTTGCCTCTGCTATGCCATCTCAGGTACCGGAGACATCCCAGTAGTCAGTCGAGCGACTATCCTTCTGCTGCTCGCGCAGCGTCAACTTGCAAGAGGTGCACACCCTTGGGTACTCATGGCGGGTCCAAAGCGCAGCTTTACACCGCGTCTGGTGAATCTCTTTCGTCTCTTTTGGCTGCTCGTCATCGCGTGGTATGAGCTAGGTACCTTCTACCATCACACATCAAGTTGCCCTTGGCCAGATGGCTCTTTCGTTTACTTTGTGCGCCCATCTCTGCCGATTGTCGCATAATCTTGTCCTGATTTAACACTCTCGTCTTGTAGGAGACCAATCCTGCTAGGCCTACGCATGTGCTCCTGGTTGCAGACCCGCAGATACTTGACCACCGGTCTTACCCTGATCGGCCGCCTTGGCTCATGCGCTTAAGCCAATTCATAGTGGACCTCAATCTCAGGAAGAGCTGGCGTGCAACTCTACGGAAGAAACCGGACACCGTCATATTTCTCGGAGATATGATGGACAACGGGAGATTGGACATGTCCGACGAGGAGTGAGTGCCGCTGTGCAATCGCAAGGCATATCCTTGCTTTATTCCAGTTGATTTTGGATCTCAACGATGTTGGAGCCTACAGGTATGCCCGGTACATCCGTAGGTTCAGGAGCATCTTCGCGGCGCAAGACCACCTTCCAATGTACTACATACCTGGCAACCACGACATTGGGTACGTTCAACCTTCAAACGACCGCTTTTCCTTACACAGTCCGCCTCTTTTCAGTCTAGGCAGTTCTTCGTCCACATATCGCTTCTCAGAGCACGCGCTGGAGCGATATCAATCCAACTTCGGCCCGTTGAATCAGCGCGCCTCCGTAGGCAACCACACCGCACTTCTGATAGATGCACCGGGCTTAGTGGACGAAGACCGGTACCGATCGCTGGCCGGGATGACGTTCGCGCAATGGTCCGAGGCGCATCCGGACCGCACAGTCGCGTTCGTACGCTCGTTCGCTCGAAGTGAGTCGCCAGTCGGGCGCGATATCCGAGCTAACTCCTCCATCGCTCCGTGCTATCGAGCAACACGCTGACATTGTGCTCTTCTATCGCGTGTATCAGACACAGATCCCTCACAAGGCGAACGACCTATCTTGTTTACTCACGTCCCGCTTTTCCGGCCCGAAGGAGCTGCTTGCGGGCCCCTGCGTGAACGCGGAACACTTCGACAAGGCAGAGGTCTTGGGTATCAAAACCTGCTCAGCGAGCAGGCGTCGCAATTTCTTTTGCAGAGCATCAAGCCGTCAATCATCTTCAGGTAGCGGCGTTCGGACATGCATCTTCTGAATGCCTGGCATGCTAACGCGCATACAGCGGAGACGATCATGACTATTGCGAATATGTCCATAGCCTTTCAGTAACCGATAGAGAGGGTCCTGTTGTGCCCCTCTTAATACCGGAAATCACTGTCAAGTCGTTCTCCATGGCTATGGGCATCCGACGACCCGGCTACCAGCTTCTCTCCCTGATTCCACCCTCCGCTTCGCCGGAAGGTCCAACGATAGCTCAGACACCCTGCCTCCTTCCGGACCAGCTCGGCATATACCTTTCCATCTACGTTCCTCTGTTCGTCATCACCCTCGCCGCTCTCCTACTATCGAATATGCGACGCTCATGCCTCCGCCATTCGTCTCCCACACTCCGTTCCGACGACTGGACATCCCTTGACACAGAAGATCGTGCAAATTCTGATTACGACCTCCCTCCTCCCAGCGCATGGCGACTGAAGGAATTCCCTCGTCCGGGCTGGTCACGCACATGCACAATGGACCTGTGTGGGCACCATCGGCGCATCACGGTATCTAGCTCGAGCGTCGCGGCAGGTGTGGTATCGTTCCTCTGGACAGGAGGTCCGGCGCGCAATGACGACGAGCGCAAGCGCGTCGGGATCGCAAAGGGTTTCTTGCTCGATGTGCGAGACGCCGCCTGGGCGCCTGTGTTGTTATTCGTTGGTATTGCGTGGTGGGTATGGTAGCGTTTGCGAGCCGTTGTGAGAACCACGATGTTGCTCGTTTGGGTCCCGGTAGCGGTCTCAGGCGTGTCATGCACTTGTTGTGTTGCATCACGGTGTATCATCAATGACCTTCGTTTTGCTGCTGCGAGGTCTCGCGTGCCGTGACTTCTTCTCGGGCGTCGATGGCCTTGTTCCAAACCGCCATGTCGAGATCTCGTGCTTCCTGGGCGACGATAGCCTTCAGCACCAGACGCGGGTTGACCGCCACGTCTGGTGCGTGCGCCGATAGTACTGGGAGCGGTACGCTCCTCTACCGACACATATATCAGTTCTCAGCGAGACAGAGAAAAAGGGAAGGTGCTGTCACCGACTTCCAAGAGCTCGAGATACCCCAACGCCATGACGATCGTGCCCGGCTCACGCAGCCACGGCGAAGATGCGCCGGGGCTGAGGCACAGCGACACGTCCACCAGCAGGGCGTCCTCGCCATCGTGGATCAGAATCGTCGAGTTCTCTGTATCGTGGTGGAGCAGCCTGATAGAGTGAAGGATGAGCAACGGCCGTTAGGGACGGCTGAGACCCGCGCAGAGACGCACCGGCCGGCGACCCTCAGCTTTCGCGAGAGCAGTTTGGTGGAGATGGCGTGCAGCCTGGTAGGCGTTGCGGACTCGATCTGTTGGTTTGGCATTCAGAGTCGAGGTCCTTGTCGCGATAAGTCTATCAGAAACGAGGGTTTTTGCTGACAACCGCTGTGTATATTATGAGTATCTACTGGAAGCCGGTCTTTGGCAAGGGCTGGATAGTCAGGTGTCTAAACTTGTGGGTTGTTGTGAGCGTTTTTGTTCAAGTTCGCAATAATAGGCGCCAAATCGGCGACCTCATGCATGTACTGACTCATAGTTACAAGTGGGTATCATGAGCGGACACCTTCACCACTCGCAAACCTATCTGCGCTGCTGGCTTAGGACTTTCTCACTCTTCGATACCTATCTCATAGGAGTATATATCTGACCGTCTTGCAGGTCTGTCCTCTATGCACCACAAGAAGCAAAATCATGTGCTTCGTGCTGAGATCCTTCGTAAACGCTATAAGTTACGAAGTGCTACGTCAGGTAGCCAGACCGAGACCACCTCTACAGTTCGATCATGCACGCATCAGCCAGGTATACTCAAGCTCAAGCTCAAGATTAGGCTCTCAGATCCTCGGAGGACGTACGATGCGCGCGGGCTTCACGCGCACGGGCGGTTCTCGAGCGCGAAGCACGAGCTTTGGCTGAAGACCAAGTTCCGGTGCTCGTGATCAAGGTTCGGTGCAAGTGTGAGGAGGTAATGCCCTTGCACAGCATAGTGTGCATGTTCGCAAGGACACCCGCAACTCATCTTCGTCCTGCCCACGTTCGCGAAAAGTCAGCTACATTGCTCGTGATTCCAGGATACAGAGTCAGACGGCTCCAAGCAACATGTCCACACATGTTCAACGGTCTATCGGTAGGTAAGTACCAGCGAACACATCCTTCAAGACCACCCCAAGCAGTTGTCCGAGACTCCAGGCCATATGCATCCCCAAATGGCCCACTTACTGTTACGGACAAAAGCGCACATCTTTCATCTCACATGAATAGCTGCGGACACACCCTCTGAGCACGCGCTGCACCTATCTATGCGAGATGAAAGATGTGCGCTTTTGTCCATAACACTTACCTCTGCCGCATCTCTGCTGTTCTAGCCTAGGTCCGCCGTCATATGTACCACCATCTCCCTCTTACGCCGGGCACCTTCTCGTCACAACCACAAACCTTGTCCCAAGCAGTCCATGCACACGCCATCTCCGCGCTGACATGCATACGCTCGCGGCGAGCCTCGTTCCGACACGCGATCTTGTCGCGAAGCGGCATTGCCAGAGCAATCGCGCTGCGCCGGCCAGGACACACTAAATGTTGACACAAAACGTCACGCACCCACGCACGTCTCTCCGTTTGCGTGCAGGAGCACCCAAGACAAGCATGGCACTAAGCACACCGGGTAGACGCGGGGGAGAAGGAGGGCCGGACGAACGCGAACCCAGCCCTTCAGAAAGTCGACAGAGAGCTCCGAGCACAAGCAGCAGAGCAATCTCAGCGGAGGCAGCAGCCTTCACTCGATCTGCCACGGCCCATCGCCGTTGATGCACGGTCCCTGGGCGTATTTGTCCCTGTCCGTGCCGGCATCAGGGACCGCCCTGCGGAGATTGCGCGCGAGCCGCTGACAGCTCGGTGTGCATGCATACTTGTATAGGTACACGGGCTCAAGCCTCAGGAGTCGACGGCGGCTTCGGCGGCTGTTCTGGCAGAAGACGTCGATACTTTTCATCTTTGGCGACGCGCACGGCAGAGAAGTGATATCACACTGACAGAAACGCCGTGTTGGCCCAATCACGAGGCACAGGGACGGTGTGCGAGGTCGGGCGCACTTGGACCACCCAAGGCGGGGAGCCTGAGATTGGCGTTCGAATCGATGTCGGCGTGTGGGCGTCCACGTTGCGCGCGACGGCAGGACCGCTTGGAAATCGACACTTACACGTCGAAGTCGTGACAGAACCAGTCGGGCAAGCGCAAGCGTCGAAGCGAGCAGGCGGGAGTGGGAGCTTTGAGTATATATGAGACCAGCGGGTGGGTGCCGAGGCTCTGCTTGTCTGCGCACATAGGACGGGCAGTTCATGCATGAACCCAAGCTATCAGTGGCAGCAGCGCACGCGTGTGCCGCGAGGGCGGCGGAGTGGAGCATCGAAGCATGCGCGTCGCGACGCGGCGGGGATCGGTGAGCCCGGGTAAGTGATGCGTGTTTCGAGATATGGGTGTATGACGCATAACTGATGCGAGTCCGACGCGAGCCAGGTGGGCAGTACAGCTGGAAGAGCGACGAGACCGGGCAGGCGGAGAGAGATCGCGAACGACGAGGGCGGAGGGGAAGATGGTGGTGGGCGTGAGGCACGGGCGAGGGACGTAAACAGGGGAAAGAAGGCGGGGAGAGTGGCAGCAAGGGGCGGAGCGTGGAGGGAGATGGGCCGGGAAAGGCTTGCAAGTGGGCAGCATCACGACATGGTCTGGAGCGAGAAGTACGGGGATATCTGTGATGATGATCTGACGAGAGGCGGATATAATGGACGGCGTATGGGACAGGAGGCGCGGATGGGACCAGTTTGTCAGGACAAGAAGGAGTACATAAGGTGGCCGTGGCGCGCATGGGAGGAGGGAGATTCGGTCTGGTCGTCCGGCTGAGTGCTGTAAGCCGTTGCAATATCTGGATCGGCTGGATCACGATATACCCACCGGGCAGGGCACGGCTGTCGGACATCTCGCTGCTCTTTCGCTGCGCATATCTGCTTCTCTGTCTCTGGCTGGCACTCGCTCGGAGGGATCTCGGGGGACTGGCACGGAACTGTGGGACGTTGTACAGATAGGGACGTACAAGAGACAAGATTACACGGAGCGGCGGGGGAGTGCGGATCGCTCTGAAGGTGGGAGATTGCAAGTACACTAGAAGCGGAGATACCTTCACTGGGGACACACGGTTGGAGGATGCACGCACGTTGGTCGGCGTGTGCGGAGGAGGGGCGGGAGATAGAGACAGCTGGGAGGGAGATCTGGCAGTGGGGGGAGGCGGAGGGCTCGTCTGGGATTGGCCGGCTGTCGCTGGGGCGGGGGGGAT
>CCBP010000035.1:39816-50489 GCA_000765035.1 Trametes cinnabarina
CGGTCGCGGCGAGGGAGGGCGACGGGGGAGTGGACGCTGAGGGAGAGCTGTCGTGCGCTGGGGATGGCGGTGGGGAGGCAGCGGCGATCGATCTGCGAGCCCATTCGGGAAGAGCCTTCGCCAAGCAGAGGAGGACCGTCGACGTCCGTGCGAGAATCATCGAGCGCGAGGACGCACACCGAGAGCCAGTCCTCCGCGCCGCCTGTTATTAGTCCGACCAACGACCACCGAACGGGACACGGCCAGGATTCGAACGCGAGAGGTCCATCGATATTCCACTCTTCTCCCAATTCGGACATCGCCCTCGACGTATATAAACGTCATCATCGCCCTCGCCCTCCCCCAGTCCGCTCCCTCTCCGCCCCTCTCCCTCCCCTCCTCATCTCGACCAACACAACAAGACCAGTACACATCAATCACCCGTGAGTGTCCTCTTTTCCATTCCCCACTTCGCTTCCGTTCAGCTAAACGCCCCATTCCAATCAGCGCCATGGCCTCCGAATCCCTCATGCCCAGAAGCGAATCCTTCAACGCCCGCGTCCGCGGTGCGTCCCACATCGACTTCAAAACAGCCACCACCGGCGTCGCCGCCAAAGCCATGCGCAACGAGCTCTCCGCACTCGTCAACACTGTCAAGGACCCCGAGACTCGCAAGGTGAGCCTCCTCCTCCTCCTCCCCTCGATCGTCCCAGATGGCTGAGATCTGCAAATCTCCAGGCCTTCGACATGGAGATGCAGTCCTTCTTTTACCTCTTCACGCGGTATCTCGCAGAACGCGCACGCAGCCAGGAACTGTACGCATCTAAGCACTTCGTCGCTCCCGCGTCTCTTCACTCATCCTTGTCATCCGTACAGTGACTGGGATCGCATCAAGTCACCCTCGGAGGACAAGATCATCCCTTACGCCAAGCTCCCTCCTGGAAATGTCTCAAACCTCAACAAACTCGCCGTGCTCAAGGTTAATGGTGGTCTCGGAACATCCATGGGTGCGTCCCATCGACCTCACCTCCATCCACATCCAGACGCATCTAACATTCTCCAGGTATGACCGGCGCGAAGAGTGCACTCGAAGTCAAGGACGACATGACCTTCCTCGACCTCACCGTCCGTCAGATCGAGCACCTCAACACCACACACCGTGTCGATGTCCCTCTCATTCTCATGACGTCATTCAACACTCACGAGGACACCCTCCGGATCATCAAGAAATACGCCAACCAGCAGTTGCGTATCACCACCTTCAACCAGTCGCGCTACCCCCGCATCTTCAAGGAGACCCTTCTTCCCTGCCCGCGCACCGCCGACGATGACAAGAAGCACTGGTACCCGCCCGGTCACGGTGACCTTTACAACGCGTTGATGCACTCGGGCGTCCTCGATCAGCTGCTCGCGGAAGGCAAGGAGTACCTCTTCGTTTCCAACTCGGACAACTTGGGTGCCGTGTAAGTCAAGTTCTCGAACAACCGATCGAGTTCTGCTTCAGTGCTGACGAACCGGGTTAGTGTCGACGAGAAAATTCTCCAGCACATGATCGACTCAAAATCCGAGTTCATCATGGAGGTGACGGACAAGACGAAGGCGGACATCAAAGGTGGAACCCTCATCGACTACGATGGCCAGATCCGTCTGCTTGAGGTCGCACAGGTCCCCAATGAACACATTGAGGACTTCAAGTCCGGTATGTACAACAAGTCGATCAGGAACCTCTGCGTGGCGGTGCTGACTTGGTTGATAGTACGCAAGTTCAAGATATTCAACACCAACAACCTGTGGATCGATCTGAAGGGTATGTGCATGTTCTGTCGTTTTCGCATCAGGCTGGTACTGACTGGCTGTCCGCTTAGCGCTCAAGCGTGTGATGGAGAATGAGGGCATGGAGCTTGACATCATCGTCAACCCCAAGACGACTGACGACGGCCAAGCCGTCATCCAGCTGGAGACCGCCGCCGGCGCAGCAATCAAACACTTCAATAACGCGCACGGCGTGAACGTTCCCCGGAGCCGCTTCCTGCCCGTGAAGAGCTGCTCAGACTTGCTGCTCATCAAGAGCGACATCTACTCGCTCGAGCACGGCCAGCTCGTCATCAACCAGAACCGCATGTTCGAGACGACGCCCGTGATCAAGCTCGGCGACCACTTCAAGAAGATACAGCAGTTCCAGAAGCGGTTCAAGAAGATCCCCAAGATCCTCGAGCTCGACCATCTGACGGTCACTGGCGACGTGTACTTCGGCCGGAACGTGACGCTGCGGGGGACGGTTATCATCGTGGCGAACGAGGGCCAGCGGATCGACATCCCTGACGGGTGCGTGCTCGAGAACAGGCTGCTATCTGGTAATCTCAATATGATCGTACGTCTCGCTTTCGGTTTACTCTGCGTGGACGCTTCGCTGACCTCTCCGTGTCCTGCAGGAACTATGATCGTGTTGCGTGCTACTTGTAACTCCGCCTTGCCGCCTTCTCTCTTCCCTCGATTTCTTGCAACGGACGATGGACGCTACGTTCTACCCTCTTACCATGCTACTCTACGACAAATTCACGCGCCCATCACCACGGTTCTGCCTTGGCGCATACAACCTGCGGTATCCTTTGCTGCCTCCAACTTTCCTTTGTTTTAAGGCTACATAGATGTGCGAAAAAGGGTTTGCGACGGTCCGTTTATATGCAGGGACTTGGGTGGGGTGCGAGTTTGAAGTGAATCAAAGATAATGAAAGAACAAACACGGTCTGCTATTCCGAGCGGAATGTGCGGGTCATTTACCATCGATTGCGATGATGGACGTTCATGCACGTCTGGTTGAGTAACAATAGCGGGTAGTCGCATGTGGGACGTGGTCAAAACAAGCAGTCGCGTCACCAGCCTCTTCGTTGTATTGTGCACCCCGGTAAAAATCATGGCTGTGGGGTATAACAGTGACCTGCAATGGGCGATACGCCTCGGCTTGCAGAGCTCGACCTCTGCGGGACAAGGGCGTGCTTCATAAACCCAGAGCACAGTGAACCACATTGGCACAATGCGAAGCATTATATCTTCCCCACGTACATGCCAGGTAAGTACTGCCAGTCGAACTGCAACCCGGTGGCTCATCTCGAGCGCCGTAGCCCGTAGTCTGCAACCGCGGTCGATACGTGCACGCAATGAACACAAGTACCGGGCTGTCTACCTCTCGTTCGTGATGGCGACGCCGACCCGGGGGCGAAGAGCCGCGGCAGAGGCGATGTCAGAGGTGCCCGGGGCCGCCAGCTCGGGAGCTCAGACTCGAAGGTATATCACGGGCCGCGACGCACACCGCTCGCGAACCGCACACCGAGATGCCGATGCCACAGACGAGGCTTGCTCCCGTCCTGCGACGGACGCGATCTGCCTGCCAGTGTGCCGGGAGAGTCGAGGTCGGCCAGCTGTTCGTCGGACGACGGGAACGAGACGTCGCGAGACGGAGGAGCCGGCCCTTTGCAAACTTCAAGCTCCAGATGTGGATGCCAGTCACGGCCCTGAGTGTCGTCGGCCTGCGCGACCGGGGGGCTGCTCCTTGACGGGCACCGGGACTCTGCGGGACTCCGTGGGATGCGATCTCGAGGAGCAGGCGACCCTCGGCGAGGTAGCGGACGAAGTTCGAGGCAATGGCGGCCGAGGCCGCTGACACGGGCGCAGAGAGAGATGCGGGCGAAGGGGCAGGGCGATAGGAACCTACGGCGTGCACGGACTCGGGGTGATTGGGGGTGAGGAGGTAGAGGTCCAATGGCCCATGAAGCCTGCGGGGGTGGCCGGGCACTGACCCGGTGCGGAAAAGGAGCACTCATTGAGGGTGAGGGTGTGGCCCGCTCTGAGATGATGAGGAGCCTCTTCCGGATATCAGCGGGTTGAAGGAGGCATGCTAGGCTGCCAGACCTTGAGTAGCGTCTGCTTGCGGTCTTGAGCACTGCTTGGAAGGTTAGCGATAGGATGGTCCACACGGCGGTGAACGCCGCCTGGAAAATCCTCCGCTGTCACGGGCACCGTGAGGTCGCGCTTGTTCTCGCTACAAGCAGGAACTCAGCTGTACACGGAGGGACCTATGATTGCCGGAGCAATGGCATTAGCAAAACTTCAGCATAGAGAACTGAGAGGTGGCGTTGGCAGCAATTGGGCATTCGCCAACATAGGACGTACCCGTCGTTCAGAAAATTCATGTACGCTGTAAGGACGCCGAGATGATTATTCCACCTTCAAGTTGGTCTTCCCTAAGGAGGCCCCGGCATCGGCGGTGCGAACGTACGCATTTCACACTTCTAGCGACCGCTGGCATACTCTAACGAACAACATGTATCTTCGATGGCAAGCCCTCAGATACGACACGCAAGCGTCTGCCAATGTAGGGGAACGATCGAAGGCCTGCCGCACACGTCGCGATATACATGACGACGTCTGGTCCACGGGTCAGCTGGTGCTCCAGATGAAGCGCGGCGCAAGCCTAGAGGACAGGGATGTGCTCACGAGGCCACGCGAAGGCGTTCTTGATTGCATCGAAGGCTGTTGAAGGCGGAGAGTTAACAGGGACCGCATGAGCTCGGCCTCCACAGGTCATCTGTGCTTGTATAGTATGGACGCACCTAAAAGATAGCCGAGGCCTCGTTGCGGCCACCTCCCCAAACCCCTGTAACGAACGCTCGCGACATCATGGCCAGGAAAGATGCGACGAAATGCAGGATAGGGCGAAGCCAAAGCGGCCGAGATAACAGCGGCGCACGCGTGCGATGACGGCTATTGCACATCGAATGGCCTTCGCCGTATGCTACTATGCATCGAGTTTCACAATACCCTCGTGATCAGCTGGTGGTTTGTGATGTTGTTGGACGGTGTTCAGTGAGCTCTCAGTACGTACTTGGCCTTGACGTCGCGCCGCACTTGATGGTGCTGCAGCCTGCGGCGTACCATACGGTGTGCAGCGATACTACAGTATGTACTCGGCATAGACGAGCCAGGCACAGCCGAGCAAGTCCAGCGGTGCCTTCAAGTTTGCGCCCGCGTGGCGAAGACTTGGTACACATGCGGATGACCCACATGTAGATCTGTAAACAATGATTGAGCGGCCTGGTATGACCGTTGAATGTCCACGGGCGGCGACTGACCTCGGATGAAAGCTCAACTGGACATTTCGCAAAACGCTAGCAAGCTCGCCCTCCCGCGCATGCGATTGAATTGGTGACTGAAGCATATGAGGGAAGTGCATCCGATTGTGTCACTCATAGGTCGTGTTCAGAACCTTGCCCGCAACCATACGTCCAATGCCATCGAGAACTGACGAAGCCGACGGCAAGCGGTGTCGTGCGCAGAATGATATCCACGTCTTCGAACGACTTTGGTCGCTTCTTGCTCGGCGACCGCACCACATAGCGCGAACACGTTGCATCCGACGAGCGCAGGAAGCACCGATTGCAAAGAACTGGCGAGACAGTCTGACACCCAGTCCGACGACAGGCGCGGCGACATGCTGTCCAGTTCAAAACGCGTGATGGAAGTGATAGCGTACCAGCGAGAACGGCGCTGTGATCCGGACATCCATGCGGTGAGGACGCCGGGCGTTGAATAGAGAAGCGGTATCGTCTGACGAGATTTATCCGACGCCCGGGAGGCCTGACGGTTCGCAACGAACTCGAAATTCAAAAGCTTTGGTGAGCTCTCACCGCTCACCGCCCACAAGGAGGTAAGATCGTCACCGTGAGGTTTGTCGAGCATCGGACAATGTGCAAGCATCTGACAGCGGCTGACGTCAGCTGTAAAACTGGCGATGTTACAGCACTGCCCGAGAGGTGAGATTACAGCTGGTCTTGTCTTGCTTGAAAGTCGATTCGTCCATGCCGCACGCAGCTGATCAGTTTTGGGCACGCACGATGAGTGGTTGGCCTATTGCTAGTGAAGGTCAACACGCAAGGACTGCGTCTGCGGTCAATGTCGCCATGGTAAGCGGTTCTCCCACACAGAGCGATTCAGAGCTCGGATTGTGATCATTTCAAGGGCTGTTAGCTTTAGCATCTTGAGGACGTTGCGGTAAACACGTCATTCTTGGAGTAGAGTCGAAACCGAGAGTTTCGATAGCATATCCAGATTACAGGGACTTAAATATGAAGCAGATCAGAGCCGTTGCAGAACCTCGAACATAGCGAAGCATAATGTGTTTAATTCGTCTGCGTCATAACCCAACAGTTAGTTACAAGCCATCAGCGCACCTTCACAAAAATGCAGAAGTACCTCACCCTGATGACCGTCCGACCCAGATTCCAGATGTGCGACTCCTACGAGTCGCGTACCCGTATTTCGAAATCACCTGCCCTGCTTCGCGCGCATAACCCGATCGTATGATTCTGCGATCGGGTTACGATACGCGAGAACGGTGAGGTGTGCGCTGAGGTACGGTGGCGGCAGCAACGGGTGGATGCTTTCGAGTGCTGCGGTCTGCTCGGGAGGAGGGAAGTGTGCCGTTATCTGGACAGGGGTACGCGGCGGGGAAGGTGTGGGACGTAATGTGAGCGAGTGAGTGAGTGCCGCTATGGAGGAGCTCGAGGAGATAGTGGAGAGCGTCCTCTGGCGATCATGATTGCCTCGGCTGGATCTGTCGGAGCTCGAAGACTGCACGGGTAGGGTTGCGGTGGAACGTGCGGATGAGGTTGAAGTACGGCGCAACTGCCGATGCGCAGGTGATACAGAAGAGGGCGAGGATATGCTCGGCGAGCCAGACGCTGTGCGTATACTCGTGGGGGAACCAGCACGCAAACTGGTGGGAGACGACGAGGCAGTTGACATTTGTCCTGAGGCAGAGTCCGGGAGTACCGTCGCTAGAGGCGCTAAAGGGGCGGGCTTTGCCGCGAAGCCATGGCCGTGGCCGTAGGAATGCCCTCGAATGAGCGGATGGGGTCTGAGCGGCGGGCCATCCGACCTGCTGTTGATGGAATGGGTAGAGGGCGGCCTTGTCATGGACTGTCGTTTGGGAGCCATGTCGGGGGACCTGCGCGGAGGAGAGTGCGTTTCGGAGCGAGCCTTGCTGACACTGACAGGGGGCGTCGGGGTTGAGATCTGAATATCTGGCCCGGGATGATGCTGATCACTCTGAATATAGTTCGATGAGGTCAACCCCTGTGGCTGAGAGGCTTGAACAGCGTAATCGTGAGCGGTTGGTGCGAGGGTATGCTGGGAAGGTGTTCGCGCGATATCGACACGAGGCAGAGCAGACGAGGCAGCTTTGGGCGTAGCCACATCGTGTGCTGCATCATTACCAGATGCAGCGTTCAGCTGCAGGTGCTGCGTATGTGCCGTAGGTTGGAGTCGCTGTATGACTTGCTCGACCGGCGTATTTGCCGCTTCCGAAGCATTATTCGGTGTCGCAGCGCCACTTTCGCTCGAGACCCATGCGTCGTCGTCGTCTTCATCGGGACTGGATATAGAGAAATCTACTTTCTGTTTCGATCCCGCTTGCTTCGCGTTACTAGGCGTGGGTGCGCGACGTAAGGCCGCAGGTTGAATGTGCTCTCTTGAGTGAACGCGGATGCCGCTGTTTGACCGGAGAAACTGAGAGCTCGCGTTGCGTGCAGTGGGCTATTCGTTTCACACAGTCCAAGAATACAGTGAGAGGACCGTTCTCGACGATCGTCGAGTGAAGAGAAAGGACGGACCTCGTGGTGAAAGTGGTTGGACTTCTTCGCTTTATCAGATACTCGCGACGGCGGCGCGGGGTCCTTCTGAGTGAATTGGAGGTTAAGGCCAAGTTTCGACGAGCTCCCAGACGACGTGCGAGAGTGCGTGCGGGTCGGGCCGCTGGGTCTGTGAGCTTTGGTGGGCATGATGGGGGTGTGAAGATGGGATGGAGGGCGAGAGGGCGCGCGAGGGCTCGCGCTTACAACTGTCGGCGCCTCGGAGCGGCTGTGGACCACTCGCCACTCGGCTCTCGCTTCTCCGCGCGCGCCCGCCAGTGACAACTCCGCGATTACCGCGCCGCTACATCCGAGCCGCGAAATTATCCGCCTAACGATGCAGGCACAACTACACTGGGCACTTTACATACGGATGGCCCACTATGTATGCCCATGGATAGCGCATTCACGAGCGTACAGTCTTGCGGTTTAAACTACAGCTCGAGAAGTACAGGTAGCCCGGCTGCGTCCGGTTAAGGAAGCACCCCAAATAGGGCAGTGTCACGTGGCGAGGCAAGAATTTGCTCTCGATCATGGTAAACGAGGCGCCCATTGCTCTGCTCGCACCCTGCTGCACCGTGTCTCCCGCTTTCATACTCTGAAGTTATCACGCACATCTACGAAGAGGCTTCGCGAGCATGGAGAGGGTTCAGTTTCAGCAGGAGCAGGTGCGTTTCATCGTTCCGTCATAGAAGGGAACGTAGCTGACACCAGCGAAGATGCTCGCTGAGCTCAAGGACCTCGTCCAGAAAGGCCTGTTCACCCAAGTGCGCACCTGTCACCCTACTGCCAAGATCTATTAGGAATATGTCGTAATTGACCTACAGTGTTATGCGCGCAGAAAGAAATAAAGCAGATCATGCAAAAACGGACCGCCTTCGAGACCGCACTAGTCCGCCGGATACCCAAAAAGAGCGACTTTTTGCGGTACGCGACGTACGAGATGAGCCTGGAGGCCCTACGCAGGAAACGGGCAGAACGTCTCAGTATGTGTGCACCTTGTCGGACGCTGTAGTTGACGGAGCATCGAACCGCTTCTTTTGCCGTAACGCAACAGAGTTGCCAAAGGGTCCGCCGTCGGTGTCAGACTATGCCCTGGTCAAGAGACAGTTCCAGATCTTCGAAAGGGCACTCAAGAAGTTCAAGGGGGACGTAGGCCTCTGGATTCAGTATATCCAGGTTGCGAAGAAGGAAGGTGCGAGGGCACTTGTCGGGCGGATAACAGCACGGTAAGCACAAATCACTCGAACCGGTCGATTCGCGAGTGTTCACGGAGTCGCTGTCGTAGAGCCCTGCAATTACACCCCAACGTTCCTGCTCTTTACGTCCTTGCTGCTGCACATGAGCTCGAACACTTATCTCCGTCTGCTGCACGCGCGTTGTTGCAGCGGGGTCTCCGGCTGAACGCTGATAGCATCGAGATGTGGAGGGAATACGTGCGGATGGAGATGAACTTTGTGGAGAGCCTCAGGAGACGATGGTCGGTGCTTGGAATTGACATAAAGGGCAAGGGCAAGGATACAGAGAAAGGTGACGGCAGCCGTCGGAGAAACGCAAATGAGAGCAGTCTTGGTGATGGCAACGCGGAGGGGGATGATGGTATGCAGGTTGACGATGAGGAGGACCTCGATGAGGACGAGACTGCGCGCAAAGAAATCATGGAGGGTGCTATCGTCAAAGCTGTCATCTCCAATGCGGTCAAAGGTGCGCTCTTGCGCCGACAACTGACACCGCCGCACATGTGCTGACCGCTCTTCCGACAGCTCTTCCGAAAATCGAGCTCTTTCGCGAGCTGCACGAGCTCATATCGGGATACCCTTCCCCGCCTTCTCTGAAGGAAGCGATTCTCGATCACTTGCATGCACTCCTTCGGGAGACGCTTCCCTCTCTCCCCGCCGCCGTCAAGCTCTCCGCCACGCGCCGCCTCACACCTGACCTCTCTGGAGAAGCCCTCGTGGACGCGCTGAAGAGTGCGAACGACGTGCTCTCGGCCGCCGTGCGAACGAGCGACGGTGACGCGAGAGAAAGTGTGGCGGCAGTGTACGCCGAGTTCGTCGAGGAGTGGTGTGGAAAGGACGTCGATGATACCTTGGTGAGTTCCTGCCATTCTCTCGTCGCGTGCCCTGCAGTGCTGCGGTGTGTTCTGCTCTTTGAGCGTCGCTCGAGGTACCGGATCTTCTGCCCGGATTTCCATGGGCCCTGAGCTCCTCGCTCTTCCTCCGCCGGCTTCATGTCGTGTTTTGCTTCTATCACATCTATCTGTCCGCAGGAAGGCAGGTGGCTTCCTGTGCTCGTTGTGCAGGCTCATCCGCTAGTCTCATTGTTTCGTATACACATGCCAACCTCGCCTTTCGATCACTATCCCTTCATTTCCTGCTGATGGTATACATCGGCCTCGACACGGGTCGCACATTGATAGACCGCACCATCTGAAGCCACGACCACATGGATACAACGGACACAATGCTAACGCGCTTCCTCTCTGCTGACAGAAAGCCTACCTGATTACGTCCCTTCACCTCATAGTACAGCAACCCTCCTCCCCCATCCGCCCTTCCCTCCTCGCCGCACATATCCGCCTTCTCACACGGCATGCGCTTGTGCTCGGCTCCGCGCTCCTACCTCCGAAAGCGAACAGTCCCGAAAAGATCCTGCGCTTGGCGCGGAAGCACACCGCGCGCGCCCCTGCAGATGCGCGCGTATGGCTCGCGCGGCTCGACGCCGAGAAGGCGTTCGCTGCACCCGGAGAAGTCGAGAGCGCGTGGGCGGAGGCGAGGGGGCGGGTCGAGGGTCCAGCCTTGGCAGACGTCTGGCTCTGGGGCCTGCGCTCGGAAGTTGTGCCGTCTTCCGACTCTGCCGACTCTTCACCAAGCTTTGCATCGCCTGCGCCTTCGACTGCCCACCTTACACACGGACCCGCGTCGTCTTTGGAAGAACAATCCGACCCGCAAGCGGAGGTCTCCCTGCTCGAGGTGCGTCCGCAGCATGCTGCCTATCATATTCTCTTAA
>CCBP010000035.1:66035-90654 GCA_000765035.1 Trametes cinnabarina
AGTAGTGTGTATGCATCTAGAAATACAGCCAAGTGGATCTGTGTCGCCTCAGTAGAGCAGCGGAAAGATGTAGTAAATTCGAGTCCGCGATCACTTCTTGGTCGTCCCAAAGCCAGCAAAGCCCATCATAGCCATCATGCTATCCTCTTCCTGCTTGGTCTCCGGCGCCGTGGCAGTATCCTTGGCAAGCTCGATCCGTGCGCGCTCCCGTAGCGCTTTCTTTGCTGCCTTCTTCTCAGCGCGCAGCTCCGCTTCCTTCTCCCGTACCTCTGCCAGTCGTTTTTCAAAGTCGAAAGACTTGGCGCTGGAGGCCTCACGCGTCTTCTCGCGCAAGTACGCTATTCGTGCGCGTACCTGCTCGAGAGTGGAGCGTTCTATCCGCGTCGTCTGACCCAGTGCGCGCAAATCTGTGTGTGATGGTCAGCAGTTTGACACCGGGAAGTAAGAGATACGGTCACGTACGTGCTCGTCCGTTGATATGGTCGAGGTAGCCAGCGCTGTCCTTGTATGTTCGATTGCACACCTCGCAGTAGAACCCAGGTACGCCGGGCCCGCGAGTTCCCGCATTCTGCACCACCATCACCTTTCCCAGGTTCTTGTCGAGGTCAAGAGACCCCTCTCGACGCTTCATGAGTTCCGTGGGTTTCGGGAGATCTTCTTTGCGTCCTTTCCGCGGTTTCTTCCCTGCACATGGCGCTTCAGTCACTGCCGCAATGGCAGCGAGACCAACAACCCACGACATACCTTTCTTCTGGAGCTCCTCGTTCTCCCGCATGCGCTGCTTCTCCTCCTCATCGCGCTGGCGGGCCTTCTCGGCGTACTCCTCCTTGTCCCATTTCTTGCGGAAGTCTGTGTCTTTCGCGCGCGCACCATACGCGCCTCCCGCGCCCGACATGTTGGTGATGGATAACAAGTGATCGTCGATGGCACGAAGGCCTCTGTTTAAAGCTCTAAGCGTTCAGGAACCCAGTCAGCAGAAGAATTATAGCAGATCTGCGCGAGGGGTCTGAGAGACCTCCTCTGACAGACTGAGATGCCGCGTGGTATACCACAGGTGGCTGTGCCTTGATTGCCCCAATTCGGATTAGAAGCCATTGGCCCCGGGCCTCACTGCGTCGCATCGGCCCCATACTGAAAGTACTGAACCGTTTACTGTCAGTACTCCTGGCTATATCATCTGGTATAGTAGCGCTTCATCTTCGCTGCGAAGCCACCAGACCAAGTTCGGTAAGATCATGTCCAATAAAAATCGGGCATTTCAGTGTCAGACAGTGTTGGAATGGCATGCGCATCAATATATCATGGTGACTGAGCGCGCGCACCTAGTTTCTCCACAGTCTCTGCCAGGGCGGCGAACTGTACTTTAACTTCACCTTCATCAGGACCTCGCTATTCCGACGCGTTTTGCCCTAAAGCCACCGTTGTGAGTATGTGGTGACGGATGCATATACATTGTATTCCCACGTAGGTTCTCCTACATTAGTTCTTGCTGATCTTCAGTAATTGGACCGCCCACGTCGCTCCCGCTCCTCTGAGGTCTCAGTCAACAAATCGGGTGTATCCCCATTTGTTGAGCGCGTATCAGTATTAGTCACTGAGTTCTGCGCATGGCATGGGCGTAAAAGACAAAGCTTCAGAAGAGTGTCTAAGCGACGGGTTAAACGGAGGTAACTCGCAACAACATACGGTATTGGTGTTATATCATGGTGCACTACCGCCGGCGAAGGCACTTGATGCAGTCAGAACTTCCAGCAGAGTGATCTTCCTCAGTGACCGAGACTTCCCCGAGAGCAACATCTGATGACTTGTTACAAGGCTGCCTGGAGATGGAAGCCCCACAGCACCGAAGGTCGATCAAAACCATACATATCAGTAAATTTATTTGCTCCTTGCGTCATCCAAAACCAGCGATGTCTTCCAACAAGCACTCACCTTTGTACACCACCATTGGCACCCTGCCCAACGGCTAGTGAGTTCTTCACACATAGGGTAACGTATGCTCGTCGATTGACGTCTTATGCAGGAAATTCATGATCTTATTTGGACAGCCGGGCCTGTTGTACGACTACAACCTCCTCGAGTTCAGCAAAAGCGAATAGAAGGGGCACGAATACCCCAAGATTAACCCGAGCGGACGGGTCCCCACGCTCATCGACCATAAAACGAACGACTTCGCTATTTGGTATGTTTCCGAGTGGACGCCGGTGAGAAGGGATCAGATTCCGGTCAACGACGATCTGCTCTAGGGAATCCAACGGCATCATCTCGCCGAGAAGTATGACACTGAGCACAAGATCTCCTTCCACCGCTTGGAAGACAAGATCTTCCAGCGTCAATGGCTCTTCTTCCAGGCCTCCGGCGAAGGGTGAGTACTGAGTAGATCAAGCCTCACATTCTGTTACGTTGAAGCTGACTTGTCTCAGTCCATACTTCGGCCAGGTTGGCCGGTTTGAACTCTTCCATTCGTAGAAACTCCCCAGCGCCATCGAGCGGTACCAGAAGGAGATTCTCCGTGTGTTCGGGCTGCTCAACGGCGTCCTGTCAAAGCAGTGCCTGCTGGTCGGTGGGAAATGCAGTGTGGCTGATATGTCCTCCATCACATACGTCTCCCTCGCGTCTACTGGCACCAATGTGGGTACTGATGGACGTCTCACGCAGCTGCATGGACGCCGCTATCACCTGGGCCCTGGTCAAGGAAGGCATCGAGTTTGAGGCTGAATTCCCAGCTGTAAACAGATCAGTCCAGTGCGAGACTCATCACTGGTACCCTTGCCGTTGTAATCATGACCACCCACTCACCGCTCATCCTGCAGATGGCATACGTCGCTGGTGAACCGAGAATCCGTTAGGAAGGTGTTCGCTCTTCGTAAGGCTACCCACCCGTGATTGGAAGGTTGCCCTGGAATCCCGGCGGTGTCCATACCCTCTACATCATCAAGTGTGTGTTCCTTCATGGTTCTGTAGCATTGCCTGTATCGAACAGGTGTCATTATATCACAGCAGACCTACAAAAGCGGCGAATGACCGAGCTCATTCCAATGCCTGACGTCTATATGTCTGCTTCTGTCTCAACTTCGACATATTGCCCAAGCGCGATGTAGGGAAACCTAAAATGTACCGAAGAGGCTACTCAACTTCCGCGAACGTGGATGACGTCACTGGGGTTGTCCCCCACTGACGACACTGTCAAACGCGGGTGCTGAGACGCGCGACGCGTCGCGCAGGGATGTATATAAAGCGAGGTCTTTGCGTTCTAAGCTCTCCGTCTCTCCCCGCACTTCTCTCTGTTCTTCATTTCTACGTAAACACACGTCGGATAAGCCACACTACAATGTACGCTTTAGCTGCACTCCGTACGTCGTCCAAAGCCACTTCTACCAACGCGCGACAGAGTTACGCTCTCGCGGCGCGGCGTGTCGCGGGTAGACGGACTTTCCAACGCTTCCAATCTACTACTTCCGATTCCTCCGGGCAGTCTGCATTCGGAGCGTCGCATGTAGCCGCAGGCGTGGCCGGCGGGGCCATCGTACTTGTAGGAGGTGAGCTTTGTCCCTTTCCCTTTCCAACATAGTCCTTATATCAAGCCTACAGGATACGCATGGTACCATTTTTCCGGCTTGAAGAAGGCGGTCGATGCGTCTAAGACAGCGTCAGACTATTACGAGAAGACCAAAGCCACCATACTGGAGAATGCTCCCCGCGACCCGAACGAGGCACTCAACTACCTCCGCGATGTCGCGCGCTCGTACCTCGTGCTCATCCCTGGCGCTCGCCCACATGTCGATGCCGTTTTCGACACCGTCGACCAGCTACGCGATTCTCACGGAGACGAAGTTAACAAGATCGTCTCGGACGGATATGAGGAAGTGCGGGTGATCATCAAGGACAACGGCAGCGGGGTCGATATGGCCACCGCGATGAAAATCTTCGACGTGCTCAGAAAACGCAGCTCGCAGTTGCAGGAGCTCGGGCAGCAAGCGGGGAAAGACGCGTTCGGGGCTCTGAGCGAAAAATACCCTCAGCTCTCGGAGAAGCTTGGTGGGAGCTACGATGAGTTGAGGAGGATGGCGCAGAAACACGGCCCGGAGGCTAAGAAGCTGTACGACGAGACTACCCAACAGGTGCGGCGTTCTGCGAAAGCGTTGACAGAGTCGTGATGCTGACGGAGTATCCAACAGATCAAGGACATCTTCTCCAAGGGACTCTCTCAAGAGAGCTTCGATCAAGCACAACAACTGATTCAGTCGAAGACCGCGGAGATTCGTAAGATTGCCCAGTCATCTTCGCAGGACGCGTGGAATCGGGCTATGAAAGAGGCCAGCCCGTACCTCGACAAGCTTCCTGAGATCAAGAAGTTCTTGGCAGAAAATCAGGACAAGTTTATCGCCGCTGGCGCCGCGACACTCTCTGGAGGCAGCTCGAGTGCGCAGGAGATCTTCCAGAAGATCAAGGAGGCTGCAGAGAGCGACGGCGCGAAGAATAAGCAGAAGTTGAAGGACTTGCAGGACTTCGTGCAGAAGAAGGCGGAGGAGGCGCAGCAACAGGCGAGTGGACAGCTCGAGCGGGGTTGGGAGAGCCTGCAGGATTGGGTTCGCACGATGCCCGGGGGTGAGGAGGCTTTGAAGCGGCTCCCGGACGTCAAGATTTTCGTAAAAGTGTCGCAGGAGAGAAGTGAGGACGCGAAGAAGTTGGCGGAGGAGACGTACGAAGCGGTGCTGCAGGTCCTGGAGGAGAAAGGCAAGAAGGCGAAGCAGCTCACTGAGGAGGTCAAAGACGACACAAAGAAAGAGTCGTCGTGAGCGATCGTCGAGATACGTAACACCAGTCTTGGGTTCCGCTAGGGCTGTCTTTGCACTTCAGATATACGACAGTCCATAGTTTTGTCTCCAGGGACTGGCCCACAGCTCGTACACTCTCAATCCCTCTCGTATAGATGATCCTCGTATCCTGGTGGCTGTCTAGGTGAGGATCTTCTTGGCGCTTCTTGCATGGGTGCTCATGAGCGTCTGTACGGAAAAGGCATGCGTTGTGCGACGACCATGCGCGATCTGAACTCAAGCTCGAGCCTGGAGCCATGGCCAGTATCTGAGTCTCTTTTACTCGCTCCCTTTTTCGACAGTTCACCTCGACGATCTGCTACAGTAAGGACGTCTCTCGTGCCGTGACCGACATCGTCGATATACAGTAAGCGCAGGCACGTGTCTCTGTATCCAGGGAAGAACAACAAGACGTAACTGAGCGCCACCTGCACACAGCTTCACAATAACATCCACAATCCCTTCTGGACCATTTGTATCCGGCCCTTGGACCTGAGACTTGATCACTCACCTGAGGGGTCACAGTGTGAGCGTAGAGCTACGCTGGCATCGAGCCATATAAGCACTATATCGCACACTGCACATCCAGAGCAGGCGGCGGCCCTGTCGACTTCTTCTCCCGCCAGCGCTGAGCCGGCGATATGGTTCGTTCCAGCGGCATGTCGAGCACCCGTCCTAGTACTAGTATGAACTCTCAGGTACCTCAGGTCTCCCCCTTGTCCGAAGACCACTCTGTACTGATACCCCATTCGCAGTCTGTTGGTAGTATGGGGTACAGATCCTCAGCTTTGCAGCTCCCAACCGAGATCAAACAGACTATATTCGGTTATCTCGATACCAATACGCTGCTCAGCTGCGCTCTCACTCATCGCTCGTGGACCTCTTCGGCACAGTACGCCTTGTTCAGCCATGCCAAGCTTACGAGCAGCACTTCTATGCAAAAGCTAGCCGATACCCTGCGCAATTCGCCACCACTTCGGCAGCTCGTCGTAGAACTCGCTATTTGTGGCAAGATCAAGCACACAAACCGTCACTGGGCGATCGGATTGACAGACCCTCTTCTCCAAGTACCACCCCTCTCGTTGGTTCCTCGCCTGCACTCGTTGCGCCTCGCGGACTTTGACAATGTCTTGTTCAGTGGGAAGACCTGGGCACAGCTCTACCCGTACAAGAACATCACGGAGCTGCATCTGCATCGCTGCCATCTCCAGGCGTCTTCTCACCTCGAACAGTTGGTCTTCCAGTTCCCGCGCCTGAACACCCTCACGCTGGATTCGGTTCGCTGGCAAGGAGACCGCGAGCGAGTCGCATTCGGACAAAGTCCAGAGTACCGTGGGCGTACTGTCCACCTCCAGTCCCTCCGCATCTGCAACCCGTACGAGTATGCTCCACTGTTGCAGTGGCTCTCGTTGCGCGGCGCGGTGGCCGTGCGCCACCTTGAACTGGTCCGCTTCGATGTCTACAACCTGCGGCCGGCGGCGACGTACGTGAGGGCACTCGAGCAATCTCTCGAGTCTCTCACGTTGGGCTACAACCTTCCGGCGTTCTGCGACCACGGGGGTCAGTACCATCTCCTCCTCGCCACACTCAGCGACGCAGGACCGAAACACTAATGTGTACTGGCTATCGTGCCCAGAGCGTCGAATCGACCTGTTCCGGCACAAGAAATTGCGCTCGCTGTCCTTGCAACTCTACGACTGTCAGGACGAGTACGTCCGCTGGGTCAACACTCTGCTCCTGTCCGCGCTCGACTGTCCGCTCGAGCGCATCGCGATCTCGTTTACGCTTGACGACCGCAAGACGCTCTGGACCGAGTCGTGGAACACCCTCTATGCGACGCTTTCTGCATACTGGAGCAGGACCCTCAAGGAAGTCGCGTTCACACATTTCGCCATGCCTAACTTTCTGCAGAACGTCGAGCTGATGATCCGAGACCGGTTCGTCGAGCTGAGGGAGCGTGGGATACTCTCCGTGACCGTCGTCAGATCTCAGGACGTCTGAGTTCTGGGGTCTTTCTGTGATTGCATCACGTACACTATTATCGAAACGTGTTTCTCTGCTGAAGTATTGTGAGTCATTCTGCTTCTGCGCGACTATTGCAACGCTCCTCGACTCATGCAGGTGCAACAGAGACATTGTTGTAGAATTATTGGAAATCATTCGAGATCATATTCACTTTGCACATCTATGTCTTTTGTGCTGTGTCACCAGTTGTGCGGGTATTAGAGGGCTTCGTTGCCGAGAGCTCTACTCCGCGGTCAGGATCCAAAGTCCTCATCGGATCGCTCTCACGATGTGTACACAGCGCTTGACGTCGAATGGGCATCTACCGCAGCATCACTTCCCAGCGGCTCGCACGTCTTACAACAGGCTGTAGACACCTGCTCGACACCGACCACCGAACGCATGTTAGCCCTTCCAAAGCTTGGCGAACTTCTGCATATAAGACTCCAGTCACGCAGGACACACTGCACTTTCCCCACCACTCCTCCTCTGTACATCCTATCCAGCCTCTCGGCTTGTCCCCTGGCGTACTTAATATGTCTTTCGCTGGCTTCTCTAGCTCTACAAGTTCCCTTAGGAAGAATCCAGGGATTCAATTACGTGGGTGACCTTGCTTGGTCCCATCGCTAGTACTACTGATGTAAATAGCTCTTCCTCATCCGCTGCGTGATGCGAGCAAGCAAGAGGTGATGCAGTATGCGCTGCTGTCCAGCATCACAGGGACCACCGGATCTTTTGAGGATGTGAAGTTCTATGTCTACTCTCGGCGTAATGCGTCTGGTCAAGTCAATACTCCGCGAGCGCTTTTCGCGAACCGAGCCCTTCTATGCAAGACGTCGTCGCATTTCGATAATCGTACGTGGTCCACTTTGGATCTTCAGTATAGGCTGAAAATGATTCGATCATGTCTTGCTGGCACATTGATAGTTCTGTCTGCCGGTTTTGCTGAAAGCGAGCTGGCCGATCTGGAAGCACCGTACCCGCCGGACAAGGCGACCCAGACCACAGGTTACGACTACGCCGAAGATAGCGACCTCGAGGACGAGATCGATGAAGGACGAGTATCGCGACCATCATCATCCGCCTCTAAAAAGCGGCGATCTCGGGTGGTACTATCAACCATCAGTACGACATCATCATCGCGCGCCTTTGAGGGCGAACTTCGACCACCATCATCCGGCGATATCCCGTTCACCTTGAAGCCTGAGGGACCACCATCGCATAATTTTGAAGGACCATTACTGCCCATTTATGCGACACCACTGGCGCCGCCGTCGCCTGCCTTCGAGGGAAACACATCGCCGGCTCCTCCGGGCGCTGAAGAGGGCACGCCTTATGACGAAGGAGCACAGGGATACGAGCCTCAGGTGTGTCTCCCAGCATCGGAAATTCGACGGTGTCGTGATCGCTCATCATGACTCTCTTGCGGCAACAGATTCGAACGATTCCTACAAGCGACACGACGAAGAAGGCCAGCCCCTCCCGCAACGGTGCTTACAATGACGTCAGTGAAACAGCAAAGAGCGCCACGAATTTCGCCGGGCGGAAAGGACGAGTAGTCTTTATCGAGGATTTCGCGTATCGCACGTAAGCTCTCGTACTGGCTGTTGCAGTGATCTTGCAATGAGCGATTTTTTAACATTTTGTATCTCTAGCTGGGCAGCGTTCCTTTTCTATGCCTACTTCGATAAGCTTTCGTTTGCGCCCTTGCGGTCCTGTGAGCGGGCAGCACAGCATTCTGCGCCCAAGCCGTATGACGCGCCACTCTGCTCCCCGAAATCCATGTATCGTCTTGCTGAAAAGGTGAGGAGGCACGATTCGACGTGCTATAGGCTGGTCGTTCACTCCGCAACCTTTGCATTAGTACGACATCCCATCGCTGAAGAACGAGGCTTTCTACGCCATACAAAGCCAGTTGATGGCACAGAACATCCTGGTCGAGCTGTTTTCGCCTTTCACATTGACGTACGTATCATGATTGGTTCATTCTTTCGGGTAGTCAGTGTGCCACTGCCTTCCTCGGCCCAACACATTTGCCTAACATTCTAAGTATTTCACTCCACAGCTACCCCGAAATCCAAGGATGTGAGGTGGAATACCTGGTCGAGCACATATCAGACGAAGGAATGCTGAAAAGTGTCGAAAAGTGGCTAAGTTTGCTTGAACAGGGGAAACTCCCGAGCGGCTCGGCTGCCGCTGTCTCGTCGATAGTATCCAAACTCGCTGCTTGTAAACGCTCGGGCTGGAGGTGACGAATGCGTGCCTTTAGAGTCCGAGTGTACATTCGTACATTTGGCGGCGAGCAGCGGTCACACTGAGTACGTCTCTTCCAGTCTGGAGAAACAGGTTACTGTATGTTGTTCATCTGCAGTCTACGCAGGCACCGAACGGCCGTCATGTATAATCGTCTGTCAGCGTCAGAAGCAAATGTCGTCTCTAGTCATGACTGGGTACACAACGTTATGGCATTTATCAAGCCGACTGCTTGCGCTCGATCCCCCGAAGTATTACAGTACAGCATATGCATAGCAGTAATGGCCGCAGTGTGAAAGAGCAAGCGCCGAGGTATGATGCATACTGCCTTCTTTTGATTCCCACGCCGTTCAATCAGTAGTGTCAGTGTCACTCCCGCCGCTGAGCGGCCGCTCAATGCCACAGCTGCTCGCCGCCATATGGACTGTCGGACGTCGAGCGAGTTGTCTTGTTCATATTTTCGAGACTGTTACGATGATATTGGGGCCTCCCTCTGGCTTCGCAGTCGTTTCTGGGTCGGTCAGGACCCAAGCATTGACTACCACACACACACGGAGGGCATCAAGAACCACTCGAGAACCACTTTCTTCGGGGACCCCATCAAGGGGGTGGTGCGCGCGCGTGCGCCGGTGTCGTCCAGATGTGATGTGACCCTGAAGAGCGGGCGGTATATGGCTAATGCAGGCCGGAATCTGAGGCCCCTGACAGCACTTGCCTGGCATGCTCAAGTACCATTGATTCTCAGCTCTCGAGACGTCCAGTCACTGTACAGTAACAATCGATGTCTGGGTCAAGCTACGCGTATGGAGCGTGGAGTGGCACTGGTCACATTCCTATATACGATGAATTCTCTGTCGAAGGTGAGCCGGCCGCTTGACTATATCGTCAATAATGTCAAATGTTGACCAACAGCTCCGGCTTCGCCTTCAGCTGCAGTAGAATTCTCCAGCTCACGATCTCCAACCCCTTCGTGTACGATCTCTCCCATTGCTGTCCAGGATACCCTCTCGGTTGCGCAGAGCACCCTCTCGAAAGCCATGGCGACCGCCATAGAGTCTTCCCTCGCAACAGGCGTTTTCGTGGACTGTTGCTTCAATCTCTATTCCCATCGTGCTGCAGACGGCTCGATTGACCGTCCGCGAACTGTCTACGCTAACAGGGAAGTTCTGAAGGGAAGAGCGGATTATTTTCAATGCCGTAAGCCTCCATTGCGTTCCATCGCCCCCGACTAACACCCTGCTCTATGTAGTATTCGAGGGAGGCTTCTCTGAGAGCATGCAAGGAAGAGGGCACGGATGTAGAACGTGTCGTCTCACGAGGACAGCCGCTCACGAATACGAGTATGAGTCGGATAGCGACCTGGAAGACGACATGGACATACCGTCATTCACACGGGCGAACGCGATCGAAAAGTTACCCAAGGCTTCGACGTCGTGTGTTGGTTCAGACACGCAGTGGTCTGATCATTTTCAAGACATTCCCGATGGCACGCTGCAGGTGGGTAGGCGTTTATCTCCTGCTGCAGTAGTGTTGCTCACTTGCCGTGCATCTTAGGCGCCGAGTGATATCGGTGAGGATAGAAACGCAAAGGTATCATCAGCACCGATGTCGATGACCCCTGTTACGACCAGCTCCATACAGCATTGATATTCGCGACGTAGCATTCCGAACGTGAGCGTGGCTATGAATGACGTTCCATCCTGCGGTGCAGTGCTTAATGACTGTTCCTTGTAAAGGTTCAGAGCCTTCGTATATTATGCGTACACAGGCGACGTCCACTTCGCTCCCCTGAGATCCATCCGCCGGTACATAGAGGATGGAGATCGGCACGACGTATCCAGTCTCTCGTGCTCCCCGAAATCTCTGTACCGCCTTGCAGACATGGTGAGTGCTTCTGAGCGCGCGCGTACGCTGTGATTGTCTCAACATTCGCTTTCTCAGTACGGGATGACCGAACTTAAAAACCTCGCTGCGGCCAACATCCAACAGCAGCTCACCGAGAACCCAGACATCGCCATGAACGAGCTGTTGTCCAGCTTCACGGCAAGGTACATTTCCGCTCCTCTGTTGTGCAACTGCACACAACGGGCCAGATGGCGCTCCGCTGACAGCCGCTGACAGGTTCCCGGCAGTGATGGTCTCACAGGCAGACCTCGTTCCACGGCCACGGAGGAGGCTTGACTGCTTGGAAGATCTGCAGGACTGGGCCGACATGATAGTGGCCAGCGGCGACCAGCCGCATGCAGGTGCAGCGCTCGCAGAGCTTCTTCGGAAGCTCACAAATGCTTAACACATACTCTGCCTGTGGCACTGTTGAAATCGCATATCACGCGCGAATACTGTGTTCATAGTTGGTTTGTTTCATCAAAGGCTTCTCTGACGTGTTATCATTGCTACTAAGTGACATCCTCTTCGTCGAGAGTGTGCGAGATTGGTGCTGCGGCAAAACGAGTGCGTGCCCAACCGGGTCTAGATGTGCCAAGACGTCACATCTATACCTCGTCGTATCACGATGACCAACAAAGGACAGCAACATCGGCTGCTTCGAGCTCAGCCCGATCGTTGCTCTCACAGCTGCGGTAAGTGCTTGAGCAACAGCAGGACTTCTTCACCCCGATAGAACTCTTCTACCCGGCTACTGGGCGAGGCTCCTGATCAAGGGAACCAGTGAACATTCAATCGCCATTGCGGATGTCGTACACAACCCATGAACACGCCGTGGGCGTGCGGCCTACACGTTGCGCAGGTATTGCTCAACGGCAGCTTACCATGGGAGCACTGTCAGCAGTCCATGAGGCGATAACCCCCTTTATATACGGATGCAGCGCTCTGCCGCTGCCATCAACACGAGGGTTACATCTCTCCAGGTACGTCGTTTGCTATCGTTCAGACAGCTTTGCATTTCAACGATCCCCATTGCCACCAGATGGATCTTGAAGGCTTGCCTGCAGTGCGGCCTCCAGCGGGCAGCAAGCAGAAAAGAAGGGGCAAAAGAAGGTCCGGGGATCTTCGTCGGGCACGCCGATGCCTCCGCCAACAATCCCCGCTCAGGTGGAAGTCCGTCCTGTTGCATCGGCCAGCAGAGAGGAGCTTTTGCGCGCTGCTCTACTAGCAAGTGCGAGTGGCAAATCCTTCGAAGACCTCAAGTTTTACGTATTTTCCCGTCGGACCCGAGATGGGAATGTTGACCGGCCTTTACCCGTGTTGGCCAACAGCGTGCTTTTGCGCAAAGCCTCTTCGCATTTTGACTATCGTGAGTGAACAGACCAACTCATGAGATGCAGATCAACATCAGTTGTGTTCATTGTTCACTCCACAGTCTTCACCCATGCTGGTTTCGCTGAGAGTGAGACCGTCGACATCGACGAGCCATACCCATCTTCACGTCCGAAGAACTCTGCGGACTACGATTATGGGTCCGACAGTGATCTCGATGATGAAAGTGAGAACGAGGATATCGACGCCACCGACATCCAATCGCAGGTAGGCCGCGACCCGGAACCCTCCACAGGACCCGGCGGGAGCGATGATCACAGCGCGAAGCAAGATGACTTGGAGGTAAGTCCGTACACCCACATATATATGAATCTGCAAGTCATGGTATCGCCACACGTGGTCAGGGTCAGGACAACGAAAGGAAGGGCGTTAATGGCCATGAAAATGCGATCCAGCAATCCCAAACAGCCTCCAGCGGTCGTTTTGGCAGGCGCGGCCAAGTCGTCTTTTTGAACGGCATCGCATACAAGACGTGCGTTTTGCTTATCTGTCAGTGACCTCACAGGGCCTGATCTGGAACCGCCTTCGCAGCTGGAAAGCTTTTGTCCTCTATACATATCTCGGCGAAAAGGAGTTAACCTTTGCACCGCTCCGGTCAGAGGGTAAAAGCTCTATCGCGCTCTATATCGGGACCCAGTCAGTTCTGCCTTGCTCGCCCAAGTCCCTTTACCGACTGGCTGAGAAGGTACGGCACTGCGCCGTCACGAATCAACGAGCGATATCTCATCCTTCATTATCAGTACGATATAGCCTCGCTCAAGGACTTGGCTGCAGAAGAGATCAAGAAGCGTCTGCATCCATACAACATCCTACCGGAGATATTTTCGACCTTCACTTCTGTGTACGTACACCTTAGTCTCCCACGCATGCCTCAAGCCAGCTCTCTAACCCACTCGTTCCTACAACTAGGTATCCCCCTATCGAAGAGCTGCAACTGGAATATTTGCAACAACACATGGGCGACGAAGTGATCAAAGATACTCTCCCCGTATGGATCGAAGCGCTTGCCAAGGGACACCTTCCTGTAGGGTCAGAGCGGATCATCTCGAGACTACTACTCTCTGGGCCCGTGCGCAATCTGAAGAGCTGCCCTGCTGGATGTAACTCTACATACGTATGTAACAATTGCAGAAGGAGCTTCTGAATGGACTGTAGTTGAAGAAGCTGAACATGGAATACCTTCTAGTAGCGTATCATTGAGAGCACGTATGAATGCCAGACACTAGCAAAATGAGAGGACTTCACATCGCGTAAATAACGCGTGGCAATAAGTGGCGGCTAGCCTAAAAAGCATGACGCTATGCTGTAATATGTGTATACAGTAGCGGGCATCTACCTGATCTGCCGAGACGACATTCATAATCAGCACCCGCACGGCGTTCGAAATCTATACACGGACTGGTTTATGACTCCACTATGAGCTCATGAACGGACATAGGCATGACACGGCGTTGCGTATTATCTATATTATCTACCCTACAGAACACGGACAATGGCGATGCAAACCGAAGCTACCTGAGAAGACGTCTGTTTACCCATCAACTCGGATTCCAGCTGCGGCATACTCGTTTCAACCACCTAGCCTTCTTCGTGTCAGCGCTGCTATTCGGGTCGCGGAGAGCAGCGAACCGCCTTATAGCCAGTCCGCACGTCTCGCTCCTAAATTTTGAGATCAGACGGCGGTGCAATTTGGCCTTGTGCCAGTAAGTAATCTTGTACACACATGAGTACAGAACGGCAAGACATACCGTGACCCCGTTCTCGGCCGCTGAGGAAGCGTCGCCCGAGATGCCTGGCACCTGTCGGACCTCGATGTCGCCGAAGTTCGCAAGCCAGACCTGCCAGAGGCACTCCTCCCAGTCTAGAGCGCGAGGCATGTTCGCAAAGAAGCGCTCGGTACACCAAGTCGAGTCGTCGCGCGCCAGCACCAGAGGAGCGAGAGACGTGAACGGGAAGGAGGTTCGCTCCTTGGACGTCAGCACAGCCGGGCGGCGCCTGCGTGCGTGTCCCTGAGTAGTCAAAGCCGACGAGGATGAAGGCTGCTGGTGGAGTAATGCACGATAGAGCGTCTTGGGTGGGACAGCAGACAGATTGCCAGGGAACAGGACAACGCGAGGACTGGGAGCTAGGAGACGAGCCAAATTGAGCAGCGAGTTTGGGTGAAGCTCAGTCCTCGGATCGAGATGCACGAGATGCACAAAGAGGTTCTGCTTAAGAGGGGGATGCTTGCGCTGCAAGGTAGTAAACTTAGCCTCTAGCCTAGCGTGTTCTGGCGATGATGGAGTCGCAGTCGTCGCCACAAGCAAACTAATGGGGCCTGACGCCTAGTCAGCACTATGGAAGCACAAATGCCAGAAAGACTGAACCTCTCCACTCCGCTGCCCATCTCTCGATAGCTTCGATATTCTCGTCATTGATCCAGAGGCATGCAGAGAAACTAAGGCTCGCCAACGGAGGGGTCACCAAGATATTGGGGTTAAGCATGAGAGGCCGAGGGTATAATGAGGAGGCCTTCGACAACAGATGTCCCAGAGCAACTTGGTCATATACAGACATATCTGTGAGGTAGGGGTAAGAACGGACGGACGGAAGTGGAAAGAGATGCGAAGACCTGAGAAAGCTGCATGAAGTCCCGATGACGTGCGCAGCCCGGAATACACATAGCTAGAAAGAGCTAGTACGCTGACAAGACAGTAGACAAAGAGGAACGTCGGCAACAGTGGCATGCTCAAGATCCAGGGTCGTAGAGTCGCCGGAACTAGACTAGATAGCGAGATGTCCAAGCGGGAAGAATGAGACCTCTTCAAGAACAGGCGCTGTTTGACCTTTCGAAACACCACATCATCATCGTCTCCGGTACGGGACGACTGAGACAGAGACGAATCCTTGTTCGTCGTCCAGGGGTAGGCGACAGAGCTAGGACCATCTCCTTGCTGTGGCAACTTTGCCGGAGGCATCATTAAAAAAAAGAACACGAATCTACAACGCGTTCTCAGGATCAGAAGAAGATAAATCGCCAGCGAGAATCAAGAGTGACTGGTGGTGGTTTGCGAAGGACTTGGAAATCGCGTGTCAGAGCGAGCCTCAGCAAGCATCAACACCACTCAACGTCACGTGCCATGACGGAACGGCTCATACGAACGCGAGCGGCGAATTTTGTAGGCAGACCGGAGTCGTGTAACGAGGCTTCTCCGACCTCTGTCTCATTACGGTCGGCTCGCGAAGTGTCGATATGCCTATACAAAGCACTGGCATGAGCTTCTGGATTGTACCATGTTCAGTCGGTATCGTGGCAACGTCCAGCCTTGGTGGCCCACCCAATGGGCGCCTTGGTAACTGTGTGGACTCTGAGGACCTACTGGGTTGCCAAAGCCGTACGCGACACCGAAGCCGAGTAGGGCATGGCATGTCCTAATGATTCATAGCAGACATCGAGCGAAGTCGGGAAATGGTCTGCACATGCCGATGCAAGGTCGACAGACGCAAGCGGCAGACGTGCCGGTGTTAAAGTGAACAGTCGATGTTGTTGGAAAGGCGAGTCGATGGCTCATGTCACAGGGCGGATGAATGGCTATACCGCTTGCCATACTACAGCACGACTCTAAGAGCTACACAGCAGATATATCTGGTTGGGGGCTGTCGACGTCGAACTTGAAAGCGGTCTGTCTTAGAATGTCCAGCTCTTCATCGCCTAGAAACAACCAACGCTCGGTCTCCCACCGTGCCCGCTGCGAGTTCCTCGTCCGTCTAGTGCCCTCGAACTTCCCATTTGCTACGTTTGCCGCTATCCGAGCGTCGTCAATGCGAGACATGAAGCGAATGTAGGGCTCGTAGTCTACGAAGACCGACTGCGCGTCGCGAACGAGCTGATCTCTGGGTACGTGGAGGCGGTCGAGGGCCGGCAAGAGAGCACCACAGTGCTCCGCGTGGAGGGGGTGTGGATCGGCGGTATGGAGGGAGAGGCAGTCTGGAACAGGGTAGTGCTGTCGCGAGAAGGCAAGCAAGTCATCGTTGATGACCTCGTCCCAGTGGTAGAAGGTGAAGGTCACGGGGAGATCCGACTCCATATCTCCCGGCTCAGTTGCAAACTGCCTGTAGCCCAGTTGTTCGTCCGCACTCGGCGAGTGATTGTTCAGCAGAAGATCCTGTTCAGGATGTCAACCTAAACGACAAGGTCAAAGAACGCGAGACTCACTCGCAACACTTCTCCTCCCGGCCGTCGAAGGCCGTAGTCCACGTAGGAATAGAGAGAGATCGACTTTGCTACGCGAATGAGCGCTTCGAGTGACTGGTCCCCACGAGACGCGGACGTCCCTGTTATGGATTTCGATGGTTCTATGGACACCTCGCCTAGCTGCAACTGATTGATTGTGCGACGCAGATCTGGCGGGGATTGCTGGACAGACTCAGGGTGTACGGAGGAATCGGCTGGGCGGTTATTGGTGCAGTTGCTGCCGGCTTCATACATCCTCGCAATGACGTCTCGGTCCACTGGTCGCCCTTCCGCGGCACAAAGCGCGTAGAGATATGAAGTCGCGAGCGACACGGGACACGGATAGAAATGTAGGGTCGTTTGAAGCGGCAAGTCCTCTAGGGGTACCAATGTCATGTCTACGTAGAGGTCAGGGACTGTGGCTGCAGATTCATCACTGGGCCCCCACCATTGCACGTCAACACGACCGGCCTCCTGCACTCCTTGATAATCTTCGTCAGAGTCGACCAGAAGTTGGAGTCGTCTTTGAATAAGACGTCGACTTCCTCGATGAGAATGATTGACTGGCTGATGCTTGTCGGCGCGCGTGAAGGTTCTTGCCCGGCAGGGGCATCTTGAGTAGACTCGTACTCATCTTCGTCATCCGATACCACTCGCTTTGCGAAGAAGTTGGCTTTTGGCCACACAGGCTTCTCTGTCCGCGGGCCTTTGGGTTGCTGCTGCTGCGTCTGTCTGACCAGATGGTTCTTGCCAACTTCGCCTACCAGCTTATTCAGCGCTCCGCCGCTTCGCTCTCCGATACCAGGGTATACTTCGAAGACGTCCCAGCCGAGCTCTTCTGCACACGCGTATACCGCCGCAGTCTTCCCGCACCCGTGTGGTCCATTTAGGAGAATAGTGTTGTACACAGTGTCGCCGAACTCCGCTGAGTTATGGGAGAATGGTAGCGAGGTTTCAGGGGAGAAAGCAGGAAGGTCCTCCGGCGGAGGAAGCGGCGCGGGGCTTGACGGGGGTTCAGTGAGCGTCTTCTCCGTTTCAGCACGCTTTAGCCTTGAAAGCTTCGTTGAAAAGTAGTCTCCTTCGGACTCGAGTATATCGTCTAGAGGCACTTCTTCGTCGGTAGAGTCCTCGGCTATCCATGGTTCAGGCTCCTCGGAATCGACACGACGCCGCTTCTTCTGCACGTCCCGGATAATGCGCGGCCTCTTGACGCCTCTTGTCTCTTTCGACTTGCCTTTCGATCCTCGTGCCCTCAGCTTGCCCTTTCTATCCGACTTCGGTTGACTGGACGTCGGTGCAACGTCATCGGTGTTGATGTGCAGCCTCAGAGCAAGGAGCCAGTCCCGGAGGTACAGGGCCGCTTGCTCGTTCCCTAGGACCTCCTCTGCTCGACGAGGTCGCCATTTGTCATTCCACAGCAAATGGGACTGTGTAGGAGCCTCAGGCGCCTCAGCCACACTCCAGGAGGATTGCTGAAGGAGCCGACCAACGGCTGGGTAACTTCGGTGTTCTTCTGGGATATTCGCAAGGTTGGGTTCCTGCCTGCTCTGAACCACCGGCTGAACGCTACTCTCTGAATACAGAGACCCCTCTCGCATTAGGCGGGAGCGGGAGAAGCTCTTCATCGAGTTCTGGGCGCGCGGTGAAGAAGGAGGGAGAGCACGAGTATATCTGCCCGAGACTCGGAAGTTCGTCTGTGGGCCTCGAACATGCTGCGTATTCGCGTCAGGAAAGGGCGCCGTGGGTGCGGTCGTACCTCTGGCGGATGGCTGCTGCGATGACTGGCGGTCTGTGGATCGTTGATGCGGAGCAAATATAGAGAAGAGGGCTTTAGGCGGGTCTCGGGGCAATGGTTTGGAAGCCCTCACGGGGGAAGTCGAAGGGGAGCTGTCAATGATAATGATTGGGACGTCTTTGCTAATACCTGCATCATCACGACGGTCAACATAGGAAGAACAAATTTACTATCGTTCTTACCACATGTTAACCCCTCGTGAATCTGAACAGCCTCATCCCTGCTGCTTGCATCTGATGGTTTCGAGCTGAGCGGGAGAGGCGCCGCGGGGAAGTTATCTTCTGACATAGGCTCCGCATCAGATGAGCATATGTCGATAATGTCGCTTGGTCCTGCAGACTCATTCTCTGACGTCGTAGCAGATACAGTTGGAGTATTTTTATTTGAAGAGAGGACCTTTGCACCGAAAGCATCGAGGAGGGAGGTTTGTCGCGACTAGAGGCCAGTTGAGTTAGCCGCCTTCATGCAACGCCTGTCTACTGACCACGCCGTCCTTCTCCTTCGGAGCCTTCCGTGCTCTCTTCCTCTTTGCTGCTTGCATCATCTAAAACAGTCCAAGGGGACAGAGAACCACGAAGAAGCAAGGTAGGGGTGCGGGGGTGTTGAAGCGGGAGGCTCGGAGGCACATGGTGCGCGTCTGGGTCGCGTCGACGCGTCTGCTACACGTGACTGTCATTGGTGACCGGCCCTAAGGTGAATATATAATCATGCGCAGGCGGCTTGTCAACTTCTCCAATGGACTCGTCAGGGAGGCGAGGTAACCCAGGTCCGGTAAGTAGCCTTTACGAGCCGTATTATAATGAGCTTGTTGCTTATTGCTTTTCTAGCCGCGCATCTGAGACGCCGTCATGCCAGAGGCCCAGGACTCATCGTACGGATTACGATTGGAGTGAGAGGCAGAGCGTATTGGGCAGTCCGACGGCGAGTGGCAAGGGCATTCGAGTCAGTATGGACTACGCACGGTGCCTTGTAGCTTGCACTGATCATCTTCCTGTCACAGCAAGGCAGGGTAGTTGGCAGGGTCACGCTGATGAGGTGTGCGAACCACGAGTCCAGGAGAGACCGTAGGTCGACACGACCAGCGGTGAAGAAACGACGGCTGCATGCGAAAGGTCGCTGGATGCAGGTCGGAGCCATGGAGTCCTGAGAGCCGAGGTGTAAGTCGCTCTTTATATCCGACTTTATTTCCAATCTCATGCTTCCTTTCCTTCTGCTAGCGAATGCAGTGGCACGCGGCACAGAGAAGCCGCGTAGAGATGAGCGCGAAGCATGTCTTCGCGTTCGCTGACCAGTTCTGGTCTTATGCACCGCGGAGAGATTCCGTGGTGAGCTGATGGCCTGGACGACCGACATCCTAACAAGTGTCGGTCGTCTGCGGCGGATCATCAGGCTAGTGCACAAATCAATTATCCCAGGACACGCTCGGCGCGCATACCGTCGGCCTTGACGAGGAACACTGCTTGGGCCAACTTCCGTCGACAGAGCAGTTGGAATTGGCGGGGCTGTATGTGTGTTGTGTGCCTTCATATACGATTTAGCCGAGTCAATGGAGCTATACTCGTGCCCCTCCGGAGTTTGCGTCATGCGTGAATTTGTAGACAAGTCTCCTTGAGTCTTGTCTTGCTGAAAACGATGTGGCAGGTGCGCCTTTGGGCATCGTGCAGACTCGTGCTTCACATTGAAAGCAGACGACAACTTGACAGCGACGTCAGAGGTGAGCGCCGCTTGAGCCTCGCGTCGTCACTCAACAACACTAAGCAACCGCGTCCAATGCATGAGGAGGGGTAGTATCAATGGCATGCCCTGAAGCACTTGTCCCTAAGGATCGTCCGGCGGTTCGTCTCACTCCTCAATGGACTCGTTAGGCGAGGTAACCCAGGTCTGGTAAGGATCCTACCCAATCATCTTGTGACGAGCTGCATATCCATTGCTCTGCAGCCGTGCATTCGGGTTGTCGCAACGTCTCGTGGACCCAGAGTCTCATCGTAACGATTCACCATGGGAGTGACGGATGGAGCGTGTGGGGTGATCGTATGGCATGCGGCAAGGGCGTTCGGGTTCGTGTTTTCTGCATGTGCTGTTCCCTGGCTTGTTGCTCACCCTGCCATTTCAGTGAGGCGAGATGGTTGGCGCGGTCAAAGCTGAAGGAATGAGAACCACGAGTCCTAGAGAGACCATAGGGGAGTCACCGGCGATGAACAGATGGACCCCAGGCGATAAAATCGCCAGGTGTTGGTTGGTTTCACCGACCCGAGACCCGAATGTGAGTCTTGGAATCTTGCTCTCGGAACATCAATGCATCACAGCTCATCGGCGCGATGTAGCGAACGCACCGCATCGTTTACACGCGGCACGTACTAGTCGTCACGTGGATTGAAACGAACACGAACGGTACCATTCGTGTCCAAGGACCAGTTTGGTCTATGCATCGCGGTGTGTATTACTGCGCGAGCGTGCAGTGCATTGGGCACCGCATGAAGCTCGACAGAGACTCTGTCGATGAGCTGATGGCCCGAATTAGTCGGAAGGCTCGTGCATTGAGGCATGGGACGTCTGCAGCGGGTCAGCAGTTTAGAAATCAATTTCATCAGGACACACTCGGCGCGCATACTGGCCGGTCAACTCAAGCGACACTGCATGGGCCCATTTCCTGTCGATGGAGCGGTGGAACTTGGGGGAGACGGATATGTTATGTGTACCCTCATGTACGATTCGGCCAGGTCAATGGAGTTGTAGTCGTGCATCCTTTGGTGTCTGCATCGCGTGCGATTTTCCATGATTGTCGAAGACAGTGCCGACATATTAACTCGGAATCCTTACGTGAGTTGTACGTTGAAGGTAAGTACGGCCCGGGCATGTCGCCTAAAATTTGGAGGCTAAGCTTGTGGGAATGTCCGACAGCTCGGCCGTATAAAGCTCGACTCACCCCTTGCTCTTGACCTCAATGGACTCGGCTGCGCTTTGACGGCCTCCCATCGTCGAGCCCAGCTCGATCGTCGGGACGCCTCTTTGCGGGCGAGGTAACCCACATTCGGTGTGTACAGAGCTGCGATGCTAGAGTTGTCCGCGTGCCAAGGACTAACGAATCTCTGCAAATCCCTTTCTTAGTCGAGCGCTGCCGTCGTTCGCGCATCTTGGACCTTCCCTCGCGAGGATCTCGATCTCACGTTGAAGTTTGTCCAGAAGAACCAGGTCCGACCTCCCGCTCGGAGAAGGAGGTGTCAGCTACTGGCGTTCATTGCGGCCTTCCGTTGCTCGAACGGGCTAGCGATTGCAAGACTATCCGGATACGCGTGTACCGCAGCTGCTCGCGGAGAAGGGCGTGTACGTACCGTCTGTCCGCCTGAATCTGTGCCGTACTTTTGTCGCTGACTGAGTGTGGGATGTCTCAGTGGCAGGTTTTGGCGTTGGTTCTACTCGTCACCCGCACGACTCCTGCGAACAATTCTCCCGCGCGTCTATACGCGAGTCGACGAACGTTCGCAAAGTCTGCCGGATCAGATCTGTACGTCGTTCGACGCCGCTTGCTGCGCCCAACTGCTCACTACCTCGATCTACCATGTCCAGTAGACCTCCAGCCCACTGCTTGCGACGTCCTACGGCCACCGGCTAAGCCGGTGCCCGTGAATTGTGGCTATCGAGAGGGCGGCTCGCAGATTTTCTGCGAGCGCTCCAGGCCTGTGTCAGGAGCAGCTGCCCTTCCTGTAGCCTTAAATTGCGAAATCAAGTACCCCAGGACATCCGATCGAATACCATTCTGCGCGCACACCGCGCCTCATCGACTTCCGACCTCGTATCACTACTCAGGCTCGCCGAGCTCGTGCAAGCGGCTCCCGGGTGGCGAAGCGGTGGGTGCGAAGAGGATGGACACGAGTGCGGTCGTGTGTGTGTGTGTGTGGTTGTGCGGCTCGTACGGTCAATAAAACCTTTGCCGTGATGACACCGAATCAGAGGGCGTGAATGACGTGACCTCAGCGACACCATGAGAATTTCCGGAAGGTCATAGTCTGCGTGCTGAGCACTCGCGATGGCCTCTAGGTGAGATACAGCGAAGTGTGGATCTAAATAGAATATATACGAAAGTCCGTCGTACGTGCACGATCATCCAGATGTTCGTAGTCTTCGCAGTCGTCAAAACTCATTTTTGGTTGTATCCACTGTCCATAGGAGAAAGCTGTCGTCGTTCCTCCGCCCGTCGTCTTTCTTATCCAAGTGTCTGACGCTCAGACGCGCGCCCTCACCTCAGTCGCCACGCACAGAGCACCCACAGCAACACTGCCGGCCAAGCGACGAACATCAAATCCATCGCCACCCTCAGCGCGAACCCGCGCTTGCTCCCGGCCCTTCCGTACGCGACGGGCCTATCGGGCAGTCCAGCGCGCGCCCAGCCGGGCACCACCGAGCCAAACGATATGCGCCGCCGCTGCCCGCCCAAGGTGAATGTGAAGCTGAGCTTGGACAGCGCGCCCGCGACGTCGACGTCGACGTCCGCGTTCGCGCCGCGCTCTGCACGGGAGAGTCGGCGGGGGTCATGCCGCCCGTGCGCGAACTCGTCGTGCTCGTTCTCGTCGCTGGCGTCGAAGACAACCAGGCCGGGGGAGAAGGGCGCAGGGCCGGAGCTGGGAGAGGCGTCACTGCATTCGCGGACGTGGGTCGTGGCGCGGAATGTGGGCGTTGCGGGCGCGCCGAGGGTGTAGTCCACGTCCCCGGCTTTGCCTTCGCCCAGGATGGGAAATGGGGTACGGAGAGACTGCGGCAGCTCGTCAGTCGGGCTGAAGCCGGGTCGAGGCGAGCGTGGGGCATGCGGGTTGGCGAATCCGGGGGTGTGCGGGGACCAGTCAGGAGAGAAGGGTGTAGGAGGATGCGGTCCCAGAACCCAAGGTGCATCGGGCGGGAGGGTGTGGATGGAAAAGGATTTGCGGAAGCCACCACGGCGGGCGTGCAGGGGAAGAGGAGACGTGCGAGATTTGCAGAAGCGGAGGAGCGCAAGGGTCAGCGTCGTGAGGAATAGAAGCGGGGCGTATCGCCTGGTGTATGTGTTATGGTAATCTGGGAAGAAGCAGGGTGTGTGGGCCAGAGCGTGCTCGCCCGTGACCGCAGGGAATGTAAGGGAAAAGAGCTGAAAGCCAGGGTGCCTGATTTCCGAGGACGGTGCGAATGCCTTCAGAGTGACCTCCCGAACGTTCTGTGTAGTGATGTTCTTGCTAGAGGCATCCGCCCCGTAAGACTTTGGAGGGACATGTATGTAGTCGCAATAGTCCTTGTCATCCGCACTGCAAGCGCGTCACTGAAAGTGTTTACGTATCATCTGTGCGTGAGACAAACCTGAAGACCATGCGGGGCCGGAGGTTGTGTAATAGAAATGCGGTCGTCTTCTTGCCTAGCGTGTTCTGATAGCCATGACCGACGCCTCGACGGATAGTGCCCTTTTCGCGCAAGGGTCCACAGGGTGCCGTGTCCGGGCGATGCAATGGTATATGCGTGAAGAGGATCGTAGGATGCGCTTGAACTTCTGCATTTTTTGCGATATCAGATACGCCCTAGCGGGATAGCGACGGCCTGCCATCCTACCGTCTCGAAGGGAGTGCACAAACTCCACAGTTCCCCGCGGAAGCGGCTTCCAATGCTCGTAGTCAATATACTTGGCGGCTCGGAGGTAGTCCTCTTCAACCAGACCGGCGGCGTCTAGCAGCACGAGCGTGTGGTTGCGTAGGACCACTTTCTGGTTTAGTGGCCCGAAGTGTGTCGTAAACCGGTTCCGAGCCTGGCGAGCGGCCGACGGCTCAATGTTCAATCTAAGCAACCGACCAGTCAAATAAGCTTCACGATGTAGATCATACACGGTACGTACCCCAAATCGTTATTGCCCGGGACATAGTATGACGTAACGCCCGGGTCGAGATGGAAAATGGTTTTGAACTTGCGGAGGTTGCGCTCGTACCTGCGAATGAGCACAGCATTGAACATGGGTATCTGATTCGGACACTCCGGAAACGGCGCCATGCAGGGTGAGCTGGGACTCACTCTTCGTCTGTGCGGATCAATCGCCATGAAGCGAGGATGTCGCCTAGGAAAATGACAATATCGGGATGCATCCGAGAGGCGAAGTGCCAATTCCTCTCAAGCGCACGGTCGAGCACGTACTGGCGAAGGGCGGAGAATCCTGTGCTTCGGGATATCGACAGATCTCTGACTTGAGGATCTGCGACGAGAAGGACATGTGCCGGCTTTTCTGAACTCTGCGCGCGGGGGGGGGTGGGC
>CCBP010000035.1:90674-106941 GCA_000765035.1 Trametes cinnabarina
GGGGTGGGGGGTGCCAAAAGGCGTGGGTGCCGTTTCACAACATCAAACACAACAGAGAGACATACCGCGTGTGATGCGCCGTCTGGCCAGGTACACGAGCTCAGGCTGTAGTGAAAGGAAGCTAACTCGTACCAGCAGACAAGAGAACACCACAGCAGCCGAAGCCAGTCCAGGAGGCCCCACCGGGCAAAGAAGACCTCGCGCGTCCGCCGGAGAAGAAAGCGGCGAGATGCCGTTAGCATGGTAGAGAAGATGTAGCCTCGAGGCTCGGAACCCGGGGGGATGGGATGGGTATTGGAAAGAGGGTATCTGGGACCAAAAAGTAGTCCGAGTACTGCTGGGAGGAGGAGAGGGAGGGAAGGCGGGGATTATGGTGCGGACGAGGAGGAGAGGGCCATAATCATTGTTCTCATCGCGGACCGGCCGAGAAATCGAGCGAGAGGTCGATAGCCAACACATCCCATCACACACGTCAATACGCTTTCTCGCCCTCTCCGCACGTGATCGTGTCCTCTCCCTCAGGCTCAGCGTTCTTCCATCCATGAGTGGTTGCTGGCGTATGTTGTTGAATTGCAATGTCCGTGGTACTAGTAGGCGTAAATGTATGCTGGCACGTTGTACGTAGGGTATCATATCAAAGATAGAAGAACCAGGGCCAGGCACGGCCAAAGAGCGCTCGCCGCTATCGGCTTGCGACATGCGCGCACCGCGAATCCTCAGCCATGCATAGTCGACGCAGGCCAGAACACCGCGCCTACTCCCGACACCAAGCATACCGCGACACAGATGGACGCGAAGACACCGCTGCTTAGCGCCAGGCGCGCCCAAGCGAACGCGAGCACCCCCACCAGCGCGAGCACGAACCCGACTGCAGCCAACCACATGCATAACGAGTGACAGTGGTCAAGCAGGTGCGTCGGAGGCTGCCCGCGCCTGAACGGCCCTACTTGCTCCAAGTGCGGTTTGGAGGAAAATATCGGCGGCAAGTTCGGTTCGGTTGACACGCGCGATCCGGCAGGCGACGCGGCGTTCGCGAGCCCCGACTCAACCTTGCGCTCTTCGCGCTTCGCGACGGTCAGCTTGTATCGAATGAGGAAGAAAGCCGCGAGGAACGACAAAATGGCCGCGAAGACGTGCACGACGAGCGCGCCTGTAAGAGCCGCGTTTGCAACCTGGTCGGCTGGCGGGTCTTTCATAGGGTCGTCTGGTATGGTGCTGCCGAGCAGCTGGGCCTCCATAGCAGCGAAGAACGTCGTCTTTACCGGGAGCGTCATCAGTCGTCTCTATCAGACCTCCTTCTGTGGCGCTAGCACACCCACAATCACGCTTATGAGCTGCAGTCGATCCATCCAGGACTGCACCAGCTCTCTCATGGCTTTCCTGCACTCCTTCTCGTCTGTCTCGTCTTGGTCTTCCTGTGTCCCTATGAGGTGCACAACACCGTGCGAATCAGCATCCATCTGAAGAACTGACTGGGCGGCGTACATTTACGGTTGTTGTCACCGTTGGTGGTTACAAGCGGTACAAACATCGGCGGGTTGTTCCTCGGCTGCTGCGGAAGTGAGAGCAACCCTCCGTTGAAGAGGCGAGCCGTAGGGGTGTGCGACGCAGGTGTGTGCGGGAGCGATACGGGTTCGTCAGTCATCGGATGGCTTGCGGGCAGCACTATGCACCCTGCATTATGTCCGGGCGATGGCCTGATTCAGTACGACAATGAAGCTCTTTGAGGGACGTACTCACCCGGTCCATTGTCCCTGCCATTCCTTGCTGGCGACAGCATGTCGATCGCGTATGTGAACAATATTGACGGATTGCCTGCGTCGTCTGAATCGTTGTCGTCGTGGGTCGTCGTAAGTCGTCGTGAGCAGTAATGATTACCTTGTAACAAGATACCAAGAAGCCCCGCTGCCTCAGTAGCCCTCATATATATGGCCTCTACCTGGAAGCGACCACGAAGCGAAACGCCCTCGATCCGACTTCGCTCGGGCTCCGAGCCGTCGCATTGTAAGCGGCCGCACCACGCTAGCAGCTCCCTCTCCTGTAGCGTCAACACCGCAGCACTTGGTGCAAAGGCTGTTGATTCCGGCGACTTCTCCGATTGCACCGCACCGCATACTACATCGTGATCACTGACCTCTTTGCCGGCGTTTGGGGTGCACGTTGCCGCGATCGTAGTCGCCTCGAGAGTGGAATTAGTCCTAGTTAGTCTCGGCCTCGGACGCGTGGGCACATAATGAGTGGAGGTCCAGCGCCAGCGCGTAACTTCATTGATTTTCATGAGCACCTGTGGGGTTTTCTCCTAGTACTTACCTGGTAATAGTGCAATGACGTACTATAAGTCCGTGCAACAAGGTGGACGACGGTGCGCCGAGGATTATGGTAAAGAAAAAGGTTGACGAGAGTGGGATTTGAACCCACGCCTGGATACCCAGATGAGAAACCCACAACTGCGGGCAAGCTTTCGCTTGAGTCACACGCCTTGGACCGCTCGGCCATCTCGCCCTGTCCTTTCACCAACCTAATAATATATGATGGCGGAGCCACCTGGCCGAATCCGTGGGGACCTCCTCTAAGTTTAAGTTCGGCTGCGCCCTGGTTGGTTCTTTGCGTCCCTCCTCATACTTACATGCTTCACGGCTATTTGACCTGTTGAACGGCGTAGTATACTATAGCTCTGCCTAGAGGAGACTAATTGAACGGTAATATCCTCTCAGCTCCGGTCCCTCCTTTGACTCTTCTGGAAACTAGTACTGCGTATGTTCATCTATCTGGGATCAGCCTCTGCCGGTACAACTTGAATATCTCGTCCTAGTGGGTCAAGTGGTCGTATACCTCGTCGCTCTTCATCGGTCACTATGCTCACCATTCCCCTACGGGGTCTGGGCTTCGCTACGGGTGGGATAAAACCCCCGGTAATTTGGTCCTCGGTGAGCTGGTGGTGACTACCGATCACGCAGGTCGGTTTTACGAAGGATAACTGCCTTTCAGTGCCATGGACCTCATCATTCTCGGGCGCATAGAATACTACGGCGTATGCTCAATTGTTACCGCGATGGTTCGCTCATCGCCATCGATTCCTGTAGAGCGTTCACATTGTCAGTTTTCTATGGGTTCTTCGACGACATGAAGACCTTTCTTGACATGCTCGCACGTCCACGAGCGAAGACTTCATCATTAGTACAGGCTATCCATCAGTGGCTGACGTGTGGCTTTGTGCAGAGCATTGTTAAGCCAGTTGTCGTCGCCGAACCTATCGAGAGCGTCAACGCGATCTTCGACGGGCTCAAGGCCGTTCCGGGCGATCTCGTCGGCCGTAGGTTTATTGTGTCCAGTCTTCCAGACCACATATTGGTCTGTCGAGCACATGGCACACGGTCTTGTACTTTTTATTTACCATGTGCCAGAGCCATCAGTGTCGTCTGCGACGCTGCATGGCCCTGGCAGGAATGGGGACGTCAATGGAGCCCATCTTCGGCGGCCTTGGACTGACCACGCATCGTCAATGCCAACATCAACTGCGACATGCGCCCTCAAGTCAAAGAATGATTCCAGTCCAGCGCGTCTGACTGACTGGTATCACCTACAAGGCCGTGCTGATTCTTGATCGGCCCGGTCTCGTGAAGGTATGTGTATACTCGCGCATCCAACATCGAAATGTTTAGTTCCGAGCTCTTCATTCTCGAAAGGGATCCATTTTGTGGCCTCGTAGCCCAAATACAAGAACCGGCGGTGACAATCTTGGTTCACTCAAGTATCATTCAGTATCCTGAAATCAACGCTAACCCTGCAGCCTAACTGAAAGAAGGTCCACCCCTGAGGAAGTTGTCACTGTCTTCTATAAGTGCTCTCGAGCACGCTCGGCTTGTCATCAACGAGCTACGCTCGAAGTCCCCGAAATCGCTCAGTGACTTCCAAAACCACCTTGATCGAGCGCGTATAGCTCTGCCAAGTACAATGACTACAATCCCTCAAACGATGAAAGGCGCCCTTCTCGTGCTAGGCAACAACGATCTCGTGCTCGAGGACCTTCCTGTCTCTACCCCCGGTCCTAACTAGGTCCTGCTCAAGATCGCCGCTGCCGGCGTATGCCACTTCGACACATTCCTTTGTGGGCTGCTTTGTCGGACAGTCGGAGCTACATCCTCGTCCACGAGAAGGTGGGCTACGCCGCGTAGTACGTATATCTTCTCCGTGGCGCATCCACAAAGGCGTGAGCGCTGCTGACCATGATGGATAGACTGGGCGAGCAGGTCACACAGGCATCACGATCGGCAAATTGTATTGCATCTGGGACGGTATCCCATGTGCCGTCATGGCCAACCTGCCGCCAGCCTTGAATAGCATACGCCTTGGCATATACGGTGGTTACGCCGAATCGCTGTCGACGCGATCGAGCTGGTCCCCGTCGTAAATACCATTCTTCGCCGGCACAGGTTCATGAAGCACTGATGCATTTAGTGGCTGTCAGCCGGATGGTCTGGCTCCCGAGGTGGCGGTGGTCGCGTTGGACGCGCTTGCGACCGTTTACAACGCTGTGCATAACGTCGCTCGGGCGAGTGAACATTGGTTGTAACTCGGACCAAAGATTGTGTGGCTTACTAAGGACTGATATATGGTCCAGCCGGGTCCTGGCACCACGAAGCGTGTCTTGATATACGGCTGCGGTGGACTCGGTCACATGGCGGTGCAGCTTGCTCTTTCCTATGGCGCGACGGTCGACGTATGTGACTTCAAGCCCGAGGCCCGGGAGCTCGCCTTGAGTCTTCGAGCGAAGCAAGCGTTTGATCTCCAGGACTTGACCAAGGCTACAACAGCTGGGACTTTCACCGTGGATGTCGAAATCGATTTCGTTTCAAACGAGCAATGTCAGTTGTCATGATCCCGGCCAGCGATATCGACCACTGGCTCACGCTTACTACCTTTCTAACTTGCACTCTCGGTAAGACGGCTCTCCATGGCGAGGCCTTCACTTTGGGTATACATGGGCTGACGAGCCCTTACGTCTTGATATATCCGTCTATATTGCATGTCGGCATTGATTACCAACGAACCTCGACAACGCAGGTGGGCTTTACTGAGGACCAGTTGCCGCTCACGTCTATCGAGCTCATTATCTGGCGCATTAACGGTACGGTACCTCGTCATAGCGACTGACACAACCTCACCCTCCTCGCTATAGTGCTCTATAGGCTCTACGGTACCATCGAGGACATCAAGATCAGTCTCGACTTGCTCGTCCAGGTGAGAACGACTGCCGCATTGACACTCCTCCGCTTGACTTTTTCTTACTGAAGACTACTTAGCCTGGGTGTCAATAAATCTGTGATCGCCGTTGAGCCCTTGCAAGATGTGAATACGATTTTGTATGGGCTCAAGGCTGCGGAGGCCTCCCTTGTTGGCCGCACGATTAGCGTACCTGGGCTGGAAACCTCAGCCTCGAACTAAGCTCGCCCTTTGGCTGAGTTTGAGGCATACATTGCCATGTTTCCTCTGGTGTCGTGCGCGACGCATTGCTTGTATGACTACGTGGCATATTAATGTGTGTGATGAAAGCCTGTACTTACATCTCATGAATAATCCGACATATTGAACGATCACTACAGCCTGCAGTAGAGACGGTTGGTAGTGAAGGCCGCGATATGAGTGTCCAATGTGGCGAATCCATGAGGTGACGGCTGGGACGGCTTTTGATGAAACGCAATCCTATTACTTCATATGATACAACATATACACGGCAAGCACCGCTTCAATTCGAGCAAAATGTGTGCAACGCTAGTACGAGGGAACGTCGTTGCACTAAGCCGCAACGGCAACGCGCTGAGGAGTCTTGTGAACGAGTTCCGGCGCGACCTTGGCAGCATCCATGGGCTGGTGACGGGGAACGTTCAGGTGCAGCTTGTGCGCGCGGCACTCGGCAAGGAAATCGGTGAACATCTGACGGGGACGAAGTCAGTTACATCACCTTGGAGGGATTGAAGAGGTAACCGACATACCTCGATAGTGTCGAGCGGGCCACCGGCGCTCTCGGGATGGAATTGAACGCCCCAAACCTTCTTGCCAGAGTCCGCAGTCGATTTGATGCCCTCCACCGACGAGTCATTGCAGTTGATGAAGAAAGGTTCCCACCCAGCCGGGAAGGGATCCTGCAGCTTCAACGCATATTGGTGGTTCTGGCTAGTGACGTAGACGCGACCGGCCTTGATCGAACCCGAAGACGCGAGCGCGAGCACTGGTTGATTATGGCCGCGATTGCCGAATGTCATGCGGTACGCCTCGAGACCTGCGGCCATACCAATGACCTGATGACCCATGCAGATGCCGAAGATGGGCTTGTCCCACTCCTGGAGAGTGCGGCGAAGGTTGAGCGCAGCGGGCATGCAGTGATTCGGGTCGCCGGGGCCGTTGCTGAGGAAGAGACCGTCGTACTGGTCGCGGATCTTGTTGAAATCGAAGTTCCATGGGAGGACTGTGACGGCGGCACCGCGACGGACGAGAGAGCGGAGGATGTTCGCCTTCGCACCGAAGTCGAGGACCGCGATCTTCACGTCACCCTTCGGGTTGAGCTCGTAGGGGGTTTTCGTGGAAACCTGATCAACAAGGTTCTCAGTGGTGGGATCCCAATACTCCTCTGTACGAGGGGGAGCGAAGGAAGCGTCGGCGCCGACAGCGAGACGACCGAGGGTGGTGCCTTGATCACGGAGGAGACGGGTGATCGCACGAGTATCGACGCCAGTAATACCGGGAACACCATTCCGAGCACACCACGACGAAAGTGACTCAACCGCGGTATAGTGAGAAAACTTCTCGGCGACGTCGGCGACGACAACCGCAGAGCACTGAATCCTTTCGGATTCGAGAACAACGCCGACGTCCTTGTCGTCGACGGGCGTCTTATTGTGAGGAACACCGTAGTTTCCGATGAGGGGGGTAGTGAACACAAGGATTTGACCACGGTAGGAAGGGTCGGTCATTGATTCCGTATCTGAAGCCACGCCACGTCAGAACGATGCGTCTATTCAAGTCACTGGGTCAACTTACAAGACGTAATGGATGTGGAGAAGACGGTCTCTCCCCAGATGCTTTTCGGCGCACCGAAGGAGCGGCCGGCAAAGGACTGGCCAGTCTTCAAGTGAAGCACCGCAGGCAAGGATGCAGACGTCGAGAGCGCGTGGGTAGCAAATCCCCGAGAAAGGCGAGCAATACGAGTGAGATTACGGGCCAACATGTTGTTGATAGCGATTTTAATGACTGAGCAGAGAGAATACGAGGTCGCTGAGGTAACTATCAGGGCATAGCGAGAGTCAGTATGAATCACCCGACGCGTGAGGACGAGGAAAAGATCGGTTACGTACTCGTCGCGAGTGTTCTGCGTGAAAATCATGTACGAGCGAAGTCGCTCAAGCTTTGAGTGGGGTGTACGAGAGGGAGGGCGAGGATGCGGTTGGTGGTCAAGATTTTTGTTGGTGACTCGTGCCGCGATACGTCAGGTTTTGTACGCCTTCCCACGTGGCGCCTATCCGCTGATAAGCGACCTCTTGCTGGAAGGCTTATCTCCTTAATTAGCTACCAACCAAGCACGGTAAGTATAGATCTAATAAGGCATAAGAAAGAGGGCTAGCCTTAGCTTCATCAGCCGAGGGACTGTAACTGCGCGCGTGGTCCAAGATCAAGTGCTACCACAGCTGTCTCTGCCCCAAGACTCATCTTACTACGGACCTTGGCCTCCGTCTATCACCTGTACTTCTGCATGACACGCACCTGACCTCTACTATAATGAACTTCTTTGACGCATACGATGTTCCCGGGACCACGACGCCGCCCGCAAATGCGGAGGCCAGCCCGAGCCTGAATGAGGAGGTTTCCCAGGTCGTCGGGCAGCTCAGTCGGTTCTGGGGAGGGTTCAGGAAACAAGTACGCATATCTGTATTCCCATGCGAACGTTGTAAGAGATCGCTTAGCACTTGACTTCATCTTAATGTTGCACGAACTGTCAGAGCCAGACAGCGTTGGAAGCGGCGCGGAAGGACCTCGGTCAGGTCGTACAACAAGCTCAAAGAGAGCTCACAAAGATCACTTCCGAGGCGCTGCCCTCTACCTCCGCACCGACGCTCGCTTCTCCTGCTGCGCCAGAACCAAACGCCTCTGCCACTGAACAGGCTGCTTCGATACCCGCCGAAGCGGAGGCTGAGGCCGAGTCTGAAGCCAAGGCATCCGCTGATGTCTCAAATGTCGACAATACCCAGAAGCATCCTCCTCCGAGTCCTTGACGGCACAATCACGTTCACAACCCCAGACGCTCTTCTCTCGCCTGCAGGCAGCCCTGCCTCCCAATCTCGTCTCGACCGTACAGACACAGCTCCCGGAATCGCTGAAAGAGACGCTGAAGCACGCTCGTGTCGGCAGTGCGAGCATGTCCGCCCTCGACTTTGCGCAGTTGCGCAGCACCATCACTACGGAGCTTCACCGCATGCAGGGAGCAACGGAGGAGTATGTTCACCGGAGCGAAGATTTCCTTCGTGAAGCTGGCGAATTCCTTAAGGACGCCGTCAAAGTCGTCCCGCCCGAAGAAGGCGAGGCGGTGTACCCTGGCCTCGTGTGGGACGGCACAGACGTATGGATGTTGCCTACCATAGGAGGCAACGCGTCCCCTGCAGAGGCGAGCGCGGGGAAGGGAAAAGGCAAGGAGAGGGAGGGGAGGTCGTCTTCGAACTCTGGCCGGCCTTCGATCGACACACTGCGCGCCGTTGCGACGCGGGCCGAGTCTATGCTGAAGCAGTTGCGGCACGACCCCGAGGTGATCAAGGTCGATCCAACGGTAGATGAGAAAGTGCGGGAGATGTACACGAGCTGGGTGGCCACAGAGGCTTCTTCGGAGGTGCACGGTCTGGGAACCACGGCCTGGCAGAAGAGGATTCAGGAGGCCCTTGCAGACCCAGTAGATGGAGCCGCATTGAAGGCAACGATGGATACCTTGGGTAAGATCGATTGACCTCAAACAGGTACTATCGCTGACCGCTTTTGTAGTGCCCGAATTCATGACTGAGGACGAGTTTTGGGCACGGTACTTCTTCAGGGTTTATCAAGTTGAACGAGAGGAAGCCCGTAGGAAGGCTATAATTCAAGGTACGTCGCCCTTCTCCGCACATACTACATGGCTTTAACAGCCATGCAGGCACGGTAGACAACGACGAAGACTTCAGTTGGGAGGACGAGGAGGAAGATGTCACTCCGCCCACGGCTATCACCGCACCGCTCACGGGCGCCGCGGGTAGCACGACAGGGAATGTTGAAATGACTGGTTCGGCAGTGCATCTTACTCCGTCGGCCGCGGGGAATAGGTCGCGCGTCTCCACACCGGGAAATGCGAGCCCCCGGCAGAGCAGCGAGGACAGCTACGATGTCGTCTCGTCGCAAGTTAGCAATAACGAGGCCACGGAGAATGCACCGGCGCAGAAGACGGCTGCGAGCCCGCTTTCCCAGAGGGAGGACGGTGAAGAGGCATCGGAGGATAGCGACTGGGAGTGAGGTCAATATAAGTACTAGTACTGTATTTCTCGTGCCATGGCGGCTTGTTCACGGATGGGGACTTTTTATGCATGCAAATGATCCGTGTTGGACTGGTGTACGGAGTGGTGCTCACTGCTGGTCAGACGAAGCTCAGTCTACCTAACTGAGTAAGTGACTTGGCGCTCGTGGCTGTGTCTGGCCCAAACTGCTCACCGCCGCTAAACCTTATCGAGATCGGCGCTCAACCGGAGAACGTACGTATCAGAGGCTGTGTCGCGCAGTCCTTCGAGCGGACCCGCGGAAGCAACTTTGTCTCTTCAACCACCACCATCTCTCTTGCCCGCACCTCGTACCGCGTCGCACCCGCTGTAGTCGCTATCGCATCCCCAGTTCTAACCTCAACGCGCCTCTACTACAAAGCATCCTTCCTGAGTCGTTGATAATGTCTGACACGACCTTGGAGTTCACCAGATACGAGGACTTCTTCTCCGCGGCGACACAGCCGATCTTACAGGCACCTCCGTTTGACGATGCAGTAAATCCACCAGGGATTACCACGACAACGACGAAACAACAACGTACAAGTTCTTCCGAGCCTTCCACCTCCTCCGCCTCTCCGTTGACATCCGCCTCTTCTTCATCTGGTGGAAAGTCGCGCAGAAGGGTCCGCCCTAGGATTGCCCTCGCGCCCAATCAGCCACCTACTGCAAGAGGGAACGACAGAATACGCGTCTACGTAGCTTGTCATGAATGGTAAGCAAGTTGAGGGTGGTCAGAGTTCAACGGTATTGACGGTGGATCACGTATGCTTCGGTATCTAGCCGCGCGCGCAAAATCCGCTGTGACGGAGCTAAGCCTATTTGCTTTCAGTGCCAGAAACGTCCCACGGAGTCGGGACCGTGTACATATGATGCTGCTCCTAACAGGAAAGGGCACGATAGGCGGCGCAAGGGAGAGCCTCGGTCTACTCAAGCTACGGGATTGAAAGCCAACAAGCGGATGCGGAAGGAGGCGGAGGACGCCAATCCATCTCCACGGACTGACGAGACTCGCTCGTTGAGCGATAGCGAGAGGCACCAATACCACTCCTCGTCCAACGAGCATTCGGCGTCCGACGAGCCAGGTGACGAGGATGCACGAAATGACGCGTTCCATATCGAGCTAGAAGTACGTCCATCGGTATCCATCCCTCACTCGGTCGAACGATCGTTGACGTCTGCTGCACAGGACCTTTGGGCGTATGATCCCTTCGCGTTCGACGTCGATAATGTCGACCACTTCCAAGTGCCTCTGTCTCATTCGCCTAGTACATCCTCCTCCTCGCATAGACATCAGGGAGAAGATGAACACTCTATTCCCTCCAGACCCAGCGTGCAATTCTCGCGGGACACGTGGTGGGACGCTCTCCTAGCGTTCTACTCAACTGATGGGGATTCTAGTCTGAATGTGGATATCATTGCACTCACCTCCGATCATAGAAACAGGGCCATGCGGCACATCGTCTCCGACCTTCGTGCGCTATTTCAATCCGCGGCCACGTGGATGAGCTTTGTACATCTCCCTCGCTTTTTCGAACAGCTTTTGGACCCGTCGCGCAGAGCGCGAATGCAGCCGAGTTTACTGCTCTCTGCTCTCGCTCTTGGGACTCTGGCACAGAGCTCCGAGGTGGAGAGGGGCAAACGAGGGAGAGATAGAGCGCTCAAATTGCTTGATATGGCTCATGGTGCGATGCAGAGCAGCCTTGCCACTGGTTGGGTTGATGTTGGGCTGGCACAAGCGGCATGGGTACAGTGTTTTTCCTAATGCCTGAGAGGCCTGTCTGACGTGATCACCACACAGATGCTTCTCTACTTCGAAGTCAATACACATCCGGCGCAGTCCTGGGAACGGACACAGTCTGCTATGTTCCTCCTGGACTCCCTCGTCCGTCTTTTTTCCCTCACGACCATCGACGCGGGCTTCCAACCCACAAATGGGAACGCGCTAACCAGCGCTGGCTTAGGCTTCGCATCGCCCATCGTTATCAACGTGAACGCCCCCGGGGCGCCTCCGCTCCCCACCGCATTCGCAGTGCAATCACTAGGCATCACGGCCTCTATACCGATCGGCGCGGGCATTTCGCAAGCACAGCAGTACGGAGATGGGCTACCGCCGTATCAGCAGCGATGGGAACCACAACCAAATCCCCGCGCGTTTGACCCGCCCATCCAAAATCCCTTCTACGCAAGTGGCGCTGCGCACAGCCAGCCTTTTATCTCTAATATGCTGCAATCCGGCGTCGGGGCCCCGCTGACGACTGCGGACATGGAGTCTGGTTCTCAAGGGGGCCCGTCCACTACACATGGGCACGCGTCTCGGCCCCAATGCGGGTGTAACTGTGCGCAATTCAGCTTGGGGAAGAACTGGCCGTCGGTGAACGAGCTTGCGCCGACGTGGGCCGAGACGATCATGTGGCCGACAAATTTGACCGATGCCGAATTCAGCAAGGAGGAGTGCAGGCGTTTGGTATGGGGTAGCGTGATGCTGATCGCGAACCTGAACGCGTACGCGAGCCTCACTCCCGGTGGCATCGTTCAGACGGGGGGATTGTTCGTGCGCGAGTACGAGAACGTAAGTTTGTCATTGCTACACATCAGCGGTTCAGTTCTGAGGAGTCTTTGCCTGATAAACTATCTCGTGGATGCTAACCGCTCGCTCCCCACCTTTTACAGTTTTCCCTACTCACCCCGAGCGAAACTGTGGTGTGTTCCGGAACGCCATTGCAGGGAGACGACGTCTGGTCCCTTAGCTTGCGCGCGATGCTACTTCTACATTCGTGTCTGCGGGTACGGGCGAGCACGACAATGAGCGGTGCGCAGCGCGCCGAGTTTGCAGTGCGCGCATGGCTCGAGATTGACGACATCGAACGCCGTTTGGAGCGTCACACCTGCGGACTGTCGAGCAACTATGGGTTTCAAAGCACGGAAATGCTGTTCAGGTGTGTACACCCTCCTCTTCCTGGTACAAGATTGACTGATCTCAATGCGCATTCAGCTTGAGGATCTGCGTGTCCTATGAATTTCAGCGTTTCATTCCGCAAGTCACGACGTAGGACGACCATCTTCTCTTTGTTTTCGGTCGCTCATTGTGTCAAAATGACCACAGAACCGGCAGCGCGCTTTTCTACCGCAACAAAGCCGAAGCATGGCGTGGGTTCTCCTCCATTGACAGTATTTTGCATTGATCTCACTTGATATCTATGTTGTGTACACCTACAGTCCAACGCCTCGCAGGGACGGCTGATGAGGCGTACAAAGCTTTTCGTGCCGGAGAACAGGGTGATCCGCAACTTCACCACCGCAAGTCGCTTTTCATTTTCTGGTTCATGTCTGGAATCAAGAAGTGCGCGCCCTCCTTCTGCACAATATAGCGACTGACGAGTCAATTTGTACCTACAGGTGCATCCTCTTGTGGGAAGGGGATCCTACCCACCTATCAGCGCTCGAAACAGCGAGTAAGAGCGCGGATCAGCTGGAGCAACTCCTCCTCTTCTGGCCATCCGATCGTACGTGTTTTGTCTTATGGGTTATGACACTGAGACTGACGTGCTGCGATGGGTTTGACTTTGGGACGACAGGAGTACGGCAAATGTGGCAGACGATCCGCTACAGCTTGATTGAGGCGTGCAAGAAGGCGGGGGTGACTCCGCCTTCTACCACGGTCCCGAGACCGATCATGCGGAGAGCGCCTCCGGCGACAGCGTCTGCGGGATGAAATTCGATGGTGTATGGTACATGTACTACTACGGTAGCTCGTATGGTGTTTTGTTATGGTTTGTAATACTAATAAAAGGTGCCGGGGGGACGCGCATGTCCCCGGCCGCTGGAAGGAAGGTTTGGCAGTGTCACAAGGTGCCACAGCATCGACGACTTGAGGTGACACGGCAGGCAAAGCCTCCTTTGTGTTAGATGTTATAGCTCGACGAAAGGAAAACAAAAAGCAGTCACGTGCTGCCTTTTCAGTCCATAGCCATGTTATATATATAGGCGTGTCATAGCCTGATAGTCAAACTAACGGTAGGTCTATGACACGGCTATCGCACAGTGTTGCGAAGGAGGCTTGTCCGCCATGTGAGTCGTGTAGTCTTCCCTGTGCAGACCTTTACTATGCTTGCACCAGTAATGAAAACTCCCACATTCTGCAACAGTAATGAAAACTGCCATGTACCTCTCTCAATTTTGAAGCTTACACTTCAATTCTTCTTGAGTTGGGTTCCTAGAGATCTCTGGATTACGGCAGTGAAAACCGTTCTTTTATAGGTGAAACGGTTGTTGAGATATTAGATTGCGAAGTAGCATGGTCCCGCTTGGTGAGTATGCGCGAGGCCTTAATGACCTTCGGCTCATTCGATCCCTCATCCAAATTCCACGTTACTTTGTAGGCATCTGTGTCCACATCATATGATGCACCTCCTAATTTCCGGTAAGGATCGACTGCAAACTTGAGGGAGTACAAGCTGAACAGCTTGAGAGCGTGACATTCAGCCACTGCGAACAGTCGGCGAATCGAATTAAGTGCACATAATGTGATCTCAGATCGAACTGATATAGTGGATGCCGAGTCGGAGTTAAACATTGCCGAGCAAATGCCCGTGACCAACCCCGTGACATGGGCTGCTTCCGAGTTTTCATTGCTGTTGCGATTACAACAATCCTCCGGCTTTTCGTCCATCTCACTCGAAGGGCTTAAAAATCGTACAGCAGGTGCGGAAGACCACTCTGAATGTTTGAGTGAAGGTCCGAAAGAATTTGACTGCAGTACGAGGGAGATGATCGAATTTCAAGGCAGAGTTTTCATTACTGGTGCAAGCATAGTACTACGTAGCAATTCGAGAAACGGAGATTTGAACAAGTCATTACAAGCGTTCTTGGGTTTTCAGAGTCTATGGGATCCTCGCAGTCGTGGGAAATGTCCTGTTCATGATTCTCACTCATCGGCAAACTGATTGAGATCACCAACGGAGAACATTATATAGGGGCTGTGCCGCTTCACTGCGGGCTCACACCGTTCTTTTCCATTTTAACCACACTCATTGCACTGCTTGCCACTCACCATCACGTTTGAAACCCTCAGCATAAACGCGCGTACTCAATTATCCTGCATCACGCATACAGCTGGACGCCAACCCAGTGCGGCGTGCATCATGACAATGTCTGATGCTGATTCAAGCTTGCAATTAGATCTCGCCGAATATGAGGATCTCTTTACGACGACACAGCCTGCTCTAGAGACAACCGCTCTCGTCGACGCAGCAGAGGCTGTAGACAGCAATGTAGCATCAGGCCAACAGCAGCCCCTTACCTATACAATCCTAGGCGAACCCTCCACCTCGGCATCCTCTTCCCCGCCGTCTAGATCTGCAACCCCTCACGTGTCGCAGGGAAGAGGTCGCTCGAAGATCGTCCTTGCTCCTGACCAGCCACCGACTGTGAGAGGAAACGACAGAATACGCGTTCATGTGGCCTGTCAAGAATGGTGAGTCGATGAGGGTGCAGTTTGACGACCGATACTGAAGAATGTCACCAAATGCTTTGGTATCTAGCCGGACGCGCAAACTTCGCTGTGATGGTGCCAAGCCTGCCTGCTTTCGGTGCCGGAAACGTTTCCCAAATGCGCCTGGGGCGTGCAGCTACGCTGCTGCTCCGAGAAGGAGCCACCCCACCAAGCGCCATATCAGTGACCGTGATTCTCAAACCACTCACGCTACGGCATTAACGCCCAATAAGCGGATGCGGTGTTGTGTGCGAAATGGATGTAGCGGTTGAGTATGTCCTCTGCTGAAGATCGAGTGCAATCTACTCCAACAAAATCTGACAACTCTCTCTTACGTTAGAGTAAGGGATGGCTTCCAAATCGTGCCGCGAAGCTTGTAGGTTTTCCTCCTTTCCCGACAGAGGCCTCGCCGAGTTCGTAAGGTGTATCAGTTCCTAGGTTGATAACCCAAGACCCAATCTTCCTGCCGCTGAGGGCAAGGTATGTTCAAGTGGTGGTGTATGTGATAGAAGGGCCCTGAGATTTCCAGCAGAGTCTCCTTCTTAAGTAGTGGTGTCCTGGTCGCTAACGTCTGGTGCTGGTTGTGTTGCCTGGTGGTTGTCGTAGTCTGGGTCGGTACTGTTGAAAAAGGTACTAAGTCGGAACTGTTGATAGCTTGGAGCCTCGTGCTCTCGTTGAGGGGTCGGTACTGTTGAAAGGGGAGTGTGGTCGGAACTGTTGGTTGTTGTGGTCACCCTTCGGTTGGTGACAGTCTTCAGGTCTTCAGTATGAGCCCGTTGCTCTCGTATCTGTGGTGAGTGGTTGTCGCAAATCCTTTGTGGACCCAACCAATCTCAGTCTTCTGTCTTTGCTCGCGTATCTGTGGTGAGTGGTTGTCGCAAAGTCCCGGCTGGACCCCAACCAATCTCAGTATTCTGTCTTCGTATCGTACGTATCCGTGGTGGGTGGTTGTCGCAAAATCCTGGCTGGACTCCAACCAATCTCACAATGCTGTGACCTTGACTTGACTTTACTGAGCTTCCTTCACAGCTGAAGAAAACTAGTATTGGCTATGGTGACCCTTTTGGAACTTTGGCCACTGGAAGAGACAATTGCTTGCTTCTTAGAAATAGCTTGATTGAGTTCTGCCTTCCCCAGCCCAGTATTTATACTCTGGCTGAGGGCGTGAGAAAGTGGTATGTACATGAGTAAGCTTACCCAATGATGACTAAGCAGGCTTGGCCACGGG